>CM076570.1:953097919-953564995 GCA_034641835.2 Pinus albicaulis
TCCATAATCCAATGGCTCAAGACAAAGACTCCACCATGAATGCCCCTCAAGTACCTCACAAAAAAAATCCCACTCCACGAAAGCCCTAATCCAATGCGTGAAAACATAATACTGCACCCGATAAAATGGTCACAGTGACATGTACTTGACCCAAGACTGTCGAGGGAGCACAAATTTGCGGGGGGGAATTACTCGAAACTTAGAGCGTGTCGCAGATTCGATCCACCCTAAGATTTCATAGCCATCACCCTTTCCTCAAATAATTGAACAATTACTATAATATAAGTGAACACATAACTAATAATTAATGATTACATAAAAACTTAATAAATTTAATTAATAAACATATAATTAAAATTTTAAAAATTAACAGATATATTGTAAGACACATATATTAAGAATTGGAAATTAAGCAAAGTATTTAAGTTAAGATGACTTTCTTAAGGAATAGAAAGTAAAAAAAATTACAATTAAGCAATTTTTTCTAAAGAAGAAACAAATAGTCATATATATATATATATATGTATATATTTATATTTTAAAAAAACACTCAAATAAAATTACATCTTTGAAAATTTGTTGCTCAAAATAAATCTATTTGGATATTAATAATACATTTTAAATAACTAAGATAAATCAAAAAAGAAGAGAGGAGAAGAACACAGTTTGAATAATTAAAAAGACTTAGTGTTAAGACATAAAAGAGATAAATCCACGTATACCGAAACACACAACATTAATTCCTGTGGGATGAACTATTAGTTGCAGCTCTTTTAATTTGCCGCTTGATCTTATATGTTCCGCTTAATCTTAATTGCTCGTTTAAAAATTGCTCGAATTTCGTTCTTGTTGAAACAATTTTGGATGGTTTGCGGACATCTTCTTTCAGAACACTTTTCAGCACGCTTTGCACTTCGGTGCTGCGCACAGCTTCGTGTTGCAATATCTTCCTTCACGCTTCGCACAATTTTTTCCAAGAGCTCCTCCTCGTTCCTGAATATTAATAGTGAGAATAAAATAACTGTGAGAACTTAAATAACGAGTGTGATGCTACCAAAAATTGAAAACTAACACCAAGATGGTTTGCACCAACAAATTGAAAACGAAGACCAAGAATAGGGAAGATCCTCACCCATTCAGCTCGTAGCCAGGTAGTTTTGCGACCTCGGAAAGAGCGGTTTTCCAATCCTCAAGAGTCTTTGAGTTGCATCGCCGTTTGTTTTTGTGATTGAGCAGTGCTTGGGCGTACACTCCATTTCAGGGCATCGCAGTTCAGAGCAGCTAACCTTATAGAATACCGGAAGAATGGTGTTCCTCGACTTCAGCATAAGGTTGAGCTCGTCCAGGCACCAACTAGAATGCGCATAGTTGGGAGAAAAAATAGAAATATTGACATGCGCGTATTGAATGGCGACGTCTATTTGAGGGGTAATAGGGAGTCCTGGCATGAATTCTGGCTTGTCCAGAAAAACCCTAAGTCCAGAAGAACGAAGAAGATTGTAGAGATCGCTCGCAAAGGTCTCTTTGACATCAGCCCCCTATGATTTAGAAATACATCATAACGGGGACCGTAAGGGAAGTCTTTGAATACACTTTCAACCACATTATTCAAGAGCTCCTCTTCGCCTCTGCATATCCATTCATTCATAGAGTTAAATAGACACTTAAAAACACCTAATTACTTATCTTGTATATATGATTCATACAAATTGAAAACTAAAATGGATTTAGATAGTGGGTGATTCTCACCTTTGATCCTCTTCCAAGACAAAACCGCTTATTCCTGTAACATGGGATAGAGCGTCTCTCCACTCTTTAATGATCTGTGGATCATAGAGATTTTTCTTCTCATAGTTGAACTGGGCTTTACCGTACGCCCGCCCCATTATTGTCTTCGCCAGTCCACCTAAGTTCACTAGGTTTCACGTAGTAAAAAATAGGAATAATCGTAGTCCTCGATTGTGCACTCGACTTAATCATGAGAACTAGCTCATCTAGGCACCATTTCGATTGGGCAAAATTTGGAGGAAAATAGCGTCTTCTAATTTAGAAGGAATCTTGTCGTCAAACAGCAAGTCTCGCAAGTCTGGCTTGTCCAGAAATACCTGCAATTCACGGGATTCAAGGCGTCTGCAAAGTTCGGTAGCAAAAGTGTTGACATCTCGGCTACAATAATTGTAATCACAAAGGTTAATGAATATGTCATAGTGGACAAAGGAAGTGGTCACCATGGAGGAGAAAGCGCAGCCATCTGGATGCGTGGCGGCTGTTAGATGGTGTTCCATTGGAGTTCACAGAACAACGTTAAGATGATGGGCGGAGTACAGTTTTATGGGGAGAAAGATGTGGTAGTGTATAACACAAAATAAAACAAATACCAGGGTTCCAAGTAGCACTGCGAATTCAAAAATTTATTTATTGAAGACTCATCATGATTGAATTTAGTTGTCCATTCACATTAATCAATAGTGAAACCACCATTACTATTATTCACAAATATGAATTAAAAAAAAAAAAAAATCATTAATTTTCTGGCTACACTGAATTTCTCCCTTTGTAATTTTTCGCGCTCCCCTGGTGATACCTTTCCCGAAAGTTCCCTGGTACATATTTCAACCTCAAGGTGATGTCAATTCAACTTTCAATGTTGACGCGGTCGAAAACCATTCCTTTTCAACACGTATTTTAGATAGTGACGTTGAGAATCATTCGTACTTAACCGCTGGGAAGCAATTTGAGTTTAGTCGCGATGTCCACGCGTAATACAGTGAAATTCTAACATGATGGGTTCGTTTTTGAGAAAAATCCACCGAAATACGCGTTCGAAAAACAAGTTCTTTGCGCGTACAACTCGCATCCAACCTACAGTCAAGGTGCCTTAATCTGTTTGGTAGGGATCACTCTTGACATCGGTATTGAAACGTCGTGAATCACAACGTTTCAAGCGGTTCAACTTGAATGGCTTTCCATCTCATTATTGAAAGCTGAAACGCTGTCATCCACTCTTCCCCACCTCAATGTCAATGACATTTATGTCAAGTTCCTCTCAATGACATTTAAGTCAAGTTCCTTGATTGTAGATGTGAAATTGTTTGAGTCACAAGACCACCCAAACACAATGTGAAAGCATTCCACTTTCAGGTTCACAATGCAAAAAATAAAATAAAAAATGCTTAACTAAATATATGCATTTTAAATCTTTTAATTTCATAAGAGAAAATGATTATTTTGTTTTCTAGCATATAGATCTTTTCTTTCTTTTCTTTTATTACAAATCAAATTAGAATCTTAAAAAATTTTCATAACTAAACATAGTTTACTACAACCCTAAATTTATGTATAATAAAGTGATGCTTTGATAGAATTTTGCTCAATTCAAATTATTAAAATTCAGTATAGATAAAAAGATTTTCTATATCATCAAATTTCAATAATTAAAAATATATATATATATTATATAATTAAATAACTGTCATACAAATTAATTAAACTTTGTTAAAGTCATTAATTGTCATTACATTATCATAAAATAATTTTTACATTATTATATCTATTAAATTTTATATATACTTTTTTCTTATATTATTATTAAAAAATTCATAAAAAAAAAATTAAATACAATTCACATATATCTTTTAAAATTCAATTTTAATTATTCATAGATATTTTTTTAATACTATTTCAAATTTTATTATAATAAAAATACTTAAAAATCATATTGTGATAAAGAAAAATACTACACTTTATTGTTATACTAAAACTTTCACAAAAAATAATATCTATACACCACAAAATACTCAAGGAAATAAAACCCCAAGGAAAAATAATAACGTCCCACCATTTACCAACTACCGTATCCTCTTTTGAAATCATGAATGTCCCCAACAATTGGGGAATATATAACGCTATCACGTTCAACATGCATCAAGAAATGACCATTGAATAAATTCCTTTTTCCAACTTAAAATAGAAAACATGAGGGTGCATAGATTTCTTCTAGTTGTAACCTTGTGCCATACTTCAGTGGGAAATACTCTACTCGGAGATCAAAATGTTTTGAGAAATAAAGTACAGGAACATATCCTCGATGTTGGTGTTAGAAAGAAATCACAAATGTGTTTACACACACAATTATTTTCGATTACACCATAATTATACAATTAAATTAAGTATAATGTATATTAGATCTACCAAATTTTCACTTAGAGATTGGTTGTGGAAAAAATATCTTAAGAATCTAATTTCTCAACAAACCAATTTTATTTGTTTGTTAAAATAGGACTTATTTCAAAATTCCCTTTAACTCTTGTACATTAATACATAAACAACAAATTACATATAAATAATATCAGTTTAATATGGTTTTCATCGACAATTACGTTCACTCTAGGACCTTGCATTCACTTCTCCTTTTTTCACCACCATAAGAGCTACCAGTTGATTTCCATTTGAAATATACATGCTCCTAACCATTGTTGATGAACTTTGCAGAATTGGCATTTCTTAACTACCCAAAAAATAGTCTGAATATTGAATATCTTTATGGAAAAGTTTCCATCCTAGTAGTATGCACCAAAATATGCACTTCGAGTTATAAAGGTAACCTACTTAAGTACATAGTTTATACAACAATCAATTATGCAACTGACATTTCTTCACACACACGTACATACACACATTGATAATATCTAACTAATACTATAACTGATATTTGTTGTAGAAAACATGAGAGGCTCTGTATTAAATTCATTATTGTTGTCACAATCTGAGAAGTCCACAAGGTTGGCCTCTCGCAAGTATTGAATGGTAGCTATGTTCATTGATTCCTTTAATTTTCCATTTAAGAGATCTATGGCACAAGTTTTACAATTAAATGATGTGGGTCCATGTTTTTGACACTAAAGACATTCTAATGAGTTCATGTTTTTATTGACTCTTCCCTTTGCGAATAATGTCATGTCATCCTGTAAGTTGTCCTCTGTGTTACCTGATTTCATAATCTTTTCTTCTACTAAGAGCATTGCAATAATTTCATCTAATGATCGAGAGGAAAATTGACGTAAGGTGAAAATAACATTATCATAATTTGAAGATAAGTTATTTAAGAAAATATCCTTAGCATCTTCTTTTTCTATTTTGCCCCAATTTCCTCCAACTACCTTATGAGTGATTTTAGACCATTTATCTATGTAGACAATGATATGCAATTATGTATTTTAAGTTTGAATAATTGAAATTTCAAAGAGAATTTGCATTCACGTCCTTTTCCCCAAATATTTGGCTTAAGTGTTTCCATAATTTTGAAGAGCACTTTCCTAAGTCTATAAGGCGAAGTTGTTAATCTGAAAAAGATAGTCCTATAATAGAATTAGTTATCTCTTCCTTTTTCTACAATTCAACTAGTTCTTTTGGATTTTGGGGTGTTGGTTCTAGTCCTTTTACTAAGCTCCATAAGTTTTTATGTATCAAATTAATTTGGATTTTCACCTTCCAATTATAGAAGTTTGACCCATTGATTTTTTCAACAACTATTTACTCCATATCTAAAAAATAAACCACCATTGTATAATTGTTAACTTATAATTTCAGCGCACACGTGGGCACTTGACTCACTTGACATTGTCTTGGTAATTCTAGCTTTAAGTCCTTATCCACTATAAATCATCATGTCATGGCTCATGGCAGGTTCGGTGATAGGTTCCACTTCTCGGAAGCAGGGCCTTCAAACACTCATGCTACTATAAACTTAAAAAAAAAAAGAATCCCGCATAAATAATATCGAGGTAGCCTTTCTCAAATGCAACTCCATGCTCCATGCTCGCGTTGCTTAATAGGTTAATTAGAAGCAAACCACAAATCCTCCTATTGATAGCTCGATCCACACTCTATCGGTTGACATCATATATATCTTCTGCACATAAAAATGTTTGGCTTCAGATCCCGCAGCCAACACGAACATCCAAAACTGCTCTAAGAAGTGGCCTTATTCAAGATATGTTATGCATTACTTAATGTAGCTCAACTAGAGATTGTTGCAGTATCACCAACACAAAAATATCCATGCAGCCTTGAAACCAACTGAGCCCTCACAAATGTTGTTCAAATTCTCATGATCAACAGTGAGGCGGTAAGCCAACAACATGACCACAATGTTGTAACAGTCACTTTGCAACGAAATAAAATTCCACACAATGACTAGATGGTGTAAGTGGTGGTGCCAAGGGTCAACATACAAGAGCCAAATCCATTCTTAATAAACAAAATTATATGCCATTAAACAAAAACTAAATGATTTGTTCCAGAGATGGCTACGCTAGCAAAGATAATCAGAAACCATTTTTCACATTCAGAGTAGCACATTGAATTCACACACCACAAATTCTTTATGAAACTTCTCACATTTTCTTGGGTCTCCTGTAAGTAGTAAACCTAGAGCTTCAGCTCTGATACTAAGAAAGAAATTAGAAATATGCACACTCACACAATTATTTTATATTACACCATAACCACAAAATTACATTAAGCATATATAGTGCATACCAGATCTAACAAGTTCTAAACTAAGAAATTGGTTGTTGAAAAAATATATCAAAAACCCAATTGCTCAACAAGCCAATTTTAGCTATTAGTTTAAGTAAGGGTTATTTCCAAGTGTGCTAGACATAAATAACCACCCACAATGATGCATAATGATTAATGAATTCATTCAATCCAAGGATGAATTCAATTATTTTTGTTTTGGTTTCTTTCCTTACATGCCTGCAAGCCAGAGCTGTGCTCTTATATAAAAAATACCTCCACTGTTGTCCATGTTGTTTTGTTTGTTATTTGAAAATCACAGACACTGGTTTACAAGAACAAGGTAAGTGTATTTTGATCGATCGTGATGACAGCCTTATGTTATTTCAGAAAACAATGTAACGACAAACAATTTCTTACGAAATATTATTATGCAATACTATGATGATCTCATGCCTAGGGGGTTAGAGTGCAATGGTGGCGGTGTCGATACATCATCTATTGAAAAAAACATAGTTATCGATCAAAAGAATACTTTACCGAGTACTCATTTTTTGAGGTAGCAAAAAAATCATTTGATTTTAGAAAGTGTTGATTCAAAATACTCCTTTTTTTAAGGATATTTTTGACACTATAAATTTTCTTATATATCAAGTATGAACTTTTTTTTAAATGTTAGTGATTTTCAAAAGTGTTACGCAACATCAACCTCTTTTTTTAGAGGACTTATTTTTTACGCATTAAATTTTCTAATGTATTAAGTGTGTATACTTTTTTAAAAATGTTGGTGATTTTCATGCCGATTTTGAAAAGCATAAACATATTTTTGACATGTTAAATATCCTTATGTTCTAAGTATGTACATTTATTTTTTAAATGTTGATTATTTAACAATTTTTCAAGTTGTCTTATTCCTCTTCTTACTTTTCATCCTAAGATATTCTTTTTCAAGGGTTTTCCAAAGATGTGTTTTTTGTTTTTCTTTGTAGTGTTTTTTTATAATGAATTTTTTTTTGCGAAGTTTAAAAAAATAATAACATATTTTGAGGTTAGGATTTTTTATAAATTTATATATCGTTAAATAATTCTTCAATAAACATAAAATAATTGTCACTAAAAAATAATATTTTTAAACAATTGATAAAAAAAAATATACATTTTGCATATAGATATAATTCAAAAAATATTTATTTCAACACCTTTTCGTTAAAAATGATATGCTAAATAAAATATTTTTATGGAAAACTTGAATTAAGAATGTCGAAAAAGTAAATTTTGTGAAGTTTTTATGAAATTTATAATGACATTGAAAGTTTTCTTTCCAAAAAAAAAAAATTGTAAGAAAAAATAACAAAATAAAATGTAAAATAAAATAAAACATACAATTAAAAGTAAAAACACAATGATTGAAAAAAAATTAGAAACATAAAAAAAATTAGAAATACAATTCAAAGAAAAAAAAAATCATTAAAATTAAAAAAATGAATAAAATAAAAATTGAAAATAAATAAATTAAGAACAATACAAAAAAAATCATTTTTTAATTTTTTTAAAAATAAAATTTAAAAATATTAAAAAAAAACATTAAAAAAAGAAAAATTTAAAAACAAACGTCACGCCTTGGGCCAGGAAAGGTTGATGCTAGGAATTAGCCTCATCTATGCAGAGCCCACGATGCCTCGGGCCTTGGCGAGCGAGGTTGATTGCCGGAATTGGCGTTGCATGCCCAAGGATCGAGGGGATTCGTTTTTTTAATGTTTTTTATTATTTGTTTATTTATTTATTTTAATGTTTTTTTAATTGTGTTATTTTTTTTTGTAAGTTGAAATTGTACTCATTCTTCAAAAAATATATACATCGAGAGTAGCAACAAAAAAAACAGGTGGTCTCACGCTGTCAAGGTTTGCTGATCATTGCATACAATATATGACAGAAGTACAAAAAGGAAGCTAAGGACATCATCCAAAAATGAGAAGGTGATATGAGTCTGAATGTTAGTTTGGTTGTGCTAATTTCATCTTCAGAATTATAAACAATTGATGATCATTTGCTTCATGTGGATAGGTTTCCTTATTGTGTTTGTGAGTGTTAAAGAGGTAATTATGTCAAGTTTTATGTTAAATTCATGAGAATTTTAATATTACAACAAAGTATTGAACAAAACCAATAAAATTTACAACAAACCATCAAATGATCCATTAACACTGTGTTTCGATGAAGGAGTTCACCCCTCATGGGCTATATTTCCCTGGTCCATCTTCCATGGCTTGGGCCTCTATATTAGCTCAAAATGGAAAAAAAGGTTGTTTACAATCCTCTACAACTCCTGAAACCTGCTCCGAATGTCCAAATTTGCTAGGATATACTCTTTCTGAGCCAAAAATGGTTGAATTTTGAGAAATTTATTGCTCAATCAATTTGGCCTAGGAAAACTCCTCCAAAACTGGAGAGAAATCCAGTTAACTCTGCTAAATTTGGAGTTCCAGCGAAAATGGTGGACTCCGCCAACTCCACCACCAAGATAAGACGGGTTTAATTATCAGATAATTGCAGTTAATTAGTGATAATAAGTGGTTTAGCACTCTAAACACACATTTAGTTGAGCGCTACACCGTGGTCTTTGCCTCAAGCCACATGGGGCGGGCGCTGGCCCTTCAGGCCTAGCCCTTCCCTTACCCCTGCCATGCAATACTATATTAAAAAAAATACAATCTACATGCATTGTATCTTAAGAACCTTTGACACAGTATAATGGTAAGTCTTGTTGTTTGTGTGGGGGAGGTCGCGGGGTCGACCATGACCTTCGCCCGTCCTTTGAAATGAATTTTTCCACTATATATAATGACATTCGACCTTTGACTTAGCGAAATTCCAGCCTTTGCGATGGGGCATGTGGGGGCCCCTGGCTTCACCACGTGTCCTCTTCCCATTGGCTCATGCCAACAACCTATGAAAATGCAGCAAATCACCCAACTCAGCAACCACTCACGAAGTGACACTTATCGTAGTGTCATTGGACAATTTAAAGGAATATTCTAGGAATATTATTTTTCTGCTCAGTAGGCTACCCAGTCACCATTTTGTCATTTCTATAAAAAAATTAGTTGTTTATGAAAATGAATAGCAAGCTCTAACTTTTACATACGGAGTCAGTTTTTGATGAACTGAAGTGCTCCAGATTCTTGGAGACGAGCACTTCATGGTCATTCAGGTTCCGAATGATTATGAGAACTTCCATTTTAGAGCTTAACATTGAGCACAGGATCATTCCTCCCCACTAGAAGCCTTTTTTACCCTAAAATCTCTTTTGTCACTCAACATGTGGATGAGGGTAAAGTTCCCTCACCCTTCTAGTCTCAATCCACTGGAATTATCTCATTTTCATCATTTGAGCTTTTCACAAAAATTAATCTTTTCCCTTGACTCTAGAGACCCTGTCTTGTTTTTCTAGACACCATCATGCTACAATTTCCTTGAATTTGTAGAATAGCAAGTTGGCTTTGTAGAAACAAACTTGTTCCCAGCTTAGTTTTCATTCAAAGGAAACTTGAAAACTATCTCACCTCGAACATTGTCGACATGGTGATTCTTAGCTTGTCTTGCTTTGTAATTGCAATGAATTTTGACCAAGTGTTTTTGCCATTTTCATGTACCTTTTTAAAACAAAAACAAGTACTTGTGGAACCTATGCCTTCTTTGTCAAATTGATTTGGCGTTTTCTCTTTGACCTTTGCTCTCTCTTGCACCGACATCTTGTTTCCAACACTGCTCAACACTGACGTTGACTGGCTCAAATATTTCATATCTTGTTTACCTCCTTTCAAAGGAAACCTATTAGAGTTCTGAAACATCTTATTACAAGCATAATCAACTTCAATGAAATCAAATTGTTTATTCGATGCATCTTTTTGAAAGGTCTCATTCAAAACATCTCTATGCTTGATCATTAACAAAGTCAAATTTTGACTTGCATTCACTATTCTCTTCATTTCTCTTGCATGTATAAGAGACAAAATTCTCTTCTTCTTATGTGCTCTAACTATGTACTGAATTCCATCCTTAAACAAGTGATACTTATTCTCAGGGAGATGAAATACTGCTTTCCTATAATAAATATAAGGACTTCCCAAAACGATTAGTTGACATAACTGATTTCATCCCCATTAATTAATTCTTCTTTCTTTGCTATCAAATATAAAATCTAGGGTCAACCGATCAATGGCTCCTAGGTTTTGAGACGTCTATGCCTCTGGCTCTTCTACTGCTGTCATGCTACAGTTGGGCCTGGCTACCCATGGCGGCCTCATCTATCCTGCATTGGTACTCCCACATGGGTTTTCCCATGGAGATGGCTATGTGGGCTGCGACAGTGGCTCGGATCTCCTCTTATCAGCCTCGTCTCTTCTTCCCTCGACCTTCCTAGCCGTATCTTGCATCGCTCTCTTCCGCATCGTGCTGAGTTTGCTCTCCCCCGTAGATGGCTCAGGGTCACCTCATTAGCACAATGCGGATCGACTGCTTTCATGCGTGTAGTCCAGCTGTGATCCCAGCTCTCACTGCTCTGGCTGGCTCATGCTCCTCTTCCGCCCTTCGCTTATGTTTTTTCCCTCGGCAACCTCTTTCTTGGGCGACTGCAGGATGCAACTTCCCATCACGCGCAAGGATACTGCCTGCAGCATCGCCAGCCCTTCGTTCTCGTTCCGACTTTCTACTCTGACTGCAAGGAAAACCCAAATCTACTACCACAGGCATTTCAAATTTAGATTGTTCTTTTCATAGGCAAAACCCTGCTTCTGTGGGTCCAATCCTCAAACCCGGTGCTTCACCTCTCAAAGGCCCTTGAACTAAGGCTAGGGATCCCCTCCTCATCTCTGTGTCTCCTTCATGCAGGTAAACAACTCGATGATCGTCTCCCTCTTTCATTTTACAATATAGAAAGGAATGCTACAGTGAATATTTCCCTCCATCTGAGGGGAGGCACAAAAGGAAAAACCTCTACTCCCAAGGGTTTCTCTTACAAAGAAGCGGTAAATGCTCAACCCTCCAAACAATCTGCTCCTCCCCCGGAGGCACCCAAGCCTTTCTTGATAGACAAAATGGAGGAAGTGCCATCAGTAGAAATCTCCCACCTAGATCTCAAAGAGCAGCTTCAATTCTATACAGAATATGCCCTCATCTGCAGATTCAATGGTCTCTAGCCCCGCACAGAAGACTTATACAGATGGATTCACTCCACTTGGACCAAAACCTACAAGGTCATTTTTTGCTCCAAGGGCTTCTTCATCATTATTTTTGTTGACAGCAAGGAATACCAAACAACCCTCACAGGTGGTCCTTGGCTCTGGGAAAAAGCAGGGTTATTCCTAACCCGCTGGTTCCCGGCCTTTGATCCCTCCACGACAGTCATCACCAAACTTCTGATCTGGGTTAGGCTTCCTAACTTGCCCGCTCACCTTTGGCACTGTGTGGTCTTCCAAGCCATTGGTAACTCTCTGGGACACTTTCTTGCTATAGATCCCTCGAGAGCCCTAAAGGGACTCTACACCTATGGTAGAATATGTGTCGATATTGACATCAACAAAGGCTTACCTGACCAAATCGATCTCAAAGTCGGGGATTTCTTATGGTCACAGAATTTAGACTATGAAAACATAGTGTTCTGCTGTCGGCATTGTCATCAAACCAAACATCTTCAGAATTCTTGTGCTCTATTTCTAGCCTAACAGAAAAACAACACATGCAAACCGAAAGATAAAATTTGGAAACCCCTTGATCCGCCTCCCATGGAGGACATTATGTCCTCCAGCTCAGATGAGGAAGCATGTGAATCAGATGATGAGATTGATACTTAGCAGCAATCACATTCCTCGATAGTCCCCGAGAGGCCCCTTGCCTCCTCGAATCTCCAAAAACACACGCATGATTCCAACTCCTCTGACTCAGACAAAGCTTCTCCTCCATTGACCAGCAACAATATTCAAGTGGTTTCAATCCACCCACCCCCCGACGGTTGGGTTAAATTCACAAAAAAGAAAGGGAAGAAGAATCGTATAGCAGACTCTAACCTCTCTAGCTAGAGCTCTTTGTTTGTCTTCTTGGCTCCTCTTTCTCTTCTTCTGCTTCTCTTGACTGCATTGTGAAACCGTGGCGGTTCGCTAATTTCTTCATGCTACCCTGGTTTCCTGCTTCTCAGGATTGTAACTCCATATGTACTATGAGCTTTTTAATAGAAACAATCCTTCTAAATTTACAAAAAAAAAATAAGGACTTCCTAAAACTATACCTGAAATCTCAAGCAGCACTACATCAAGTTCAACTTCGTAATGAAATTTTGAATTGATTACAAAAATTAGGAAGCAAATCCTTGTTACCTACAATTTTTCATTCTTGCATATCCACCTAAAGGATATGGCCTTGGATGTATAAAAGTTTCAATATTTAGCTTCTTATCTAAGTCTTTGGAAATCAACTTAGCTTGAGAACCACTGTCAAATAATTTGTTTATATTGGTATGTTTAGGAATGACTCTAATATGAAAGAGCTCAAATCTTGTATCTTCATCCTGAGTTACATTGGAACAACTTGAAGAACTAGTGCTTGCTATGTTCTTACCTTTCAAAACCATTGTTGTAATATTGGTTTCATCTCCTGAATCTGAACCTAAGTCATGTTGAATGATTACAACAGTTTTCCCCTTCTTTTCGGCTTTACGTTTGTTTGGGTTCAACTCTGGATGAAGTTGCCAACAATGGTCTTCATCATGGCCATTCTTTGAACAATACTTACATGTGAGTTTCTCTTTCTCTATTTAGATAGAGCTCTTTTTCTTTCCACTTCCATTAAAATTTCCCTTTCCTTTACCCTCATACTCAAGGAAACTATCACTTTTCTCATCTCCACTATGTTTCCCTCTTGCCTCTAGATGTATGGTTTGAACGCAAACCTAATCTAAGTTTGTGGGATGGAACATGAGAATAGTATGTCTAAGATAACTCTGCAAATTCCCAATATAATTTAACAAAGTTTCTTGAGAATACAAATTGACACCCAAAATAAGAGATATTCACCTAAATTCATGAGTATAATCTTGCAAACTTTTCCCTTTCAATTGCCTAAAATTCTGCCAATCCATAATGGATTTTGCATGTAAGCTAGAGGATAGAATTTCCTTTTAATGGCAGCAATAAAATTTGACCAAGACATTGAGATATTACAGTGGTTTTTAATATCTTCTTGAGTCCTTGCTTCCCACCATACAAGTGTTGATCCCTCCATCCTCAAGGAAGCCAATTGAATCTTTATGATATCTTATTGAAGGTTCTAAATTCTAAAATAAACCTCCAATTGACGAATCCAATTATTCGGTTTCTCTGCATTCACTTTTCCATTATACATTGGAAGCTCAAATTTGACATCAAGTTTAAGTAGGGAAGTTTTTTCCTTTTGGGGTTTTTGAGTGAGTATGGGTGGTTTGTGTTGTGGAAGTGGATGATGATGTTGATGGTGATGATAAGGATGATGATGAAGATGGTGGATATGGAGGAGGCTTTCCTCCACTACCCTTTGAATCCTTCTCTTCATCCTTTTTGTCTTTTGAGGTTACCTCTCCATGTGGAGACTTAGAATTCCCTCTAGCCATCTTGGTGCTCCTATCTTCATAGAGGACCCTACCATTTAGGTTAGGTTATAGAAAGCCTTTTTATATGCTTCATCTTCTGAAAGACCTTCAATCTCTCCTGCGCCTGACATGAGGGCTATGGATTCAAGCTCAAATTCTAGTACTATTGTTCCTCCTCAATCTCAACTAGAGATATAATTTGAGGTACTTCAAGTGCAGCTCAGAGTGAAAATTTGGGTGGAGATGTGGCCTTGTGGCTCTCCCTCTTCTGGTCCTAACCTCAGGACTAGCAACCAACAATTTTCCTTCTCCTCTTTGCAACTTTAACCTTGTAAGCATCACACATTTGCAACCATTAAAATCCTACTTGCACAAAACTCAAGCAAATATCAAGCAAATAACCTTTACTATGATACCACCTTGATCTGAATATGAATGCTAGTTTTTTTGTGCTAATTTCATCTTCATAATTATAAACAATTGTTGATCATTTGCTTCATGTGCATAGGTTTCCTTATGGTGTTTATGAGTGTTAAACATGTAATTGTGTCAAGTTTTATGTTAAATTCATGAGAATTTTAACATTAAAACAAAGTACTTAACAACAGCAATAAAATGTAGTTTAATGGAAATTTTTTTGATTATTGGGTTATTATAATGAAGGCTCTGTTTTCTTCTCAAGATATCTGGGAATTGGTGGAGAATGGTTTCCAAGAACTAGAAAATGGAGCAACATACAATGCATTGACACAAGCATAAAAGCATGTGTTGAGAGATAACATGAAGAAGTACTCCAAAGCTCTCTTCTATATTTTTCAAGCAGTTCATGAAAGTATATTCCCAAGGGTTGCAATAGAAACGATGTCCAAACAAGCATGGGATACCGTCTAGGAAGCATACCAAGGCATGGAAAAGGTGAAGACAACAAAATTACAAATGTTGAGATATATTTTGAGACAATTTGTATGAAAGAGTCTGAGATTGTAGACTCTACACATGTAATTGGGCTCGCTACCCAAATCAGGACTCATGGTGAGACATTTGAGGAAAGGAGAATAGTTGAGAAAATTTTGAGAAGTCTTCGAGCAAGATTCGATTCCATAGTTGTGGCAATAAAAGAGACAAAGGACATCTCACAAATTTCATTTGATGAGCTTCATGCATCACTGATGTCTCATGAGCATAGGTTGAATAGAGGAACGAACTCCTCATTGGAGGATGCATTTAAGACACAAGTTTCATTTGGTCAAGGTAGAGGTCGAGGAAGATCAAATTATAAAGGAAGAGGAAGAAGCCCACACATAGGTGGAATAAGCAGCCCTTCATGTTCAAGTGGAAGGGGAAGCAATCAAAATCCAAGTCAAGGCTCAAGGAAGATCAAGCACAAGGTCAGAGGTGTGATAAATCTCAAGTTCAATGTCATTATTGTAAGAAGTGTGGTCATTATGCAAATGAAGGTAGATAGAATAAATATGACATAAGTAACAAACCAAGTGCAAATTCCATAAAGGAAAATCAAAACCATGACAGCATGTTTTTAGCTTGTAATGTAGCACAAGAAAAACAAGGGGATGTGTGGACCTTAGATTCAGGGTGTAGCAACCACATGACTGGAAACATAGAAATTTTTTCCAATCTAGATGAAAGTGTAAAATTTGAAGTGACATTAGGGACTAATAGAAAAGTATCGGTCATGGGCAAAGGAAGAGCTTGCATCATTACCAAGAAGGGAGAGAATAATTTCATGTCAGATGTTTACTTTGTCCCTAGTTTGAAACATAACCTCATAAGCATTGGGCAGCTCATGCAAAAGGGATACAATGTCTTTTTCAAAAATGATGTATGTACAATTTTGGATAAGTCTCCAAGTAGACAACTCATTGCAAAATTTTAGATGACAAAAAATAGAATGTTTCCTCTCAAACTAAGATGATATTTGAAGGAATAAGGTGCTCAAGCACAATTGTCAATAAAATCACAAAAGGATGAAAGAAAAGTTGCAAATGTGACACAAGTATACTTTCAAGCATAGGTCAAGGATGAAAATTGGTTATGGAATTTGAGATTTGGTCATCTCAACTTTGGAGGTTTCAATTTGTTGCATAGGAAATGCATGGTGAAGGGATTTCCACTCATAGAAAAACCAAACAACCTATGTGAAGGATGCATCTTGGACACACAACATAGAGAATCATTTCCAGCAGGAAAGTCTATAAGGGGAAAATCACCTTTGGAAATTTTCCACTCAGATTTATGTGGAACAATGCAAACACCATCAATTGGTGGTAGTCATTACATTTTGACCTTCATAGATGACTATAGAATGAAGGCATGGGTCTATTTCCTAAAGCAAAAAAGTGACGTGTTTGAGCACTTCCGCCACTACAAATTTCTTGTTGAGAAGCAAAGTGGACACTACATCAAAGTGTTGAGGACTAACAGAGGTGGTGAATACATCTCACTTGACTTCCTACGTTTTAGTAGGGAGAATGGAATTCACAAGCAGTTTACAATAAGGTATATGCCGCAACAAAATGGTGTCACAGAAAGAAAGAATAGGACCATTATGGAAATGGCAAGGAGTATTTTGAAGGCAAAGCCTTTGCCAAATGATTATTGGGTTGAATTTGTCGCTTGTGGAGCATATATTATTAATAGGTGTCTGACTAAAAGTGTTATGAATATTGTTCCTCAAGAGGCATGGAGTGGAAGAAAGTAACATGTCACTCGCATGAGATTGTTTGGATGTGTGGCGTATGCACATGTCCTGGATGAGTTGAGGAATAAGTTGGACAACAAGGGGGAGATATGTATATTTTTTGGATACAGTGATGAATCCAAAGCATACAAGCTCTACAATCCATCAACTAAGAAGGTAATAATAAGCATAGATGTTCAGTTCATAGAAGAGGAAGCATGGGATGAAAGTTTAGAGAAGGAAATTAATGTGAATACATGTATGTCACATGAAGACAAAGAGGAATTGACTGCAATAAGTAATTCCTTAATGGTGACTCCTCCTCCACCCCCACAAGCTCAACAAAGTAGTCAACATGTGACACTGCAAAGAAATAATAGGACAGTGTTGTGCAACCAATTAAGTGCTTATCCAAGCATACCATAAACATCTGCAACTCTTTCTAGTTCAAGCGCAACACCAAGTCCATCTTCCGCAAGCATAAGAAGACCAAAATTCAGAAATTTAAATGAAAGTTTTGAGTAAGATGAATTTGATAGAAGCGCTGGCTTGAATTCCTTATTTGCATTATTTTTTCATGTAGATGACCCAATCCACTTTGAGGATTCAGTCAAAGAAGAGAAATGGGTTGCGACAATGAATGAAGCATTAGGAGCAATAGAAAATAATGACACATGGGAGTTAGTGGAGCTTCTGCAAGGAAAGGAAGTCATTGGAGTGAATTGGGTCTATAAGACCAAGAGAAACATTGAAGGAAATATTGAAAGGCATAAAGCAAGGCTAGTTGTCAAAAGATACAAATAGCAACACGAAAGAAACTATTCAAAAACATCTGCGCCAGTCGCGAGGATGGAGACAGTGCATATAATGTTGTTGATTTCCGCGTAACATAAATGGGAAGTTTATCAAATGGATGTAAAATGAAAGTTCTCGAATGGAGTGCTGAAAGAGAAGATATATGTTGTGCAACATCCTGGTTATGAGATAGAAGGCCAATAAGAGAAAGTGTATAGGTTGCAGAAATGTCTCTATAGGCTGAAGCAAGAACCACATGCATGGTATAGTAGGATAGATGCTTACTTGATGGACAATGGGTTCGAAAAATGTGATGGTAAACCTACTGTCTACATAAGAGAAGGTGACGGTAAGCTTCTTATTTTCGTTTTATATGTAGACGATTTGATTTTTACAGGGAGTGATGATTTCCTAATCTTTTATTTCAAACCAGTCATGAAAAGTGAGTTTGAAATGAATGAATTGGGGATGTTAAGATATTTTTTTGGCATAGAAGTGAAGCAATCAAAAAATGGGATTGTTATCTCTTAAGAAAATTATGTTGCAAACATTTTAGAGAGGTTTAACATGGAGAACATCAAGCCAACATCAACTCCAACATTCATGGGGTTGAAGTTGAGAAAGGAAGATTGCAACAAAAATGTCAATCTAACATTATACAAAAGTATTGTGGGAACCCTAATGTATTTGACCGTAACTAGGCTTGGTATAATGTATGCAGTGATTTTGGTGTCGAGGTTCATGGAGACACCCAAGGAGATACATTGGAAAGCAATGAAAATAATTTTAAAGTATGTTAATGGGACAAAGGAGTATGGCATTTTGTACTCTGCAAAAGATGATTTTAGGTTGGTTAGTTACGCTGACAATGATTGGGAAGGAAGTGTTGATGACAGAAAGAGCACGTCAGGATATGTTTTTCATTTGTGTTCGGGAGCCATTTCATGGGCATCCAAGAAGCAGCCGATAGTTTCATTGTCAACCGCAAAAGCTGAATATGTCGCTGCAATAGTAGCAGTGTTTTAAGCAGTTTGGATGAGAAGGATGTTGTGGGATTTATGTCATGAACAAGATGGAGCAACCACTATTTTCTATGATAATAGTTCAACAAATGCATTATCATAGAATTTTGTTTTTCACAAGAGGACAAAGCACATTGATGCTAAATATCATTTGATAAGAGAATTAGTTAACAAAGGTGATATTGTGTTGCAACAATGCAGGTCAGAAGAACAATTTGCAGACATCTTCACAAAGCCATTGGCATGTGAAAATTTTGTTTATCTTAGAGATTGTTTGGGAATGGTCAATGGCAGAAATTGTGATTAAGGGGGAGTGTTGGAGAATTAATCTCAACCACCGCGTTAATTTTTTCTAACAACAAACATACCTCATTAAATTTTTTGCAGGTTACGGATTGAGTTGCAGAGGAAATCGCATAAATGAAGTTCTGAACATAAGGAAAATTACCCATTCCGTAACAGATTAAACCATTAAAGTCAAATAGAAACTTAATGCATGGTTATTAAAATTCTTATGGGCAAACAATTAATCCACAAGTGTTATTTACTTCACGTAACCTCTGTAAAGTTCAGAAAGTCATGTTCGCCCATCCTGTGTATTAAATTTTGTCTGCCATGAATTAAATGTATTAGATATATATGTTTTGATTTTACATGTAAGTATAGGTTTGATGAATTGTGGCACATGTAAGTCTGGAAAGACGATAAGGAGAAAATAATGGAGCAAATTTTGGTGGGTGCTTGAAAAAAACAGTTATGGGTTTTACTGTTTATAAATTCTGTGACCTTGGTGAATTTAAGAACTCTTATTTTACTGGTAAAGGAGCTGAAACCTCCATATGTGAATGTATTTCATGATTTGAGGTTATAATATAAAATTTGGTTAGTCACAATATTTTCACGTATCGTTCTTACCGCAACACTTTGTTTTACTCTCTTTCATCGTGAGTAAAATTATTTGATTATATTTGCTCCTCTATAGTTGTGATTTTTTTCTCTGCCAGTCTATATTAAAAGGAAGACCTTCATGATTTGATTTCCGCAACTGTATGGTCTGGATTAAGTGAGTTCTACAACTATGTGTAAACTTCTGCAATTGTGTTCTCTTGTTTAAATACTTTTCTGCAACTTTGTTTGAACTCTTTGTGTTGAGGAAAAATATTTCCTTTGTCTTAAAAATTTCTAACATGGTATGAGAGTATTAAAAGTTTTAACATAGTATCAGAGAATTTGAAATTTTAACATTTCATAAAACTTTTCAGCATGCTTTGCACTTCAGAGCTTCACACCACTTCAGATCGTGTTGCAAGATCTTCCTTCATGCTTCACACAAATTTATCGAGGACCTCCTCCTCATTCCTGAATATTAATAGTGAGAATAAAATAATTGTGAGAACTTAAATAAAAAGTTTGATGCTAAAAAAAAATTGAAAACTAACACCAAGATGGTTTGCACCAACAAATTGAATACAAAGACAAATAGGGAAGATGCTCACCCATCTAGCTCGTAGCCAGGTAGTTTTACGACCTCAAAAGGAGAAGTTTTCCAATCCTCAAGAGTTGCACTGCCCATTTGTTTTTGTGATTGAGCAATGTTTGAGCGTATATTCCATCTTCAAGGCATCGCAGTTCATAGCACCTAACCTTATAGAAAACCGAGAGAATGGTGTTCCTTGACTTCAGCGTAAGGTTGAGCTCGTCCAGGCACCAACGAGATTGTGAGTAGTTGGGAGAAAAAATAGCAATATTGACATGGGCGTATTGAATGGCCATAAGGGTAATAGGGAGTCTTGGCATGAATTATGGCTTGTCCAACATGGAAATCTATAACTTAAAAAAAAAAATGTTCATACTTGATATATAAAAAAATCTAAAGTGTCAAAAATATGTTCTAAAAAAAGGTGTATTTTGAATCAACACTTTTTAAAATGAGATGATATTTTTGCTACCTCAAAAAAACAGGTACTCGGTAAAGTTTTCGTTTGATCTGTAACTATTTTTTTTTAAATAGATGATGTATCAATGCCACCAGTGTTGCGCTCTAACCCCCTCGGCATGAGGTCATCATAGGATTGCATAATAATCTTTCTTAAGATATTGTTTGTCTTTACATTGTTTTTTGAAATGCCATAAGGTTTTTATTGCAAATGATGAAAATACACTCACCTCGCTCTTGTAAACCAATCTGTGTGATTTGCAGATAACAAACAAAACAACATGGGTAACAGTGGAGGGATTTTACATATAAGAGCACAACTCTGGTTTGTAGGTGTGTAATCAAAGAAACCAAAAAATAAATAAAAATGAAGTCATCCTTGCATCGAATGAATTCAGTAATCACTATGCATCATTGTGGGTGGTACTTTTATGGCCAACACACTTGGAAATAACCCTTACTTTAGCAAATAGGTAAAACTGGTTTGTTGAGCAATTGAGTTGTTGATATATTTTCTCAACAACCAATCTCTTAGTTTAGAATTTGTTAGATCTAGTAAGAACTATATATGCTTAATGTAATTATGTGATTATGGTGTAATAGAAAATAATTGTGTGTGTGCGCACAATTCTAATTTCTTTCTTGGTATTAGAGCTAGTAGCTCTGGGTTTACTACTTACAGAAGACCCAAGAAAATGTGATAGGTTTCATAAAGAATCTGTGGTGTGTTCCTTAAATGCGCTAATCTAAATGTGAAACATGGTCTCTGGTTGTCTTTGATGGCATAGCTATCGAGGCATAAAAGGTATCTTTTTAACACCTATTTATCTCACATTAATTATCAATCCGGGAGCGACTTTTTATTTCAAGAGTGTACTCAGTCTGAGGCAGCAATTTATCCAAGAGTAATGTTCTTCAATATGTAGTACAGTGTTCTAAATACAAAAGTAAATGGATGCTTGTAAAGAAATCTAATTACAGTAACATAAATGGAAATGCTCTGAAACCTTAATTAAACCAATCTGAAAAACATCGATCAGGGATACAGTAGCAATAACTCCTTCCCTTAGAAATCGATGCAAGATAACCAATATGGGGACTTGGAAGCAATAACCAGTGTCCTCTACAGTTGGTGATCTTAAAACAATCGAAATGAAAGAAAACTCAATCTTCTTGCTGATGAAAATAACTGAAAGGAAAAAAATCTGGAAACTAATGAATTGAAACTGAACAACACATTGAAATCGAACAACAATGTAAATGAATAACAAACTAAAAATAGAAGAATCGAACAGGAAATATTAACTCGTGGAATTAAACATGAAAAATCTATTAAATGACAAATCCTATTGAACAACAAACTGAATAGCGAAGCTTTATATCTGCACTCTGAAATGAACAACAGTTAAACGAAACAACAAATGGAATGGAACATCAAATGCCGAACAACGAAGCATAACAAGATAAGTAATTCGACGATTAAGATTCTTGTTAAATGGGGAAGGAACGACAATGCAATCCATTATAATAAAACAGTAAAGTAAGATAGAACCAATATCACTTCTGTGAATCCAAGGATGTTCTAAATAAGGCAATATGTTGTCTCAATTAACCCACACTGTAAGAAATAAGATTCAGATCATACGATAATGAAATAACTCATAAACAGAGCGCGTCATACATAAAGACAGTAAAATGATAAAAACTAATGAAATAAACTCACAGTAAAATTCATGTAGCAAATCGATCACACGCTGCAGGAATTGGAAATATAACACAAAGGAGCAGTGCGCGCTGCCAGGGGTCGGGCCCTTAACCACCAGCAGGGACTGCTCAAGCTACTTCAGATGGTGCGAATGGAACAACAACTTCAATTAATCATTAAAATGGAGCAACATTACAATGGAATCGTGCTTTCAATAACACAACTTTTGATTAAGTTTACAATTCACAAAAGAAACAACTATGATCCTTCCATTCGTCATTGTTCTTCTCTCCCAATACACAATACATGTTCTCCTTTTATAATCAGAAGGAGGAGAAATTAAATAGCAAATATGATCTCCCATAACAATATTGGATTGTTCCCAACCAGTTTGATCAACCAAAAAATATATTTCCAACAGTATTTCAACAAGAGCAAGGTGAATTTGGCTTTGCAGCTGAGATTTTAAGGACGGCCGTAGCAACAAATCTGAGAAAATTGTGCTCAAATAACCCTGCGTTTATCTCAATACAAGTCGAATTTTGGCAAACCGTTCTTTCTAAAAGTTAATTGGGCCCGTTCTGGACAAAACCCATGTTCCGGATTTTCCAGATTCTTCTTCATTTGCCCAGAATCTTAACCGCAAAATTGTCACTTCTTATTCCAGCGAATTTCTGAGTTGGAATATTTGATTTTGGAAATCAAATCTGCAGTTTGGCAAATATCTTGGAGGCTAAAATGGTGAATGATATTACAAAATATATTAATAAACCATAATTGATAAAATTATGCATAATAATCATCAATTTATTAAAAATAAAGGAGAAGAAATAATATTAATCCATAAGAGCATAAATCATTATAAAATGGATTTATATGATAAATTATAATAAATGACATGATAAAGAAGAGTAAAAATGGATGAAATAAGTGTTTAAAAGTGGTTGTATTCACGGCCCAACAGTAGCCATCTCCAAAATTATTTGTTTATTTTTTGTTATGTGGCATACTATTTGGTTTATTAAGAATGGCTTTGGCTCTTATATGATGACCCTTGGTGTCACCACTTACACCATCTAGTCATTGCGTGGTATTTCTTTCGTTGCAAAGCAACTATTACAACATTGTGGTCGTATTTTTGGCTTACCTCCTCACAGTTGATCATGATAATCATATCAACATTTGTGGGGGCTCGGTTAGTTTGAAGGTCGCTTGGAGATTGTCCTGTTGGTGGCACTGCAATGATCTCTAGTTGAGATACATTAAGTAAAGCATGACCTATGTTGAAGAAGGCCACTTCTTAGAGCAGGTTTGGATGCTGGTGTTGGCTATGGGATCTGAAGCCACACATTCTTATGTGCAGAAGATATATATGATGTAAACCGATAGAGTGTGGATAGAGCTATCAAGGGGACGAGTTGTGGCCTGCTTCAAACTGACCTATTAAGAAACGTAAGCATGGAGCGTGGAGCTGCATTTGAGAAAGGCCACCTTGATATTATTGATGTGGGATTCATTTTTTTTCAATTTTACAGAAGCATAAGTGTTTTAAGCCCCTCCTGTCGAGAAGTGGAACCTATCACCGAACCTGCCACGAGTCACGACATGATGATTTACAATGGAGAAGGACTTAAAGCTAGAATTACCAAGACAATTCCAAGTGATTCAAGTTTCTACATGTGCGCTGAAATTATAAGGTAACAATCATATAGTGGTGGTTTATTTTTTAAATATGGAGCAAATAGTTTTTGATAAAATCAATGGGTCAAACTTTTATAATTGGAGGGTAAAAGTCCAAATGAATTTGATGCATAATAACTTATGGAGCTTAGTAAAAGGACTAGAACTAACACCCCAAGATCCAAAAAAATTAGTTGATTGGTAGAAAATGGAAGAGAGAGCTAAGTCTATTATAGGACTATCTTTTTCAGATTAACAACTTCACCTTATAGACTTAGAAAAGTCATCTTCATAAATATCGGAACACTTAAGCCAAATATTTGGGGAAAATACCGCAAATGAAAATTCTCTTTGAAATTTCCATTATTCAAATTTTAATGCATAATGGGGTTTCATTCTCTACACATAAATGATCTAAAATCACTCATAAGGTATTTGGGGGAAATTGGGGAAAAATAGAAAAAGAAAATCCTAAGTATATGTTCTTAAATAACTTATCTTCAAATTATGATAATGTGATTTTCACTTTAAGTCAATTTTCCTCCTTATCATTAGATGAAATGATTGCAACACTCTTAGTAGAAGAAAACATGTTGAAATTAGGTAACATAGAGGACACCTCACATGATGACATGACAATATTATCAAAGGGAAATGTCAATAAAAACAGGAACTCAGTAGAATGATTTTATTATCGAAAACATAGACACGCGTCATTTAATTGTAAAAATTGTGCAAGAGATCTCTTAAATGGAAAATTAAAGGAATCATCGAACATTGCTACCATTCAAGACTTGCGTGAGGGCAACCTTCGGGACTTCTAATATTGTGACAACGATAATGAATTTAATACAGAGCCTCTCATGCTTTTCTACAACAACTATTAGTTAGATGTTATCAATGTGTGGATGTGTGTGTGAAGAAATGCCAGTTGCATAATTGATCGTTGGATAAACTCTGTACTTAGATAGGTTACCTATATAACTAGAAGTGTGTATTTTGGTGCATACTACTAGGATGGAAAATTGTCCATAGAGATATTCAATATCTGGGCTCTTCTTCGAGTAGTTAAGAAATGCCAATTCTGCAAAGTTCATCAATGATAATTAGAGGCAGGTATGTTTCAAATGGAGATCAAGTGGTAGCTCATATGGTGGTGAAAAAAGGAAAACTGTGTGCAAGGTCCCGGAGTGAACGTAATTGTTGATAAAGACTATATTAGAATGATGTGATTTATATGTTATTTATGGCTTATGTAATAATGTAAACATTAAAGAGAACTTTGAAATGAGGCTTCCTTTAGTACTATAGATAAAATTGATTTGTTGAAGTATTTAGAAGTTATTATATTGAATAAGCATTATATATATGCTTAATTCAATTTAACTGTGTAATTACACTGTAAAGCGTCTTTATTTGAAAACAAGTTTCCTAAACTGCCAAGTGTACTATTGTGCACCATTGATGTTTATGTTAGATGATTAAAATAATATGAACCTTAAGATTAAATACGGTTATTATTAATCAGTTACAGTTTTCTTTTTTAGAAATAATCAAGTTCATCCTCTAAATGGTACACAACACGCGGAGGCTATCCTGTTGGCGTAGCATAAACACTGCCTCTCACACACCAAAAGAAGCAGAAAACCATATTGTATTTTGACGAGCATTAGAGCGTGAAAAAAAATTTGAACTTTTTTCAGATCAATGGATTTCCTGTTAAATACCTAGAGAGATTCACTTTCGAATCCTCTCCCGATGAACAACGGCTCGTCTAGTTCATCAGATCCGCATGTTTATTCTTTTGGATTTCACAGCACAGGGAATCATCCTCAGCTGCTTGATAGTTCTCTGCAATTGCACCAGAGGAAGAAGAGGAAGTTAGCAGACAACGAAAGAAACCACAAAGAGACACCGGGGCTCATGAAAGGTGCGAATCAGAGATCTTTAGTTACTTGTCCCTTGATTTAGACCAATCTGGATAAGAAATGGTATTCTATGAGTTGTCTCTTAATACAGTTGTTTCTCTTCTGATTAGAGTAATGGCTGTGCTATCATTGATGCTTGAATTTTTACCATGAATGTAAAGTATCGATAATTTCAATGCTGGGATGAATGAAAACATTGATTGACTAAGTGACTGTTACCTTTGATTTAGTGAATCAGCGGCAGAGAATCAAATTTCTTCTTTGATACATTTGCTTGAAAATAATTAAATTTTTGAAAATGTGGATTGGATTAAATCTTTGATTTATGAAATGAGTGGTGTTTGTTTGGCCATATTTGCAATATCATTAATTTGTTGAAAGTGTGGGAAAATATATATTATTTTTATTTTTTATTATTGAAAAAAAATTCTTTTGCAACTAGTGGTGCAAGTGATTGAAATTCATATTATTATTAAGTCATTGCGTAGCATTGACATCTACGATCCATGGTTTATTAAGTCCTGCAAGAATATAAAATAATGGATAGTTGGTAATCAAACCTCACTTATCATAATGAAGAACATCACTGCATAAAAAAGAAAAATAGTGAAAAAAACATATACACACAAATAAATTTGTGAGTATCCATCCTGCTACTTCACAGTGACCCAAGGTACAATCGAGAAGCAATTAAAAGAAATTTAAGAAAATAAAATAAATGAAAATTTAATTGTTTATATTTATTTGCGTGTTCAAAAAATTGAGGTCGGATGTAAAATTTTTATGTAATTAAAACTAAATACATTATCATAAAATGTTTAATTGATTATAAAAGTCTCACCTACCATACCAGCTTTAGATTATTTTGTTGGCAAGATGTCTCATTATTGCATTGAATTAGTAAAAGGAAAGTTTTGAAGATTAATGATATCTTTTAAAATTTTAAAGAAAAGTTATTTTTGAGAGTTTTTTTTTTATTGTAATTATATTTATAGATAATTTTTTGTCCATGGATTTTCAAACTAATGAGTGTGGTTTATCATCATGATTAGATGAGAGATCAGATAAAGATTAACCATAAATAGATGAAGAGACTGTCAAACTAGCGATTGAAACCTAATAATTAGTTTGACTAAAAAGAAATTAAAAAACAAATACTAATTTAAAAAAAAATTGTTATATTTTATTTAAAATTATTTTTGTTAAAATTTAATATTTTATTTTATTTTGTGATATTTGATTAATTTTAAATTATAATTTCTTTAAAAGAATTCGTTATTAGAAAAAAAATTATGATTAAAATTATTTTATTTATACAAAACAAAAGAAATATCTTTTAAAATTTAGTAAAATATGAAAACTAATTGTATTTTTTATATTTTCATGGTATTTTAAATATTTATATGTATTTGTGATATATTTTTTTAAAGTATTTACATTTTTCAAGTATATATTGGGTGATATACTTTCCTCCCTACATGATTTATGTGAGAGCATTTCCTCTATACTACTTTTTTCTATGTTACTGCTTTACAACGTTTTTTTTGCAACATATGATGCAATTGCTAGTTATGGTGTAATAGAAAATAATTATGTATACGCACATTTCTGATTTCTTTCTAAAACCAACATCGGAGACACTTTTCCGTCACTTTATTTCTCAAAACATTTTGATCTCCCAGTGAAGTATTTCCCAATGAAGTATGTCACAAGGATGGCATAAGGTTACAACTAGATGATATTCATGCACCCTCACGTTTTCTATGCAAGTTAAAAATGAATTTTTTTTAAGACTACTTAACGGTCATTTTCTTGATGCAGGTTGAACGTGATAGTGTTTTATATTCCCAATTGTGGGGGACATTCAAGATTTCAAAAGAGAATATCGTATGTGCGTAAATGGTGGGACGTTCTTATTTTTCCCTTTTATTTCCTTGAGTATTTTGTGGTGTATAGATATTATTTTATATTAAGATTTTAGTGTAACACTAGAGTGTAGTATTTTTCTTTATCACAATATGATTTTTAAGATGATTATTTTTATTATAATAAAATTTGAAATAGTATTTAAAAAAATATGAATAAATAATTAAAATTGAATTTTAAAAGTATTTATATTGAAAGTAATTTTAAAATATATATGTGAAATGTACTTAATTTATTTCAATAAACTCTTTAATAATAATATAAGAAAAAGGTATATATAAAATTTAGTTGATATAATAATATAAAAATTATTAAAGTAATTGCTAGTAATGACAATTAATGAGTTTAATCAAATTTAATTAGTTTGGATGAGAGTTATTTAATTTTATAATATTTTACTTGTTAATTATTGGAATTTGATCATATAGAAAGTATTTTTATCAATACTAAATTTTAATCGAATTTTAACAATTTGAATTGATTTAGAATTAAAAAAAATTGATAAGAGCATCACCTTATCATACATGAATCCAGGATCCTAGTAAAATGAATATTTTGTAAGATTCTAATTTGATTTGTAATAATAAAAAAAAAGTTGTATATGGTAGAAAATTAACATACTTTTAACTTGAAAATTAACATACTTTAAAATTACATGAAACTCTGTTTAAAATCAAGTCTATGAAAACACTTATGATGTATGATGAGACAAACTTATGAAATTCTAACAAAGAAATCATTTTCTCCTATGAAATTAAAAGATTTAAAATATATTTAATGAAGTATTTTTATTTTTATTTTTAATGTAAATGCATTATGAATGATGTGAAAGATGATTATACAGGGGCTTCACTCAATGAACCTTTAACATATCACGTGAGATCGTAGCATATTAAAAAATATCCTTAATTTGAGTACATATTGGAAAATGCCTCTAAAAATCACATTATTGAACCCCCTACTAATATAAACCCAATACACATTCCCAATTTAAAAAGCCCCTACTTTAGCTATATATTGTAGGTATCCATTTTTTCATTAAAATTTTTTATACCCCTTTATATTTTTTCATTAACTTTGAGCTCCATTTTTTATACTAGCAAATATAAAAATCCTTTATCCCCTATATATCGTCCAATATATTATGTCATTTTTTCCTCATTATATATCTCCCAATATGAACCCATGTGGTATAGTATTGCTCCCACAGTGAAGCCCCTGTGGATGATTATGAGAGAGGAAAACTTTCAAGTTTTGTGATCATGAGAATAGAACACTTTCACATAGTATATGTAAAAGAAAACACAAATATATGATAAACAATTATTGAAATAAAAAAATTATAAACTTCAAACTTCCTAAATGGGAAAATTCAAATAAAAATATAAGAAAAAACAACAAATATCTTTAACCTTAACATTCTACATACCAATATAAAAATGCAAAATTGCAAAAAAAAAAATAAAAAAAAAAAATCAAATCAAATCAAATCTGTAAACACTAAAATACATATATGTCAAATATAAAACAATATATAAAATAGTACAACAAATTTTTAAAGAAAAAAATAATTAAAAATTTTATTTTTTAAATTCATAATGATCATGGCAATAATCACAATACAGACGCAACAGCCGCATTGCTCATATTTTACAATCAACAAGTCCAAACATTGATAATTGCTAACCGAGAAGCAAAAAGAAAAATCCCAATATTAATAATTACTTTGGAATCTTTTTCTTATGATAAAAATTTTCAACTTTCACATGGTTTACACTTTCCATTCAAATTTTCAATTTTAACGCATGAAAGCAACTTGACTTAAAAGGTCGTTGACATTCAGGTAGGGAAGACTCCATAGCGGCGTTTCAACTTGCAATACTGAGCTCGAAAACCATTCAAGTTGAACCGCTTGAAATGTTCTAATTCACGACGTTTCAATACCGACGTCAAGAGTTATCCCTACTAAAGAGATGCAAGGCAGCTTGACTGTAGGTAGGACATGACAGTGTAATTCTGGTTAGTTTAAAATAATTTACAAAATAACTCAGAAATTCAAGTGAGATTCTGAATTTTTTAGCATAAATTTTTGAAAATCTAGATTATTTTTTTCAAAAGAAAAAAACCACTGTTTGTTAATGAGAAAATAGCAGTACATATTCGAAACACAGATATATGGTTGCGTGATGAGAAATCCAAGGGGAGACTCATACACCAACATATCAAGCATGACATTATTAATCTTACATGAACAGGTTCCATGATTTTGAAAGCTAAATTATCGCATAGAGGCCAATGATGGCATCTATGGTCAGCGAGTTTCAAACAGAAAGCATAAACAATTGCCGGACATATCCCCAGTAAAGGAATATAGATAATGAAAAATCAATGCACCATATTCCTACTGGATCCACATTTAAAATACCCATACCTGTTTAAATAAGACAAGCCAAAGCGTTAGACAAACAACAAAAAGAGAAATGAAGCCAACTGTGTATACATCCAAAACTAAATAACGTAAAACAGCTGAGGACAAAGCCATATAAACCCATATTAATATCAGCCTATGATCTAATAATAACTCGCTCGCTTGCAGTGATTAGTAGAAAAAAAAGGATCACGCTCGCTTGTAATCGACGGGAAAGAGATCGCCCTCTCTTGTAAAAACTTGCACGATAATAAGAAAAGCAAAAACTGATACAAAAACTCCATCCAACTATAAGCTTGAGCTGATCAAGGAATGGAAATGTCAGAGTCCCAAATCCGAACTCCACCCTTATATTGAGACACATTCATGATTCCAAAATCCATAGATAGTCCTTTATTAGATAGACCATCAACCTTGGTGTTTAACTCTCTGAAAATATGTGTAAGAGGTGGAAAATTCATTCTAGCCCATAACCGTTTAGTCCTCAACATCCACCCTTGAACAGATGGGGCAGAGATAGAAAATGAATCATACACCGCTCCAGTGATCACCTTAGAATCCCCATAAAATTTTGCATTTTGATACCCCAAGTTATATCCTGCCAAGAGACCACTCCATAGAGCTAAGAGCTCCGCCAAAATGTTAGTGCCCATGCCAGCTTTCCAACAGATCTGTATGCGTTCATCATGAGACATTTTAACCCAATCGCCACATCCCATCGTACCGTCCTGGCATTCCCCATCAAAGAAAATAGCAAGCATAGAAATGGCATGGGGCCTAAGCCTAAAAGAGCCATCCACAATTTGTGTGATAACCTCCACACGATGGGAAATCCACTTCATAATAGTAGTGTGTGTAGCCTGAACTGAGAAAACACCACCTTCAAAAATAACCCTATTGCGGGCCAGCCAAATTTCCCATGTAATAAAGAAGGGTGAAGATTGAAAAATTCCTTTAATCTTATCCCATCTGTTTGTAGCTTCCATGAAGTCTTGTGGAACCCATGAAGAATTTGTGAAATGAGGAGTAAATAAATCCCAAATTTGCAAAGCCATTGGACAGAGAAAAAAGAGATGTCTTACAAATTCCTCATCATTCTTGCATAGGGCACATCGTCCAAGTCCCTGAAAACCTCTGTGCTTAATCGAATCCCATGTAAGAATCTGATTCTTCCATAGCAGCCAACCGAATAAAAGAATCTTGGTGGGGATGGCTCGATGCCAAAACGGCAAAAAACCATTTGATAATTCTGTATCCTTATCTCGTGATATGAGGAAAGAGTATGTTTCCTTCACCATAATAGCTCCATCAATTAATATGCCACCCCGTGATATTCTATCTCCCTCAATATTATAACATGGCCCAACCGCTTTGACCTTCGACACATATGCGGCCCAAGAGTCTGCATCATCATCATATAAAGCCAGCTGAGAGGCATCTTTTAAAATCGGAGCCCCTAGCGACCAATAGTGTATGACCTGATTGAGGAAAAAAAAAATACCACGCTTAGCAAGTCTATGTACCACCCACGAATTCAGAAGAGAATCTGGGCACATACCACATATTTTGTCTTTCCCAATAATGATATTCTGTCCATTACCAAAGTGCCATATAAGTTTGTCAGCACAGAAGTGTAAAATTTTATTGAAACCCAACCATATACCCGAAAGACACCAACACAACAATAAGCATCTGTTGTATAAGAGCAGTAAGGAATCTTTGTTTAAGTATTTAACATATATGATGTCATTCCAGATCCCCTTTCCAAAGATAGCACGCCACAGTGACTTGGCCAAGAGAGTCGAGTTGAATGCGCGAGTGTTGAGGATACCCCATCCTCCCATCTTTTTTGGTCTACATAGGTTCTCAAATTTCATCATATGGATTTGAGACTTCTTATCTGTACCCCCCCAAAGGAAGTTTTCCAGAATTTTATTGATGTGGAATATGATCTGTTCCAAGAGATAAAAAAGGCCACCCCAATATACCACATATTGGGCAAGAACAACTTGAATCAATACTAGTCTACCTCCCAAAGAGAGCCACCGGTGAGACCATTTATAAATTCTAGCCTTGAATTCTTCAACTAACCACCCTGAATCCTTTATACCATATCCACATGTTTTAATACGGAAACCCAAACAAGTTAAGCCTTTCGAGGCTTGCTTAACTTGAATACCCATAAAATTGGCAATGAAAAGAATCTCCTGTACTTCCCCATGTTCATATATAATAAAAGATTTCTCTTTATTAATGCACAGTCCAGTTGCCTTTCCAAACCGAATCAGCATATAATGGATGTAGAAGCAATGATTCCTCATAATTTGACAGAAAATAAGGAGGTCGTCAACAAAAAGAGAGTGTGTAATACATACCTCTTTGGAAAAGGAAAAACTAGATATAAAGCAAGAATTTAGCACCATCTACATCAGCCTACTGAAACCATCCATTATGAGAATGAAAATAAGAGGAGACAGAGCACAACCTTGTCGTAACCCCCGCTGTGCCTGGAATAATGTGGTCGGATTATCATTCATAATAACAGCATAAGATACAGAAGGTATGCAGCCATTATCCACCGAATAGATGGAACTGGTAATCCAATCATGAGAAGGACCAATCTAATGTAAGACCAGTCAACAGTGTCGAATGCCTTATATAAGTCAATTTTTATAACTGTTGATTTCTTTTTTCCAGCATGTATAGCATGCATCACCTCCTGTGTAATGGCCACCACATTGTGTATGGATTGTCCTTTTAGAAAGCCATATTGTTGCTTACATATATGTTTTGATAAAGTATCCTTCATTCTATTTTCAACGATCTTCGAAGAAATCTTGTACAGAAGATTGCATAATGCAATCGACCTGAAATTAGTAAAATTATTTGGATCAGAGGTCTTCGAAATAAGGGTAAAAAAAGTGGAGCTCATATTCGCCGATATATGACCCAAAATCCTGCCATACTCCACCACCTTTGTAATTTCATCAGCCATGATGTCAATAAAATGTAAAAAGAATTCCGCAGGCCAACCATCCGGCCCAAGACATTTGTCAAGGGCAAAAGATTTAAGAGTCTGTACCACCTCCTCCTTTGTGACTTCTGCAGTCAAGACTTGTAGAGCAGTCGCATCAAACATCATCGGGACATATGGAAGTATCCATTCCTGGATGGACGCAGATATGGTAGGATAAACTTGATAAAAGGTCAAGAAATGGCGATGTGCCTCCTGCATAATGTCATATCTGGAAAATACAAGGTTACCATCCTCCTTTTGGATATACCAAATTTCATTTTTGTTCCTTCTCACGTTAGCAGATTTGTGGAAAAACTTAGTATTCATATCACCTTCTTTCAACCACGTGACTTAGCTCTTAAGTTTCCACATAATCTCCTCAATTTTCAAAATCTCTTTCCGACGCTTATGTAGAATTTCCATTTCATGGAAGGTCTGATTATCTGGAATACCATTTTGAAATTTGGAATATAGATCATTTAGGGCGTGGGTGATGTTTATGTATTCAGCTTTGAGCATCTTCTTCTTTCTATTCTCCGATTCTTTAGTGATCTGTTTAATATGGTGTAGCTTCTTAAATGTCGAAAAATTACCCCATTGTGTCCTGATGATTTCATTGTATTCCTCATCCAACAACCACACACGATTGAATTTGAAAGGAAACCCTTTCCTGACCTCCTCCCTTTTCCAAGTCAGCACCACAGCCATATGATCTAAAATGTCAGAAACATGAATATGCGAGCGAATATCCCCCAAAATATCCTTGAGCTACATCTTCACCATCGCTCTATCAAGCCTTTTGCCAACGAAGTTCTCCCCCCCACATTTATTGGTCCAAGTAGGGAGGATCGGGTTCGGGCGAACATCATACATATGGGCCTGTTCAAATATGCATCCAATGTACATAGCCAAAGGGTCCCGCCGACTCTTAGTTCCCCAAGATTCATCCGATAGAAGCGTTGAGTTGAAGTCCCCTATGATGATTAAGTTCTGTAAAGCAAGTATACCAGAGCATCTTATCCGACCTCAAAAATCATATTGGCCATGACAGGGAGCATATAAGTTTATGATTTTTATCTTCTCCTGTACACCACATATACATCTCGATAACAGAATGCCACCAAAAAAAATATATGCAGAGAATTTAAACAAAGATTGATCCCAACAAGCCACTATGCCACCTTTGTGTCCAACCGCATCAACCGCCACAACGAGCCACCCAGGACGGATTGCAAGAACATATTTTATTGCTTTAACCCTATCACATAAAGACTCTTGTATGATAACGATGATTGGCTTAACTGAATTGAGAATGTACTTCAAACAATATTGTTTGTGGGAATCGCCCATTCCCCGCAAATTAATAGAAAGGATCGAGTTCATTTGGAACCCGGCAGGGGTATGCTTGCTCTAAGCGCCCCGGAGTCCTCAAAAGAAGAAATGGGTACCTCAATCAAATCAAGTAATTCATCATTAAACAAAGACCAGGTTTTAGGCCTACCCTTGAAGTGTCTCATTCCTAGTTTAGATTTATTACGTATAGTGATATTCAGTCCAGATTGAGGGGAAATGACAATGTCCTTCTGTTCCAAATTTGGGTTGTCCAACAGTGACTCAATATCATTGCCTACAGAATTTTTAGGAGAATCCAATATGTCAAGGGCAATATCAGGTGCAGGGGGAGATGGGGACGCCCATTCCAATAGGGGCATGGATGGAGACACATATAATTTCTCCCCAGATAGATGAGGTACCCAAGTTTCTCTGGAATAGACAGTTGTACAGGATCTTTGGGAGCCCCTGGGACATCAATGATCTCAAACCCAACATCATTAAGAACACCACACCTATCAGCATCATTCCTACCCGATAACATATCACCCAAGCCATCCAAATATACATGTGAAGGAGGAGTAGAGTACCCTCCCGATAACTTATCATGGTCATCTAAATTTGTAACCCGAGATCTCGGACCAAGAGAAGGAATAATCGGAATAGAGATATATACCCCCCCAGATGGCTCCGTAAGAGTGACGGAAGATGATGGAATACAATAACTAAGTAAATTTGATCCCCCCACATTCCAGGAAATAGAATTAGAGAGAGGTTCAACATGTTATTTATCATAAGGAATGGCATCATCAGGAGGATCCTGTGTCTCAACAATTTCATTAGCAGAGATATGATCGTCGTCACCCAAAGAAGGTAAAAGTGACTTACCAGTTGCATGGAGATTCGACTCGTCCTCACAGGGCGCAGCATGAAGTTGTACATCCACACTGATATTGACCCCAACAAATGCAGCATTGTGATTCCGGCCCGTCCTAAGACGCATAGGGAAACTATTCTTCAAATGGCCCATTCGATGACAAATTAAACATTGAAAGGGACACCCCAATAATCGATCCGCTAACGATGCCTCCACTGACCCCAAACTAGGTCCACATCTCCGGGTAAACCACCAGCAAAATTTACCTCGACCAACAGCCAAGCGATTCACTTATCAGCAGCACCAATAACTCAAGGGTCTATATATTTGGTATTTCCAATGGAGTCGCCAATCGCCCTTAATGCTTTCAACGTCCAGAACTCCAATGGAAAACCCAACAATTTAACCCATATAACTCTGTTCTTGGGAGCCTCCATGACAGGGTTAAAACCTAGATACCAATGGGCCAACTGAATGCAGCTTTTCCTATGGACCCATGTGCGTCGAATGATCTTGGAAATGTCCTCCTCCTACATGAAATGTACACTGAACCATTTGTTTAATAGCATGCTCACCTTCGGTGTGTATCCAAGGATTGGATTCCAGTGTATCTTAACCCATTCGACCATATCCAAATCCTTGCCATCATCAAACATCTACCTCCCAATAAGGGCACATTTCTAAAGGCTTGCCACCCTTCCCCATAGGTCATCATATTCCATAATTACCTCCCAAACTGCCATAGTCGGCTTGAAACATCGCTCCTTCTGTTGGTTCCACCTTCGAAAACCCGTGATCCTCCCCTGTTGCTTTTTCTCGTGCTTATCAATATCAGTCTTACCCAACTGTTTTGGGCCTAATTCACAACCATGAAACCCCGACTCCCGAGCAAAGAATACCGACTTAGCAATAATCCTTCCGTCAATCTCTAAAGCCTTGGCGCGTTTTTGTTCAACGTCTATAGTAGCATCAATAAGAGCCTCATGGGCAGAGGTGTCTGAAGAAAGAACATCACTGTCATGCACCATCATGAGTCCCAATGGGTACTAACACAAGCAAGGATCAGTTATGTAGGCATACCCCCTGCATGTCAGATAGTCGTCAACACGACTCCACCTACACCAATATTCAACACCACATTCGTGCCTCCACTGCCAAATATAGCATATCAGAATAAATTTATTAAGTGTGAAAATCCCAGTGAAATCCCTGCCACCCTCACGACCAGAGGGAATAAATATAGAAACCAGTAAACGTAGATGTGGTACGTCAACCAATTAAGAACCACATTAGAAATTTAGAATTCCAATATGAAAACCGCTGCCACTAGGATAGCAAAAGGAATATAATGGAATAAATAACACCCGATCTGCAGATAACGTCACATAATGGATGTAAATTACTCAGATAAAGTACCTATAGAAATCTAAATATGGCATCAGGGCACCGGCGGGGAATAAAACCTAGATAAAGAATTCTAAATGTTAACAAAATACCGCCTAACGGAATCAGACCCAGTCAGGTTGTTGGGTGGCCGTCCCAACACTATGTATTAATTCTACTAACCTATCCAATTTTGAATGTATTCTCTGACCAATCCAACCATTTTCTGGCGTCGATAAAACCAGATTCAGCAAGAATGTATCAACCATCCAGACACCAGCAACACCAACAACACCCTAGGCATGTCCACCATCTAGAAAATAGCCTAAATCTGAAATCCTTGCAAGGTCAAAATATAACAAAAGAATCCACCCAACTCTGCCAAAAAGCTTTCCACCTAGTCGTAAAAATTCTAAACTGTGATTCAAAGTCAGATGAGAGCTCCCTCAAGTGCACACAATCATTCTGATTATGCATTGGTTTGGAAAATAAGATCTATAGAAGCTCATAATATGATAAAGGCCAACAACCAGTATATAATAATAAAAGCTACTTCCTCACAATCCGATAACATCGTAGCAAAACGAATATCATCAAATACTGTGTGTACATATCAAATGTGAAGCCAAAGAGGCATCAGACCATAAATCCTCATTCCCCACCCCAAAAAACCTACATATAGCTACTAAAGAGGGACCGTGAACAACCAACCATCATTCTTATATAGAATAAGGCTAGTATCCCATAAACCGAGCTATCCCAGAAAGAAAATAATATGTAGTCGAAATGCCAATCACATTCCATAGAGCTCCACTCAAGGATGGTAGGGTTACCACTAAACTAAGTCTACACTCACCTAGTTCCTCGATAAACATGTCAGTAGCTTTTCCACTTCACGTGGAGCTGAGAACATCGCCATCACTTCTCGTCGGATCGTTTCCACTTGCCAGCCCCACTTTTACAGAAATTACACCACTGCGCACCATAGCTAGATCTTGGGAAGAAGTTGAGCCATAGCGGAAATTACACCACTGCACACCACAGTTATTTGATTTTAAGATTTTGGGTGCTCCAGAAATTTTTTATAATACTGAATCTATTCCTTGAAATTCCAATCAATGAAATCTTTAGAGTCAATTTAGTCTTAAAAAATCTACAAAATAACTTAGAAATTCAAATGAGATTATAAAAATATTTAACATAAAAGTTTGAAAATCTAAATTACCGTTGTTAAACTTCAGGATTTTAAATGTCCAAATTTTTTTTATAGCACTAAATCCACTCCCTCAAATTCCAACCAATAAAACCTTTAAAATCTCTATTGCAAATTTGAAGTCTCCAACGGCTAGTCGACAATTGTCGACAACAATTGAATGTCCAAACCTGCAATTAGGATTTGGTACTGGGCATAAAGTCAAAAGCAAGGTTTAAATTCAAAGTCGCGTGACTCTCGAGCAGTTGAGTACAAATGACTCCGAAAGCAATGTGAACCTGCACCTTTCCTTTTGAACCTGAATGGTCCCAAATGTCATTATTGATAGTTGAAACAACGTGGAGTTGCACCATTAATCTCCACCTCCTGTCAACGAATCATTGTGTCCATGACATCAACGTAAAACCAAGTTTCCTCCAGCTGTTGGGTACGAATATTTAAACTTTCACCAGAGCTGTTACTAAGGAAACCATGTGAACAGACAACGAACAAATAATAAACAGATTAGTTTAAAATTTTTAACAATTCAGGTCTCATGTAAATTAAAGAGCCATCTGTTAAAATTTTACTTGTATTAGCGTTGGGTTTGAACATAGGGCATGCGTGTGAAATTAAGTTTGCTCCACATTTTCTCATATATATTAATTTTGTATGAAATTTGAGAAAAAAATGGTCACATAATACATTTGAATAATAATAATTTATAAATTTAGATAATAATAATCTATATTAATGAGCATGATATTTAATAATATATAATTAATAATTTTTTCACAGGAAAAATTGTAATTTTTTTTATCATAAATATTGAAAATTACATATTGTAGATGTTGCATGTAACGCATATGTCAAAATTGGTGGCCTAGCCACACACTGAAAAATGTCTAGGACTGAAGTCCATGACAGTAGCTGTGATGTTGGTAAAAACATAAAAAATAGATAAATATATAGATATCGGACTTTAAATGGGCAAAAAAATACAAAAAGATAAATACTATGAGCTATCCATGGTTGTTTTGTGGATCATCATGGCATGAGAGCCCTATGAGCATGTTGATTCATGAAAGGCCTATGAAAAAACTGATAATAATCATGTCCATGGTGCTCCCGTATCAACCAATGGCCAGGAGGTTGTTGCACAGTTTCCTCGGAAAGGCTCTCAGAAAGATGATTCTTCTCCTTGTAAATGTGGTGACATGAAATATAATCAAATCGAGATTTTATAGCATAGATTTCATCCAATAAATTCTTAAGTGTGTGCAAGTGACTTTTAGAGTGAAGATTGAACCAGTTGATGACAAGTTTTGAGTCTCCAAAGATCTAAAGTTTGTGGCATCCCTTCTCAAATGAAAATATAAGGAGGAGTATAAGGTTGTTGCATACCTAGTAATTGTTAGTGCCTATCCCTAAACCCATACACATTTTGTAGAAATGGTCTTCACTAAGATATAAAATGGCAACACCTCCACATCCTTTTTGTTGAGCTGATCCATCAAAATAAGCCCATGGAAATTATTTTTCGATGGTTTCGACAACAACATTCCTGCGAGGTTGTTTGGAGACATCATCCGAGATTAAGTTATAGAGTGTTTGAATGTGAGATATCGATAACTGTGAATTGGGTGCCTTTTCGTGGGAAATGAGATTATTCGACGCGATCCAAATGCTTCAACATACCAATAGGGGAAGGTTGCGTAGTTTAGTAGGATGAACCTTGTTCCACGAAGACTCCCAAGCACTGCAAACAAAGTCTCTCGACTATCTATGAGGAATAGCCATTTATTGATATATCTTGTTTCATAAATGAGATACTATTTCACAGTACAAAAATAAATAATAAGTAAATTTCGAGCTACATTTACAAAGAACGCACCAATTGGCACCCTAAACGGATCATCGTTGTAGGATGTCACCTGTAGGAGCTTTGTTGTGAACCAAGCACAACATTAGCAACTTGGTTTTGGGCGGTATTTTTTACTTCCATAACAGACGCTGCCACCAAATAGTGATTTGGGGTTCAAGATCAGCGGAGATAAAGGGGTATTCGATTTTAGGTGAGTAATTTTCGTGCTACGATATAGTCCAAAATATTTCATCCTCTTTGTCTTGTATACATATATGAGCTTCTGAGAGTGTAGTGATATAATTTATCCAATCCTGTTGCCATCAAGCCGAGATCCAGAAATTCAGAGGAGATTTCCAAGCTTGACCAAATATAGTAGATTTTTTAGAGTTTGTAATTTGGTTTAGAGTCTTTATCCCAAAAATGTCTAGGAGATGAATAAGTTTTGATGGAAGAATATGAGTATTGTCACGGCCAAACCAACGATCATACCCAATGTGAATGTTTGTGCCCGCACCTGCTTTCCAAGCTAGACCTACAAAGATGTAGTCCATAGAATTCACTACAGCTCACCAAATGGTTAATACATTTGTTTTATTCCAATTGGGGCTCTTGATCCAATCATCAATAATCAAAGGGTGAATGTATTTGTTAGTGACAACTTCTGTCTAGAGATTATTTGAAGAGAGGATATTTCATCCCATCTTGGTTGCAAGGGCCTTTGTGAAACAACCCAAATTCTTCATACCCTGTCCTCCCCATTTATTGGGCAAAGCTATTTGTTCCCAATTTATCAACGCAAAAGGTATACGCTCATTATCACCACACAAGAGAAACTTGCAGCACAACTGTTGGATTCTAGAGATAATATCTTTTGGGATCCATGCTAGTGACATCTAGTATATAGGAGTATTCTCTATAATAGATTTGATAAGGACAAGGTGCCTTGCTTGAGATAATGATCGATGACGCCAGATGTTTATCCTTATTTCAACTTTCGCTACCAATGAAGTCCAATTAGCAATTCTATAGTTATTGGGCTTGAGGGGGAAACCCACATACTTAAGGCCTTCTTCGAAAGGTAAGGTTGTGTATGAAAATCGTTGAAGAGCATAATAAATTTCATATTGTGAACAACCAATAGAGGTCAGAGAAGACTTGTCTTGATTTTTGAGCATCCATGTGGCCTTACAAAATAACTTGAGTGTATAATCGAATACAGTAGAGTCACTAATATTTCCATTCAAAAATATGAGGACATCATCCACAAAAAATAGATGATGTATGAAAATCTTTGATGTGGACATCACTGTATAATCGAAAGTGATGTTGTCAGCTATTCTAACCCCTTTAAGCCTTCCCTGCTTATTTTCTTCAATGATTAATGTACTCAGTCTTTCCATTGCTAATAGAAAGAGTAATGGTGATAATGAGAAAACCTACCTCAGTCCATGTTCTGGATGAAAAAAGCTTGCAGATGATCCATTGATGAGGATGTTGTAAGAAATAGAGGATATACAACACATTATCTGATTTATGAAAGCATGAGAGAAACCTAGATGTGTCAATAACATCCTGAGATATAACCAACTTGTTTTGTCAAAGGCCTTTGATAAATATATTTTGAGAATCACACCCTTTAATTTTTTTTGTTTTCATAGAATGCAATCCTTCGTGTGCAATACCTATCGCTTCATAGATTTGACGATTTTCTAGGAAAGAAAATTGTTCCTGAGAAATGTGTTGTAAAAGGATAGGTTTAATGTGGTTTGCAATGATTTTGGCCATAATCTTGTAGATACAATTACAGAGAAATATGGGTCTGAAGTCATTGAAGGATTTGGGTTTTTTCTATTTAGGGATTAGGATGATAAAAGTTGCATTGAATGCTTCATATATCCTGTCATTCTGTGGGCAATCCTCAATGACCCTGAGTATATCATGACCAATCAATTCAAGGAAAGATGATTAGAATTTCATAAACCAACCATCTAGATCAAGGCGCATATCCTTCTTAAAACATTTAAGCACAAATTCAATTTCTCCCATAGTCACTGGACTAGATAATTCTGTGATTGCCTCCTCTTCTACAAAGTGAGGGAAAAGCACTGTCATTTTTATAATTTTGGCAAGGGAGGCCTCTCGAGGAGCTTTAAATAACTCACTGAAGTGTGAAATACCCACACTTGCAGGACCACAGAAGGACTAAAATTTTGTTCCTTGTTAATCTTCCATTGACCAGGTTGTATTGACAACATTCCCACCTTTTGCATACTACAGAAAGTATTTTTTATTCTCATCTCTACATTGTAACCACATGGCTCTACTCCTAAGTCTCCAAGTTTTTTCCCTTTCCTTAAAAATCCCGAGCTTCTTTGATTCTAGGTGAATAATATGAGATTTTGCTTCATTATATGCAAATACTCCATTTCCTTGGTCTTCCAACGCGTGAAGTTCGATCTCAATATTCCTTAGGGTTTCATCATGTTTCTTTTTTCTGGTCTTGGCCCAATTAATCGTCTTTTACTTTAGATGGTTCATGTTCATGGAAAATTGTTCAGATGCCAAAAGTCCTTCAATTAGAGAGTAAAATTGCCATGTGTCTTTAAGAATATGATGATAGTCATCATCTCTTAAACAGATTGAGTTGAATTTAACAGGAGCCTTGGGTTTGGGAGTGTTTCTAGAAATTTCTACAAAAATAAGCGAGTGATCTAAGATGACTCCAGACCCTACCAAATGGCATACCATGTCAAATTTATTCATCAAAGCCTCCTTGACAATAAAACAATCACCCCTTATGGCCAACATCGCATCTCCAATTCTTCATTTTCTCCAGGTCATCTGGAGATGGGCAGGAGGAATATCAATCAAATTATTAGTCACCGAAATATAGATGAAGAAATTCAAGAGGTTATCTGACTAATAATTACTTCTCGAGGATTCAACATGAACCATCAAGAAAATGAGATCACCCACAAGGATAATGTTATCATGCATAAAAATGAGGAGGGAAAGAGGGATTCCAAAAATTTTACACGGTTGTGCCAAGGCCCATAGATATTGAGAACTTTCAGTTGCATCCCTAGTTCCTTAGAGATTATATCCTACATAAGTACTCCTTCCCTCCCCCAAACATTCAACATTTTTATCGATTTACCTTCTATACCTATAGCAATGGCACCTAATCTACCTTGAACATCTAATGCATGGAATGTCCATCTAGGTCAGAGGGTATCCAAAACAAACATATCAGTGTACTGCTCCCAAGTGTTTCCTATAGGAAAATCACATCTACCTTCTCTAGTTCTAACAATCTTCTAAAGGCTAATTTCTTGGTAAGACTAACCAACCCTCTACAGTTAAAAGATAACCACTTCATTGGGAAACCTGGTCTAGGTTGCATCTTTCTCTAAGATCCCCTTCAAGTGATAATTTCCTTTCTTCAGCTACATCCATACCGCCTTATGCATTTCTTTTGAGATATAGGAATATCTCGTAAGAGATGAGTTTGGTATATTCAGGAGGGAGGATGTGTCAAGGCCCCAACCTTAGGGGGGTCTGGCAAGAGATCACATAAAATATCTATGATTTGAATTGGATTCAAATAAATTATTTTCCCAATCGGACATGGCTGTTGTCAATTCTATAGGGCTAGATGATGAAGGTGTCAGGAAACATGAAAGAATGGAGATAGACGTGCATGTAATAGAACTTAAATCACAATGGAAGAGAGGATATGCAACATTCTAAACATTATGGGAGGTAATAGTCTCATTCATATAGAAAGGAGAAAGAGATGTGAGAGAGGAGACAATACCCAGAGGGAAGCCGATAGATGATGGCCATGCTCGAGTAACCCTCAGGGATCAAGGTCGTGCAGATGAATATGGCTTACCAAAATATTTTTCTAGATTTCTATGAACATCGACTGAGCTCCTAAGAGGCATATGGGTTGAAGCACCATTTCGTGATTCGAATCTTGTTTTGTTGACCGAAAAATCCATTTATGCCCTAGTCTTGGCAAGCAGGGGACATTCTTTATAGAGATGACCCACCTCATGACATTTTTTGTAGTGGAAACGGGCTCCTGCGTAGTCCAATTTCTATAATCTGATAATATTTTATGCCTGTAACTTCAAAATCTGCACCAGTCCCTCTCTGGTGTCAAGGTGGACCAAGATATGAGTGAAGAATATCTTGTGAGTCTCTAAAATAGATTTATCATAATCTAGAAATATCCCCAAATTGTTCCCAATACACCTAAACACATCCTTGGTCAAGAATTTGAGAGGTAAAGCCGATAATCTGACCCATATAGGCTTGGCACGCAACATTTCTCTCTCAGGGTTGAAAAGGGATGACCATCGCTTCAACATAACAAGCATCATTTCAATGTGTCAATTTCTCGTCAAGACCCAAGATGCATGTTCTGGCCTATGAAAATTTAAAGCAAACCATCCCCTAGTCATGGTTACCACAGACGACAGGCTTGCTAAAGCTTGTCCCCAAATATATTTATTATCTTTTTTGAGTTGAGATGATGAGTATTCTCTACCACGAACCCAACCTACCAGCATGTTATCCTTCATATCCATAACCTCATCCAGTTGTATACCTTCCCCAAAAACCAGTATTCTACCACTTTCTCTGACCTCGGTACCTTTGGATTTCTTCTCTTTCTTATTTTGTGTGCCATCGCTAGTTAAACCGAAATCCTGAGAGTGTGAAGCTGATGGGGAGAAAACCCTAGCTTCCAACTGATGGCCCTTCAAGGATATCACATGTATGCCTTTAAAGCTTCCTGAGTTCTGCACATGAATAGAGGTCCTATAATCCTGAACAGGGATTACGGTCGCACGAAGAGAAGATTGACTTCTTTCTGTCGAACCATGACCGCAGAAGGGGCCTGACTTAGTATGTAGGGCTGCATGTGCAGGGATCCCATCCAGGTGAGATGATTCACCTCCAAAATTTACTAACGAGGTAGGGTTAATGTAGTACTCTAGGAATAGAAGGGAGGATTGTGATGGGATCTGAAGATTAGTAAATGGAAGATCAGGTTGTTCCACACAGAAACCAGATGACTATAGCCCTAATGAAACGAGACCGATGGAGAAGGAATGACCCAGTTCAAATGGAGGGGGGTAGTCAAAAGCTAAATTTGGAAAAACCCTAGGTTCATCAACTTGGGAATTTGGTAATACAACCACGTCTGGTGACCCTAAGGAGGAATGTTGAGGTTGAGACTCAGTCCAAATCAACATTGTGTCATAGGGGCCAGTAGAAAAATCAAGTAGATCATCGTCCATGATAATCAGGACGAACATAGACTTGTAGATGTTGTATGCTCCTCAGATACCAGACAGATAATACCCCACTCCACAAAAGCCATAATCCAATGCCTCAAGACAAAGACTCCACCCTGAATGCCCCTCAAATACCTCACAAACAATATCCCACTCCACGAAAGCCCTAATCCAATGCGTGAAAACATAATACTCCACCCAATAAAATGGTCGCAGTGACATGTCCCTGACCCAAGACCATCGAGGGAGCATAAATCTGCAAGGGGGAATTACTCGAAACTTAGAGCGTGTCGTAGATTTGATCCACCCTAAGATTTCATAGCCATCATCCTTTCCTCAAATAATTGAACAATTACTATAATATAAGTGAACACATAACTAATAATTAATGATTACATAAAAACTTAATAAATTTAATTAATAAACATATAATTAAAATTTTAAAAATTAAGAGATATATTGTAAGACACATATATTAAGAATTAGAAATTACACAAAGTATTTAAGTTAAGATGACTTTCTTAAGGAATAGAAAGTAAAAATAATTACAATTAAGTAATTTTTTTTAAGAAGAAACAAATAATCATATATATATATATATGTTAGGTATATATTTATATTTTTAAAAAAATCTCAAATAAAATTACATCTTTGAAAATTTGTTGCTCAAAATAAATCTATTTTGATATTAATAATACATTTTGAAAAACTGAGATACATTATAAAAGAAGAGCACATTTTGAATAATTAAGGAGGCTGTCTTTAAGACATAAAAATATAGTACATCTACCCCAAGACACGCCACATTAATTCCTCTCGGATGATCTATTAGTTTTAATTTTCCCCACTTTAATTCCTCTGATTAGCGTTTTCGCCACTGTAATTCCTCTTGCTTGATCTTATATGTTCCGCTTTTAATTAGTTCTCGCTCGTTTAAAAATTGCTCGAATTTCGTTCTTGTTGAAACATTTTTGCATTGTTTTGGAACATCTTCTTTCAGAACACTTTTCAAAACGCTTTGCACTTCGGAGCTTCGCACAGCTTCAGATCATGTTGCAATATCTTCCTTCACCCTTCGCACAATTTTAGCCAAGAGCTCCTCCTCATTCCTGAATATTAATAGTGAGAATAAACTAACTCTAAGAAATTAAACAACTAGTATGATGCTATCAAAAATTGAAAATTAAGAGCAAAATGATTTGGACCAAAAAATTGAAAACGAAGACTGAGAATAGGGAATATCCTCACCCATCCAGCTCGTAGCCAGGTAGTTTTGCGACTTCAAAAAGAGTGGTTTTCCAATCCTCAAGGGCCTTTGAGTCGCATCGCCGTTTCTTTTTGTGATTGAGCAGTGCTTGGGCGTACACTCCATGTTCAGGGCATCACAGTTCAGAGCAGCTAACCTTATAGAATACCGAAAGAATGGTGTTCCTCGACTTCAGCATAAGGTTGAGCTCGTCCAGGCACCAACTAGAATGCACATAAGGGGAGAAAAAATAGCAATATTGACATGCGCGTATTGAATGGCAACGTCTATTTGAGGGGTAATAGGGAGTCCTGGCATGAATTGTGGCTTGTCCAGAAAAACCCTAAGTCTAAAAGAACAAAGAAGATTGTAGAGATGGCTCGCAAAGGTCTATTTGACATCAGGCCCCCTATGATTTAGAAATACATCATAATGGGGACCGTAAGGGAAGTCTTTGAATACACTTTCAATCACATTATTCAAGAGCTCCTCTTCACCTCTGCATACCATTCATTCATAGAGTTAAATAGACACTTAAAAACACCTAATTACTTATCTTGTATATATGATTCATACAAATTGAAAACTAAAATGGATTTGCATAGTGGGTGATTCTCACCTTTGATCCTCTTCCAAGACAAAACCGCTTATTCCTGTAACATGGGATAGAGCGTCTCTCCACTCTTTAATGGCCTGTGGATCATAGAGATTTTTCTTCTCATAGTTGAACAGGGCTTTACCGAATGCCCCATTATTGTCTTCGCTAGTCCACCTTGTTGGAAATTGATTCCAACTACTGAAGTCAATCAGCAGTAATGGCAGAAGTGAAAGATCTGCGGCACATTGAAGCCTTAGCAAAGGTGGTTTCTGCTGTATTAAAATAATTGCAAAAGGATTGGAAAGCTTCACAAGTGCAGTACAGAACAGATGGGATTTGATCCCTTTGGTATTTTATAAGGCGCTAGCCATTTTTATTAACAACAGAGTTAAATGCCAAGACTCAAAGTCTCGCCAGCAGGCAAAGCTTTGATTACAGGATTGGATCAGGCTTTAAAGCCTTACCAATAAAATCGGCGGAGTAAATAGCAGAGGAAGTAATCGCAAGATATTCTTGCAAGTGTCTTGTTGATGTGGTGAGTTCCACAAGCGAAACGAATACATAATACCATAGCCCTTTTGTTTTGGGCCGATGTGATCACATAAATCGCATGTTATATATCAATCGCCCTCCACTTTAAGCTGAGGCCCGCGGGTGGTCCCACAGACCACACGGCGTTGTTTTAATACAATCGCAACATCGCAATCGGGGGACCTTTGCTTATGCCCCGATTGCACTAACCAAATGGCAGACCCGATCATGAGTTATATGGCAGAGTTTAATTGTTACATCGCGTCTGGATTCCAATCGCAATCAGAAGTTCGGCGGGTCATGCGTTTTGTTTGAAAGTTCCAGACCTGATGCCATTTGTTATGGCGGATTTAATTGAGCCATCGCATCCATGGTTCAATCGCAATCGCAATTTTTTTAAATGGTCACGTGTTTTGTTATATGGCACGGACCCGATTTATATATAGGGCGGATTTAAAACATGTCCATCGCATCTGTTTGCCAATTGGTGATCGGAACTTTTGTTTTATGGCGCATTTGTTTGTTTTAAACATGCGGACTCGATAGTTTATATGTTTGCTTTTATGTTATAATATATGCGGTGCATATATAAAGAAAAGGCTCATGAGGCAAATTGTAATGTTTTGTTTTAACACAGAACAGAGTCGTTTTTTTTTATGCATAGCAGTGCGAATCAAAAAATACATAGCAACGTATTTTCTCAGAGAGATAGAGAGTTTATTTTGAGAGACAGTGAAGGATTTGTGAACTGTGTTTGAAGCAGTCACATATTTAGTAAATCCCTCTATGTGAGGAAGAATTTGTAATAGATTTTTTAAGGAATAAAAGTTTTTTTTGAGTTGAAACTCTGTCTCCAGTGAGTAAATTTTATTAATTTCTCTGTGTTGAAGAGGGAAGTTTACTCTCTCCATTGTTATTCTGGAATTTTTCAATATTCCAACATGGTATCAGAGCTAGTCCAGGCTCTTTGAAGATCAAAGAAGATGAAGGAAAGGAGTTCTTTGTTGCAGCAGCTTCTCCAGCAGTGTGAAGACTCAGCCAAAAGAATCCAAAGGTATTTCTCTATATAGTTCTTGTGTTACTGTTGCAGAACAGTCAGTTATTTTAAACACACAATGAAGTGTTTTTGAATCATAGTTAAGAGTGAAGAATGGCTGGAGCCAGCACTAGTATGGGTATGGGAAATATCCATCTCCCACTGTTTAATGTGAAAAACTATGACTACTGGTCAATAACTATGATAGCATTATTTGTCTCCCAAGACTTATGGGAATTTGTTGAGGAAGACTTTGAAGAGCCAGCAGATGAACATGAGTTTAATATGTTAACTCAGATAGAAAGAGAGACGCTGAAGAGAAATAAGAAGAAAGACTCCAAAGCTCTTTTCTTTTTATATCAAGCAGTGCATGAGAGTGTGTTTTTGAGGATAGCAGCAGCCAAGAGATCCAGAGAAGCATGAGAAACTCTCAAAACAACCTATCAAGGTATGGAAAAAGTGAAAACATCAAAACTTCAGTTGCTAAGGAGAAACTTTGAGACTCTCTGTATGAAAGAGTCAGATACTATTGACTCATTCTTCACTCATGTGATTGGAATGGTCACACAAATAAGATCTCATGGAGAGACTCTTGAAGACAAGAGGATTGTGGAAAAACTCTTGAGAAGTTTACCCTCAAGATTTGATGTGATTGTCACCACCATAGAGGAGACTAAGGATCTCACAAATTTTTCAGTGGATGAGCTACATGCATCACTGATGACCCATGAACATAGATTGGGTAGGAGTGAAAACTCATCTTTGGAACATGCCTTTAAGACCCAAATGTCTTTCGGAAGAGGAAGAGGGCAAGGCAGAGGAAACAAAAGAGGAAGAGGCAGAAGCCAAAAAAGAGGTGGAAGGAACAACCCTTCACATTGACATGGAAGGTGCAATAGTCAAAGTCACAGCCACAGCCAAGGCAGCAACCAGCAGAATGGTCAGCAGAATGCTCAAGGAAAAAGGTATGATAAATCCAATGTCCAATGTTACTATTGTAAAAAATATGGTCATTATGCTAATGAATGTAGAAAGAAGCAGAATGATATGGCAAGTAGAACTAGTGCAAATTTCACTAGAGAAAATATCATCCAAAATAATTTGTTTTTAGCTTGTAATATGGCTGAAGAAAAAAGTGAGGATTTATGGTTTCTAGACTCTGGTTGCGGTAACCATATGACAGGAAACTTGGCAATGTTTTCTATGTTAGATGAGAGTGTGAAGTCACAAGTCACACTAGGAACTGATAACAAAGTTTCTGTTATGGGAAAAGGAAAAATAAATGTTTTAACAAGGAAAGGTGCAAAGAAATCCATAGCAGATGTTTATTATGTTCCAGGAATGAAGTGTAACCTCTTAAGTATTGGACAGCTTGTCCATAAGGGGTATAATGTTTTCTTTGAGGATGATGTTTGTACCACCATGGATAAACCACCCAGCAATCAGTGTATTGCTGAAGTGAAGATGACAAAGAACATGATGTTCCCTCTCAGAATGAGAGCAGACTTGAAGAATGAAGAAAAGATAGCAGCAGTGGCACAAGAGACTTTCCAAAGAGAACCAAAAGGTGATAATTGGTTATGGCACTTGAGATTTGGACATCTCAACTTTGGAGGTCTTAATTTGTTGAACGGAAAAGGAATGGTAAGTGGTTTACCATTGATAGAGAAACTGGACAACCTTTGTGAAGGTTGTATCTTGGGGAAACAACACAGATAAATTTTTCCTTCCGGGAAAAGCATAAGGGCAAAGGCACCCTTAGAAATTGTCCACTCGGATTTGTGTGGACCGATGCAAACTCCATCGCTTGCAAGCAGCCACTATGTGTTGACATTCATAGATGATTTTACAAGAAAAACTTGGGTTTACTTTTTGAAAAACAAAAGTGAAGTGTTTGAAAATTTTCACAATTTCAAAGCACTTGTTGAGAACCAAAGTGGGCTGCATATCAAATTCCTAAGGACTGACAGAGGAGGTGAGTATATCTCTAAATATTTTCTATGTTTTTGTAGAGAAAATGGTATTCATAAGCAGTTTACAACTAGATATACTTCGTAGAAAAATGGAGTAGCCGAAAGGAAGAATAGAACCATAATGGACATGGCAAGGAGTATGTTAAAGGCAAAGCATTTGCCTAATGATTATTGGGCTGAAGCTGCACACTGTGCAATGTACATTTTGAATAGGTGCCCTACAAAAGAAGTTATGAACAAAGTGCCGGAAGAGGCATGGAGTGGCACAAAGCAAAGTGTCACACACATGGAGGTTTTTGGATGTGTGGCTTATGCCAACATACCGGATCGGCTAAGGAAGAAGTTGGACAACAAGGGGGAGAAATGTATTTTTTTTATTGGATACAGTGAGGAATCCAAGGCTTATTTATTGTATAACCCATCCACCAAGAAGCTTATTGTGAGCAGATATGTTTAGTTTATTGAAGAGGAAGCTTGGGATGGAAGCATAGAGAAAACAGTAAATGTTAAACACTATTTATCTCATGATGAGAATAATGATGAGTTGGCTGAAATACATCCCAAAACAGCAGCACCAACACAAGAGCAGTAGTGCACACCCTTGAGGAGAAATGATAGTGCTTCTACATGCACGCCATAAGGAGGAAATTCAAGTGCTTCTTCAAGCATTTGTACATCTAATGAAAGAGGTAAGAAATTCAGAAGTTTGAAAGATATTTATGAAAAAGATATAGAAAATGAAGGTATCAATTCTTTATTTTCTTTATATTTTCATGTTGATGATCCTGTTCATTTCAAAGAAGCTATCAAGAATAAGAAATGGATAGAAGCTATAGATGAGGAGATAAATGCCATAGAAAGAAACAAGACATGGGATTTGGTTGAACTCCCAAAAGGTAAAGATGTCATAGGATTTAAATGGGTCTACAAGACCAAGTGTAATGCTGAAGGCAAAATAGAGAGACACAAGGCTAGACTTGTTGTCAAAGGTTATAAACAGAAGCATGGGATAGATTATGAGGAAAATTTCGCACCGGTTGCTAGAATGGAAACCGTGAGAGCAGTGTTGTCCATAGCAGCACAAAACAAGTGGAAGGTTTACCAAATGGATGTGAAGTCAACATTCCTAAATGGAGTGTTAATGGAAGAGGTTTACATTGAACAACCTCTCGGCTATGAAAAGAAAGGCCAAGAGCACAAAGTGTGCAAGTTGAAGAAAGCTCTTTATGGGCTGAAGCAAGTACCAAGAGCGTGGTACAGTAGGATAGATTCATATCTACTGGAAAATGGTTTTGAAAAGTGTGAGGGAGAACCCACCCTCTACATCAAAGAAAAGGATGGAAAAATATTGATTGCAATTTTGTATGTTGATGATGTTATTTTTACAGGTAATGATGATTACCTTATTGAACATTTTAAAACAGTCATGAAAGAAGAATTTGAAATCACTGAAATGGGTTTGTTGAGATACTTCTTAGGAATAGAAGTAGAACAAGATGAAAATGGGATTTTTATCTCACAGGAAAAGTATGTTAATGAGGTGCTTGAAAGATTTAACATGCAGGAAAGCAAAGCAACGATCACTCCCACAGTGATGGGATTAAAACTTAGCAGAGAGGACAGCAGCAAGGATTTTGATCCTAGCTTATACAAGAGCATAGTTGGCAGCCTTATGTATTTGACTGCAACTAGGCCGGACATAATGCATGCTATTAGTTTGATTTCCAGATTCATGAAAAATCCAAAGGATGCACATGGCCAGACAACAAAGATAATTTTGAGGTATGTTAAAGGTAAAAAAAGGTTTGGTATTTTATATACTGCTTAAAAATGTTCAGATTTACTTGGATACACCGACAGTGATTGGGCTGGAAGTGTAGATGATCGGAAGAGCACTTCCGGTTATGTTTTTCACATGGGTTCAGGAGCCATTTCATGGTCTTCTAAGAAACAACCCATTGTTGCGTTGTCTACAATAGAAGCAGAATATGTGGCAGCTACAACAGCAACATGTCAAGCAGTTTGGATGAGAAAAATGTTGAGAAGTTTATACCAAGAATAGGTAAAAGAGACAGTGGTATTTTGTGACAATAGCTCAGCTATTGCATTGTCTAAAAATTTAGTTTTTCATAAAAGGACAAAGCACATTGACACCAAGTTTCACTTCATACGTGAATTGGTTAACAATGGTGAGATATTTTTGCAACATTGCAGAATAGAGGATCAATTTGCAGATATCTTCACAAAGCCACTTGCGTAGAAAAGATTTGAACATTTCAGGAAATGCCTGGGTATGCAGAAAAACCCAGCAGTTGACATTAAGGGGGAGTGTTGGAAATTAATTCCAACTGCTGAAGTCAATCAACAGTAATGGCAGAAGTGAAAGATCTGCGGCACATTGAAGCCTTAGCAAAGGCGGTTGCCGCTATATTAAAATAATTGCAAAAGGGTTGGAAAGCTTCAGAAGTGTAGTATAGAATAGATGGGATTTGATCCCTTTGATATTTTATAAGGCGGTAGCCATTTTTATTAACAGCAGAGTTAAATGCCAAGACTCAAAGCCTCGCCAGCAGGCAGAGCTTTGATTACAGGATTGGATCAGGCTTTAAAGCCTTACCAATAAAATCGGCGGAGTAAATAGCAGAGGCGATAATCGCAAGATATTCTTGCAAGTGTCTTGTTGATGTGGTGAGTTCCACAAGCGGAACGAATATATAATACCACAGCCCTTTTGTTTTGGGCCGATGCAATCACATAAATCGCGTGTTATATATCAATCACCCTCCACTTTAAGCCGAGGCCCATGGGTGGTCCCACAGACCACGCGACGTTGTTTTAACACAATCGCAACATCGCAATCGGGAGGACCTTTGATTATGCCCTGATTGCACTAACCAAATGGCAGACCCGACCATGAGTTATATGGCGGATTTTAATTGTTACATCGCGTCCGAATTCCAATCGCAATCAGAATTTCGGCGGGTCATGCATTTTGTTTGAAAGTTCCGGACCCGATGCCATTTGTTATGACTGATTTAATTGAGCCATCGCATCCGCGGTTCAATCACAATCGCAGCTTTTTTAAATGATCGCGTGTTTTTTTATATGGCACGGACCCTATTTATATATAAGGCAGATTTAAAACATGTCCATCACATCCGTTTGCCAATCGGTGATCGGAACTTTTGTTTTATGGCGCATTTGTTTGTTTTAAACATGCGGACCCGATAGTTTATATGTTTTGTTTTTATGTTATAATATATGTGGTGCATATATAAAGAAAAGGCCCATGAGGCAAATTGTAATGTTTTGTTTTAACACATAACATAGTCTTCTTTTTTTTATGCACAGCAGTGCGAATCAAAAAATACACAGCAGCGTATTTTCTCAGAGAGACAGAGAGTTTATTTTGAGAGACAGTGAAGGATTTGTGAACTGTGTTTGAAGCAGTCACATATTTAGTAAATCCCTCTATGTGAGGAAGAATTTGTAACAGATTTTTTAAGGAATAAAAGTTTTTTTTGAGTTGAAACTCTGTCTCCAGTGAGTAAATTTTATTAATTTCTCTCTGTTGAAGGGGGAAGTTTACTCTCTCTCAATAATGGGGCTTTACCGAACGCCCCATAATTGTCTTCGCCAGTCCACCTAAGTTCATTAGGTTTCACGTAGTAAAAAATAGGAATAATCGTAGTCCTCGATTGTGCACTCAAGTTAATCATGAGAACTAGCTCATCTAGGCACCATTCGATTGGGCAAAATGTGGAGAAAAAATAGCTATGTCGACAGAGGCAGATAAAATAGCGTCTTCTATTTTAGAAGGAATCTTGTCGTCAAACAGCAAGTCTCACAAGTCTGGCTTGTCCAGAAATACCTGCAATTCACGGGATTCAAGGTGTCTGCAAAGTTCGGTAGCAAAAGTGTTGACATCTCGGCTACAATAATTGTAATCACAAAGGTTAATGAATATGTCATAGTCGACAAAGGGAGTGGTCACCGTGGAGGAGAAAGCGCAGCCATCTGGATACGTGGCGGCTGTTAGATGGTGTTCCATTGGAGTTCACATAACAACGTTAAGATGATGGGCAAAGTACAATTTTATGGGGAGAAAGATGTGGTAGTGTATAACACAAAATAAAACAAATACCAAGGTTCCAAGTAGCACTGCGAATTCAAAAATTTATTTATTGAAGACTCATCATGATTGAATTTAGTTGTCCATTCACATTAATCAATAGTGAAACCACCATTACTATTATTCACAAATATGAATTAAAAAGAAAAATCATTAATTTTCTGGCTACATTGAATTTCTCCCTTTGTAATTTTTCGCTGCACTCCCCTGGTGATACCTTTCCCGAAATTTCCCTGGTACATATTTCAAGCTCAAGGTGATGTCAATTCAACTTTCAATGTTGATGCGGTCGAAAACCATTCCTTTTCAACACGTATTTTAGATAGTGACATTGAGAATCATTCATACTGAACCGCTGGGAAGCAATTTCAGTTTAGTCTCGATGTCCACGCGTAATACAGTGAAATTCTAACATGATGGGTTCGTTTTTGAGAAAAATCCACCGAAATACGCGTTCGAAAAACAAGTTCTTTGCTTGTACAACTCACATCCAACCTACAGTCAAGCTGCCTTACATCTGTTTGGTAGGGATCACTCTTGACATCGGTATTGAAACGTTGTGAATCACAACGTTTCAAGCGGTTCAACTTGAATAACTTTCCATCTCATTATTGAAAGCTAAAACATCGTCATCCACTCTTCCCCACCTCAATGTCAATGACATTTATGTGAAGTTCCCGTAAATGACATTTAAGTCAAGTTCCTTGATTGTAGATGTGAAATTGTTTGAGTCACAAGACCATCCAAACACAATGTGAAAGCTTTCCACTTTCATGTTCACAATGCAAAAAAAATAAAATAAAAAATGCTTAACTAAATATATGCATTTTAAATCTTTTAATTTCATAAGAGAAAATGATTATTTTGTTTTATAGCATACAGACCTTTTCTTTTATTACAAATCAAATTAGAATCTTACAAAATTTTCATAACTAAACATAGTTTTACTACAATCCTAAATTTATGTATAATAAAGTGATGATTTTATGAATTTTGCTCAATTCTAAATCTATTCAAATTATTAAAATTCCATTAAAATTCAGTATTGATAAAAATATTTTCTATATCATCAAATTTCAATAATTAAAAATATATATATTCTATAATTAAATAACTCTCATACAAATTAATTAAACTTTGTTAAAGTTATTAATTGTCATTACATTATCATAACTACTATTTTAATAATTGTTACATTATTATATCTATTAAATTTTATATATACTCTTTTTCTTATATTATTATTAAAAAAATAAAAAATAAAAAATAAATACAATTCACATATATCTTTTAAAATTCAATTTTAGTTATTCATAGATATTTTTCAATACTATTTCAAATTTTATTATATTTTTTAATACTATTTCAAATTTTATTATAATAAAAATACATAAAAATCATATTGTGATAAAGAAAAATACTACACTCTATTGTTATACTAAAACTTTCACAAAAAATAATATCCATACATCACAAAATACTCAAGGAAATAAAACCCAAAGGAAAAATAATAAGTCAAGTTCCTTGATTGTAGATGTGAAATTGTTTGAGTCACAAGACTACCCAAACACAATGTGAAAGCATTCCACTTTCATGTTCACAATGCAAAAAAATAAAATAAAAAATGCTTAACTAAATATATGCATTTTAAATCTTTTAATTTCATAAGAGAAAATGATTATTTTGTTTTCTAGCATATAGATCTTTTCTTTCTTTTCTTTTATTACAAATCAAATTAGAATCTTACAAAATTTTCATAACTAAACATAGTTTACTACAATCCTAAATTTATGTATAATAAAGTGATGCTTTTATGAATTTTGCTCAATTCTAAATCTATTCAAATTATTAAAATTCAGTATTGATAAAAATATTTTCTATATCGTCAAATTTCAATAATTAAAAATATATATATTATATAATTAAATAACTGTCATACAAATTAATTAAACTTTGTTAAAGTCATTAATTGTCATTACATTATCATAACTACTATTTTAATAATTTTTACATTATTATATCTATTAAATTTTATATATACTTTTCTCTTATATTATTATTAAAAATTTCATAAAATAAATAAATTAAATACAATTCACATATATCTTTTAAAATTCAATTTTAGTTATTCATAGATATTTTTTTAATACTATTTCAAATTTTATTATAATAAAAATACTTAAAAATCATATTGTGATAAAGAAAAATACTACACTCTATTGTTATACTAAAGCTTTCAAAAAAAATAATATCTATACGCCACAAAATACTCAAGGAAATAAAACCCAAAGGAAAAATAATAACGCCCCACCATTTACCAACTACCATATCCTCTTTTGAAATCGTGAATGTCCCCAACAATTGGGGAATATATAACGCTATCACGTTCAACATGCATCAAGAAATGACCATTGAATAAATTCCTTTTTCCAACTTAAAATAGAAAACATGAGGGTGCATAGATTTCTTCTAGTTGTAACCTTGCGCCATACTTCAATGGAAAATACTCTACTCAGAGATCAAAATGTTTTGAGAAATAAAGCACGGGAACATGTTCTCGATGTTGGTGTTAGAAAGAAATTACAAATGTGCTTACACACAATTATTTTCGATTACACCATAATTATACAATTAAATTAAGTATAATGCATATTAGATCTACCAACTTTTCACTTAGAGATTGGTTGTGGAAAAAATATCTTAACAATCTAATTTCTCAACAAACCAATTTTATTTGTTTGTTAAAATAAGACTTATTTCAAAATTCCCTTTAACTCTTGTACATTAATACATAAACAACAAATTACATATAAATAGTATTAGTTTAATATGGTTTTCATCAAAAATTACGTTCACTCTAGGACCTTGCATTCACTTCTCCTTTTTTCACCACCATATGAGCTACCAGTTGATTTCCATTTGAAATATACCTGCTCCTAACCATTTTTGATGAACTTTGCAGAATTGGCATTTCTTAACTACGCGAAGAATAGTATGAATATTGAATATATTTATGGACAAGCTTCCATCCTAGTAGTATGCACCGAAATATGCACTTCGAGTTATATAGGTAACCTGCTTAAGTACATAGTTTATACAACAATAAATTATGCAACTGACATTTCTTCACACACACGCACATACACACATTGATAATATCTAACTAATACTATAACTGATAGTTGTTGTAGAAAACATGAGAGGCTCTGTATTAAATTCATTATCGTTGTCACAATCCGAGAAGTCTGCAAGGTTGGCCTCTCGCAAGTATTCAATGGTAGCTATGTTCGTTGATTCCTTTAATTTTCCATTTAAGAGATCTATGGCACAAGTTTTACAATTAAATGATGCAGGTCCATGTTTTTGACACTAAAAACATTCTAATGAGTTCATATTTTTATTGACTCTTCCCTTTGCGAATAATGTCATGTCATCCTGTAAGTTGTCCTCTGTGTTACCTGATTTCATAATCTTGTCTTCTACCAAGAGCATTTAAATCATTTCATCTAATGATCGAGAGGAAAATTGACTTAAGGTGAAAATAACATTATCATAATTTGAATATAAGTTATTTAAGAAAATATCCTTAGCATCTTCTTTTTCTATTTTTGCCCCAATTTCCTCCAACTACCTTATAAGTGATTTTAGACCATTTATCTGTGTAGACAATGATATGCCATTATGCATTTTAAGTTTGAATAATTGAAATTTCAAAGAGAATTTGCATTCATGACCTTTTCCCCAAATATTTGGGTTAAGTGCTTCCATATTTTTGAAGAGGACTTTCCTAAGTCTATAAGGTGAAGTTGTTAATCTGAAAAAGATAGTCCTATAATAGACTTAGTTATCTATTCCTCTTTCTGCCATTCAACTAATTGTTTTGGATTTTGGGGTGTTGGTTCTAGTCCTTTTACTAAGCTCCATAAGTTTTTATGTATCAAATTCATTTGGATTTTCACCTTCCAATTATAGAAGTTTGACCCATTGATTTTTTCAACAACTATTTACTCCATATCTAAAAAATAAACCACCATTGTATAATTGTTAACTTATAATTTCAACGCACACGTAGGCACTTGACTCACTTGACATTGTCTTGGTAATTCTAGCTTTAAGTCCTTATCCACTATAAATCATCATGTCATGGCTCATGGCAGGTTCGGTGATAGGTTCCGCTTCTCGGAAGCAGGGCCTTCAAACACTCATGCTACTGTAAACTTTAAAAAAAAATGAATCCCGCATAAATAATATCGAGGTGGCCTTTCTCAAATGCAACTCCATGCTCTATGATCGCGTTGCTTAATAGGTTAATTAGAAGCAAGCCACACATCCTCCTATTGATAGCTCGATCCACACTCTATCGGTTGACATCATATATATCTTCTGCACATAAAAGTGTTTGGCTTCGGATCCCGCAGTCAACACCAACATCCAAAACTGCTCTAAGAAGTGGCCTTCTTCAAGATATGTTATGCATTACTTAATGCAGCTCAGCTAGAGATTGTTGCAGTATCACCAACAGAAAAATATCCATGCGTCCTTGAAACAAACTGAGCCCTCACAAATGTTGATCAAATTCTCATGATCAACTGTGAGGCGGTAAGCCAACAATACGACCACAATGTTGTAACAGTCGCTTTGCAACAAAAGAAAATTCCATAAAATGACTAGATGGTGTAAGTGGTGGTGCCAAGGGTCATCATACAAGAGCCAAATCCATTCTTAATAAACAAAATTATATGCCACTAAACAAAAACTAAATGATTTGTTCCAGAGATGGCTACGCTAGCAAAGATAATCAGAGACCATTTTTCACATTCAAATTAGCGCATTGAATTCACACACCACAAATTCTTTATGAAACTTCTCACATTTTCTTGGGTCTCCTGTAAGTAGTAAACCCAGAGCTTCAGCTCTGATACTAAGAAAGAAATTAGAAATATGCACACTCACACAATTATTTTCTATTACACCATAACCACACAATTACATTAAGCATATATAGTGCGTACCAGATCTAACAAGTTCTAAACTAAAAGATTGGTTGTTGAAAATATATATCAAAAACCCAACTGCTCAACAAACCAATTTTACCTATTAGTTGAAGTAAGGGTTATTTCCAAGTGTGCCAAACATAAATAACCACCCACAATGATGCATAATGATTAATGAATTCATTCAATCCAAGGATGAATTCAATTATTTTTGTTTTGGTTTCTTTCCTTACGTGCTTGCAACCCAGAGCTGTGCTCTTATATATAAAATACCTCCACTATTGTCCATGTTGTTTTGTTTGTTATTTGAAAATCACAGACACTGGTTTACAAGAACAAGGTAAGTGTATTTTGATCGATCGTGATGACAACCTTATGGTATTTCATAAAACAATGTAACGACAAACAATTTCTTACGAAATATTATTATGCAATACTATGATGATCTCATGCCTAGGGGATTAGAGTGCAATGGTTGCAGTGTCGATACATCATTTATTGAAAAAAACATAGTTATTGACCAAAAGAAAACTTTACCGACTACTCATTTTTTGAGGTAGCAAAAAAATCATTTGATTTTAGAAAGTGTTGATTCAAAATACACCTTTTTTTTAAGCATATTTTTTACACTTTAAATTTTCTTATATATCAAGTATGAACTTTTTTTTAAATGTTAGTGATTTTCATGTTGATTTTCAAAATTGTTACGCAACATCAACCTCTTTTTTTAGAGGACTTATTTTTTACGCATTAAATTTTCTAATGTATTAAGTGTGTATACTTTTTTTAAAATGTTGGTGATTTTCATGCCGATTTTGAAAAGCATAAACATATTTTTAAGACATATTTTTGACACGTTAAATATCCTTATGTTCTAAGTATGTACATTTATTTTTTAAATGTTGATTATTTAACAATTTTTCAAATTGTCTTATTCCTCTTCTTACTTTTCATCGTAAGATATTCTTTTTCAAGGGTTTTCCAAAGATGCGTTTTTTGTTTTTCTTTGTAGTGTTTTTTTATAATGATTTTCTTTTTTTTTGCGAAGTTTAAGAAAATAATAACATATTTTGAGGTTAGGATTTTTTATAAATTTATATATCGTTAAATAATTCTTCAATAAACATAAAATAATTTTCACTAAAAAATAATATTTTTTAAACAATTGATAAAAAAATATACATTTTGCATATAGATATAATTCAAAAATTATTTATTTCAACACCCTTTCATTAAAAATGGTATGCTAAATAAAATATTTTTATGGAAAACTTGAATTAAGAACGTTGAAAAAAGTAAATTTTGTGAAGTTTTTATGAAATTTATAATGACATTGAAAGTTTTCTTTCCAAAAAAAAAAAATTGTAAGAAAAAATAACAAACTAAAATGTAAAATAAAATAAAACATACAATTAAAAGTAAAAACAGAATTCTTGAAAAAAAATTAGAAACATAAAAAACTTAGAAATACAATTCAAAGAAAAAAAATCATTAAAATTATAAAAATGAATAAAATAAAAATTGAAAATAAATAAATTAAGAACAATACAAAAAAAAACATTTTAAAATTTTTTAAAAATAAAATTTAAAAATACTAAAAAAAACATTAAAAAAGAAAAATTTAAAAATGAACGTCATGCCTTGGGCCAGGCAAGGTTGATGTTAGGAATTAGCCTCATTTGTGCAAGGCCCGCGATGCCTTGGGCCTTGGCAAGTGAGGTTGATTTCCGGAATTGGTGTTGCATGCCCAAGGATCGAGGGGATTCATTTTTCTTAATGTTTTTTATTTTTTATTTATTTATTTGTTTTAATTTTTTTTTAATTGTGTGTGTGTGTTTTTTTTTGTAAGTCGAAATTCTATTCATTCTTCAAAAAATATGTACATCGAGAGTAGCAACAAAAAAAACAGGTGGTCTCACGCTGACATGGTTTGTTGATCATTGCATACAATATATGACAGAAGTACAAAAAGGAAGCTAAGGACATCATCCAAAACTAAGAAGGTGATCTAAGTCTGAATGTTAGTTTTGTTGTGCTAATTTCATCTTCAGAATTATAAGAAATTGATGATAATTTGCTTCATGTGGATAGGTTTCCTTATTGTGTTTGTGAGTGTTAAAGAGGTGATTATGTCAAGTTTTATGTTAAATTCATGAGAATTTTAATATTACAACAAAGTATTGAACAAAACCAATAAAATTTACAACAAACCATCAAATGATCCATTAACATTGTGTTTCGATGAAGGAGTTCACTCCTCATGGGCTATATCTCCCTAGTCCATCTTTCATGCCTTGGGCCTCTGTATTAGCTCAAAATGGAAAAAAAGGTTGTTTACAATCCTCTACAACTCCTGAAACCTGCTCCGAATATCCAAATTTGCTAGGATGTACTCTTTCTGAGAAAAAAATGGTCGAATTTTGAGATATTTATTGCTCAATCAATTTGGCCTGGGAAAACTCCTCCAAAACTGGAGAGAACTCTAGTTAACTCTGCTAAATTTGGAGTTCCACTGAAAACGGTGGACTCCGCCAACTCCACCACCAAGATAAGACGGGTTTAATTATCAGATAATTTCAATTAATTAGTGATAAGAAGTGGTTTAGCACTCTAAACACATGTTTAGTTGGGCGCTCTGCCGTGGTCTTTGCCTCAAGCCACATGGGGCAGGCGTTGACCCTTCAGGCCTAGCTGGTCTTTCGCGTATATGGTTGGGTTTCAATAAAATTTTACAATTATTTATTTGCTGGCGTGATATGTTAAAGGTTCATTGAGTGAAGCCCCTGTGTAATCATCTTTCACATCATTCATAATGCATTTACATTAAACATAAAATAAAAAATGCTTCATTAAATATATTTTAAATCTTTTAATTTCATAGGAGAAAATGATTTCTTTGTTAGAATTTCATAAGTTTGTCTCATCATACATCATAAATGTTTTCATAGACTTGATTTTAAACAGAGTTTCATGTAATTTTAAAGTTTGTTAATTTTCTAGCATATACAACTTTTCTTTTATTACAAATCAAGTTAGAATCTTACAAAATTTCCAAGTTAAAAGTATGTTAATTTTCTACCATATACGTCTTTTTTTTTTTTTTTTTTAATTACAAATCAAATTATAATCTTACAAAATATTCATAGGTGAACAGTTTTACTAGGATCCTAGATTCATGTATGATAAGGTGATGCCCTTATCAATTTTTCTTAATTCTAAATCAATTCAAATTGTTAAAATTCGAATAAAATTTAGTATTGATAAAAATACTTTCTATATCATCAAATTCCAATAATTAAAAAAAAAATATTATAAAATTAAATAACTCTCATCCAAACTAATTAAATTTGATTAAACTCATTAATTGTCATTACTAGAAATTACTTTAATAATTTTTATATTATTATATCCACTAAATTATATATATACCTTTTTCTTATATTATTATTAAAGAGTTGATTGAAATAAATTAAACACATTTCACATATAGCTTTTAAAATTACTTTCAATATAAATACTTTTAAAATTTAATTTTAATTATTTATCCATATTTTTTTAATACTATTTCAAATTTTATTATAATAAAAATAATCATCTTAAAAATCATATTGTGATAAAAAAAAATGCTACACTCTAGTGTTATACTACAATCTTAATAAAAATTAATATCTATACACCACAAAATACTCAAGAAAATAAAAGGGAAAAATAAGAACGTCCCACCATTTACCCACCTACAATATCCTCTTTTGAAATCTTGAATGTCCCCCACAATTGGGAATATAAAACGCTATCATGTTCAACCTGCATCAAGAAAATGACTGTTAAGTAGTCTTAAAAAAAATTCTTTTTTAACTTGCATAGAAAATGTGAGGGTGCATGAATATCATCTGGTTGTAACCTTGTGCCATCCTTGTGAAATACTTCACTGGGAAATACTTTACTAGGAGATCAAAATGTTTTGAGAAATAAAGTGACGGAAAAGTGTCCTTGATGCTAGTTTTAGAAAGAAATCAGAAATGTGCGTACACATAATTATTTTCTATTACACCATAACTAGCAATTGCACCATATGTTGCAAAAGAAACGTTGTAAAGCAGTAACATAGAAAAAAGTAGTATAGAGGAAATGCTCTCACATAAATCATGTAGAGAGGAAAGTATATCACCCAATATATACTTGAAAAATGTAAATACTTCAAAAAAATATATCACAAATACATATAAATATTTAAAATACCATGAAAATATAAAAAATACAATTAGTTTTCATATTTTACTAAATTTTAAAATATATTTCTTTTCTTTTATATAAATAAAATAAATTTAATCATAATTTTTTTTCTAATAACAAATTCTTTTAAAGAAAGTATAATTTAAAATTAAACAAATATCACAAAATAAAATAAAATATTAAATTTTAACAAAAATAATTTTAAATAAAATATAACAGATTTTTTAAAAATTAGTATTTGTTTTTTAATTTCTTTTTAGTCAAGCCAATTATTAGGTTTCAATCGCTAGTTTGACAATCTCTTCATCTATTTATGGTTAATCTTTATCTGATCTCTCATCTAGTCATGATGATAAACCACATCATTAGTTTGAAAATCCATGGACAAAAAATTATCTATAAATATAATTACAATAAAAAAAACTCTAAAAAATAACTTTTCTTTTAAATTTTAAAAGATATCATTAATCTTCATAACTTTCCTTTTACTAATTCAATGTAATAATGAGACATCTTGCCAACAAAATAATCTAAAGCTGGTATGGTAGGTGAGACTTTTATAATTAATTAAACATTTTATGATAATGTATTTAGTTTTAATTACATAAAAATTTTACATCCGACCTCAATTTTTTGAACACGCAAATAAATATAAACAATTAAATTTCCTTTAATTTTATTTTCTTGAATTTCTTTTAATTGATTCTCGATTGCACCTTGGATCAATGTGAAGTAGCAGGATGGATACTCACAAATTTATTTGTGTGTATATGTTGTTTTCACTATTTTTCTTTTTTATACAGTGATGTTCTTCATTATGATAAGTGAGGCTTGATTACCAAAAGTCCATTATTTTGTATTCTTGCAGGACTTCATAAACCATGGATCGTAGATTTCAATGCTACGTAATGACTTAATAATAATATGAATCTCAATCATTTGCACCACTAGTTGCAAAAGAATCCTTTTTTCAATAATAAAAAATAAAAATAATATATATATTCCCACACTTTCAACAAACTAATGATATTGCAAATATGGCCAAACAAACACTACTCATTTCATAAATAAAAGATTTAATCCAATCCACATTTTCAACAATTTAATTCTTTTCAAGAAAATATATCAGAGAAGAAATTTGATTCTCCGCCGCTGATTCACTAAATCAAAGGTAACAGTCACTTAGTCAATCAATGTTTTCATTCATCCCGGCATTGAAATTATCGATACTTTACATTCATGGTCAAAATTCAAGCATCAACGACAGCACAACCATTACTCTAATCAGAAGAAAAACAGTTGTATTAAGAGACAACTCATAGAATACCATTTCTTATCCAGATTGGTCTAAATCAAGGGACAAGTAACTAAAGATCTCCGATTCGCACCTTTCATGAGCCCCGGTGTCTCTTCGTGGCTTCTTTCGTTGTCTGCTAACTTCCTCTTCTTCCTCTGGTGCAATTGCAGAGAACTATCAAGCAGCTGAGGATGATTCCTGTGCTGTGAAATCCAAAAGAATAAACATGTGGATCTGATGAACTAGAGGAGCCGTTGTTCCTCGGGAGAGGATTCGAAAGTGAATCTCTCTGGGTATTTAACAGGAAATCCATTGATCTGAAAAAATTTCAAAATTTTTTTCACGCTCTAATTCTCTTCAAAATACAATATGGTTTTTTGCTTCTGTTGGTGTGTGCGAGGCAGTGTTTATGCTGCGCCAACAGGATAGTCGCCGTGTACTGTGGACGTTTAGAGGATGAACTTGATTATTTCTAAAACAGAAAACTGTAACTGATTAATAATAACCATATTTAATCTTAAGGTTCATATTATTTTAATTGTCTAACATAAACATCAATGGTGCACAATAATACACTTGGCAGTTTAGGAAAGTTGTTTTCAAATAAAGACGCTTTACAATGTAATTACACAATTACACAGTTAAATTAGATTAAGCATATATATAATGCTTATTCGATATAATAACTTCTAAATACTTCAACAAATCAATTTTATCTATAGTGCTAAAGTAAGCCTCATTTCAAAGTTCTCTTTAATGTTTACATTATTACATAAGCCATAAATAACATATAAATCACATCATTCTAATATAGTCTTTATCAACAATTACGTTCACTCCGGGACCTTGTACACCGTTTTCCTTTTTTCACCACCATACAAGCTACCACTTGATCTCCATTTGAAACATACCTGCCTCTAACTATCGTTGATAAACTTTGCAGAATTGACATTTCTTAACTACCCAAAGAAGAGCCCAGATATTGAATATCTCTATGGACAAGTTTCCATCCTAGTAGTATGCACCAAAATACACACTTCTAGTTATATAGGTAACCTGTCTAAGTATAGAGTTTATCCAATGATCAATTATGCAACAGGCATTTCTTCACACACACATCCACACATTGATAACATCTAACTAATATTATAACTAATAGTTGTTGTAGAAAAGCATGAGAGGCTCTGTATTAAATTCATTATCGTTGTCACAATATCAGAAGTCCCGAAGGTTGCCCTCATGCAAGTCTTGAACGGTAGCAATGTTCGACGATTCCTTTAATTTTCCATTTAAGAGATCTCTTGCACAAATTTTACAATTAAATGACGCATGTCTATGTTTTCGATAATAAAATCATTCTACTGAGTTCCTGTTTTTATTGACATTTACCTTTGATAATATTGTCATGTCATCATGTGAGGTGTCCTTTATGTTACCCGATGTCAACATCTTTTCTTCTACTAAGAGTGTTGCAATCATTTCATCTAATGATAAGGAGGAAATTGACTTAAAGTGAAAATCACATTATCATAATTTGAAGATAAGTTATTTAAGAACATATCCTTAGGATTTTCTTTTTCTATTTTTCCTCAATTTCCCCCAAATACCTTATGAGTGATTTTAGATCATTTATGTGTAGACAATGAAACCCCATTATGCATTTTAAGTTTGAATAATTGCAATTTCAAAGAGAATTTGCATTTGCGGTCTTTTCCCCAAATATTTGGCTTAAGTGTTCCCATATTTATGAAGAGGACTTTTCTAAGTCTATAAGGTGAAGTTGTTAATCTGACAAAGATAGTCCTATAATAGACTTAGCTCTCTCTTCCATTTTCTACCGATCAGCTAATTGTTTTGGATATTGGGGTGTTAGTTCTAGTCCTTTCACTAAGCTCCATAAGTTTTTATGCATCAAATTAATTTGGACTTTCACCCTCCAATTATAAAAGTTTGACCCATTGATTTTATCAAAAACTATTTGCTCCATATTTAAAAAATAAACAACCATTGTATGATTGTTATGTTTTAATTTCAGCGCACACGTAGAAACTTGAATCACTTGGAATTGTCTTGGTAATTCTAGCTACAAGTCCTTATCCATTGTAAATCATCATGTCATGACTCGTGGCAGGTTCGGTGATAGGTTCCAATTCTCGACAGGAGGGGCTTAAAACACTTATGCTTCTATAAACTTGAAAAAAAATGAATCCCACATCAATAATATCGAGGTGGCCTTTCTCAAATACGGCTCCACGCTCCATGCTCACGTTTCTTAATAGGCCAATTTGAAGCAGGCCACAACTCGTCCCCTTGATAGCTCTATCCACACTCTATCGGTTTACATCATATATATCTTTTACACATAAGAATGTGTGGCTTCAGATCCCATATCCAAAACCAGCGTCCAAACCTGCTCTAAGAAGTGGCCTTCTTCAACATAGGTCATGCTTTACTTAATGTATCTCAACTAGAGATCATTGCAGTGCCAACAACAAGACAATCTCCAGGCGACCTTCAAACTAACCGAGCCCCCACAAATGTTGATATGATTCTCATGATCAACTATGAAGAGGTAAGCCAAAAATACGACCACAATGTTGTAATAGTTGCTTTGCAATGAAAGAAATACCACGCAACAACTAGATGGTGTAAGTGGTGGCACCAAGGGTCATCATATAAGAGCCAAAGCCATTCTTAATAAACCAAATAGTATGCCACAGAACAAAAACTAAACAAATCATTTTGGAGATGGCCACACCATCAAAGACAACCAGAGACCATGTTTCACATTTAGATTAGCGCATTTAAGGAACACACCACAGATTCTTTATGAAACCTATCACATTTTCCTAGGTCTTCTGTAAGTAGTAAACCCAGAGCTACTAGCTCTAATACCAAGAAAGAAATTAGAATTGTGCGCACACACACAATTATTTTCTATTACACCATAATCACATAATTACATTAAGCATATATAGTTCTTACCAAATCTAACAAATTCTAAACTAAGAGATTGGTTGTTGAGAAAATATATCAACAACCCAATTGCTCAACAAACCAGTTTTACCTATTTGCTAAAGTAAGGGCTATTTCCAAGTGTGTTGGCCATAAAAGTACCACCCACAATGATGCATAGTGATTAGTGAATTCATTCGGTGCAAGGATGACTTCGTTTTTTTTTTGTTTTGGTTTCTTTGATTACACGCCTACAAACCAGAGTTGTGCTCTTATATGTAAAATCCCTCCACTGTTTCCCATGTTGTTTTTTTGTTATCTGCAAATCACACAGATTGGTTTACAAGAGTGAGGTGAGTGTATTTTCATCATTTGTGATGAAAACCTTATGGCATTTCAAAAAACAATGTAAAGACAAACAATATCTTACGAAAGATTATTATGCAATACTATGATGACCTCATGCCTAGGCAGTTAAAGCGTAAAACTGGTGGAGTTGATACATCATCTATTTAAAAAACATAGTTACAGATCAAATGAAAGCTTTACCGAGTACTTGTTTTTTTTTGAGATAGTAAAAATATCATCTCATTTTAAAAACTGTTGATTCAAAATACACCTTTTTTTAGAACATATTTTTGACACTTTAGATTTTTTTATATATCAAGTATGAACATTTTTTTTTAAAATGTTATAGATTTCCATGCTGGACAAGCCATAATTCATGCCAAGACTCCCTATTACCCTTATGGCCATTCAATATGCCAATGTCAATGTTGCTATTTTTTCTCCCAACTACTCACAATCTCGTTGGTGCTTGGACGAGCTCAACCTTATGCTGAAGTCAAGGAACACCATTCTCCCAGTTTTCTATAAGGTTAGGTGCTATGAACTGCGATGCCTTGAAGATGGAGTATACACTCAGACATTGCTCAATCACAAAAACAAATGGGCGGTGCAACTCTTGAGGATTGGAAAACTTCTCCTTTTGAGGTCACAAAACTACCTAGCTACGAGCTAGATGGGTGAGCATCTTCCCTATTCGTCTTCGTATTCAATTTGTTGGTGCAAACCATCTTGGTGTTAGTTTTCAATTTTTTTTAGCATCAAACTTGTTATTTAAGTTCTCACAGTTATTTTATTCTCACTATTAATATTCAGGAATGAGGAGGAGGTCCTCGATAAATTTGTGTGAAGCATGAAGGAAGGTATTGCAACACGATCTGAAGTGGTGTGAAGCTCTCAAGTGCAAAGCACGCTGAAAAGTGTTATGAAATGTTAAAATTTCAAATTCTCTGATACTATGTTAAAAATTTTAATGCTGTCATACCATGTTAGAAATTTTTAAGACAAAGGAAATGTGTTTCCTCAACACAGAGAGTTCAAACAGAGTTGCAAAAAAGTCTTTAAACAAGAGAACACAGTTGCAGAAGTTTACACACAGTTGTAGAACTCACTTAATCCAGACCATATAGTTGCGGAAATCAAATCATGAAGGTCTTCCTTTTAATACAGACTGGCGGAGATTAAAATCACAACTATAGAGGATCAAATATAATCAAATAATTTTACTCACGATGAAAGAGAGTAAAACAAAGTGTTGCGGTAAGAAATATATGTGAAAATATCGCGACTAACCAAATTTTATATTATAACCTCAAATCATGAAATACATTCGCATATGGAGGTTGCATCTCCTTTACCAATAAAATAAGAGTTCTTACATTCACCAGGGTCACAAAATTTACAAACAGTAAAACCCATAACTGTTGTTTTCATGCACCCACCAAAATTTGCTCCACTGTTTTCTCCTTCTCGTCTTTCCAGACTTACATGTGCCACAATTCATCAAACCTATACTTACATGTAAAATCAAAACATATATATCTAATACATTTAATTCATGGCAGACAAAATTTAATACACAGGATGGGCGAACATAACTTTCTGAACTTTACAGAGGTTACGTGAAGTAAATAACACTTGCGGATTAATTGTTTGCCCATAAGACTTTTAATAACCATGCATTAAGTTTCTATTTGAATTTAATAGTTTAATCTGTTGCAGAATGGGTAATTTGATAAAATTTCTATTTATGTTACGCAGAAATCAAGAAGATTATATCTACTGTCTCCATCCTCGCGACTGGCGCAGATGTTTTTGAATAGTCTCTTTCGTGTTGCTATTTGTATCTTTTGACAACTAGCCTTGCTTTATGCCTTTCAATATTTCCTTCAATGTTTCTCTTGGTCTTATAGACCCAATTCATTCCAATGACTTCCTTTCCTTGCAGAAGGTCCACTAAATCCCATGTTTCATTATTTTCTTTTGCTCCTAATTCTTCATTCATTGTCATAACCCATTGCTCTTCTTTGACTACATCCTCAAAGTGGATTGGGTCATCTACGTGAAAAAATAATGCAAATATGGAATTCAAGCCAGTGCTTCTATCAACATCATCTTACTCAAAACTTTCATTTAAATTTCTGAATTTTGGTCTTCTTATGCTTGCGGAAGATGGACTTGGTGTTGCGCATGAACTAGAGAGAGTTTCGGATCTTTGTGGTGTGCTTGGATAATCACTTGGTTGGTTGCACAAAATTTTCCTATTATTTTTTTGCGGTGTCACATGTTGACTACTTTGTTGAGCTTGTGTGGGTGGAGGAGGAGTCACCGTTGAGGAATTACTTGTTGCAGTCAATTCCTCTTTGTCTTCATGTGACATACATGTATTCACATTAATTTCCTTCTCTAAACTTTCATCCCATGCTTCCTCTCCTATGAACTGAACATCTCTGCTTATTATTACCTTCTTAGTTGATGCATTGTAGAGCTTGTATGCCTTGGATTCATCACTGTATCCAGAAAATATACATTTCTCCCCCTTTTTGTCCAACTTGTTCCTCAACTCATCCAGGACATGTGCATACGCCACACATCCAAACAATCTCATGTGAGTGACATGTTGCTTTCTTCCACTCCATGCCTCTTGAGGAACAATATTCATAACACTTTTAGTCAAAAACCTATTAATAATATATGCTCCACAAGCGACAAACTCAACCCAATAATCATTTGGCAAAGGCTTTGCCTTCAAAATACTCCTTGCCATTTCCATAATGGTCCTATTCTTTCTTTCTGCAACACCATTTTGTTGAGGCGTATACCTTATTGTAAACTGCTTGTGAATTCCATTCTCCCTACAAAAATGTAGGAAGTCAAGTGAGATGTATTCACCACCTCTGTTAGTCCTCAACACTTTGATGTAGTGTTCACTTCGCTTCTCAACAAGAAATTTGTAGTGGCGGAAGTGCTCAAACACGTCACTTTTCTGTTTTAGGAAATAGACCCATGCCTTCATTCTATAGTCATCTATGAAGGTCAAAATGTAATGGCTACCACTAATTGATGGTGTTTGCATTGGTCCACATAAATCCAAGTGGACAATTTCCAAAGGTGATTTTCCCCTTATAGACTTTCCTGCTAGAAATGATTCTCTATGTTGTTTGTCTAAGATGCATCCTTCACATAGGTTGTTTGGTTTTCCTATGAGTGGAAATCCCTTCACCATGCATTTCCTATGCAAAAAATTGAAACCTCCAAAGTTGAGATAACCAAATCTCAAATGCCATAACCAATTTTCATCCTTGACCTCTGCTTGAAAGTATACTTGTGTCACATTTGCAACTTTTCTTTCATCCTTTTGTGATTTTATTGACAATTGTGCTTGAGCACCTTATTCCTTCAAATCTCATCTTAGTTTGAGAGGAAACATTCTATTTTTTGTCATCTGAAATTTTGCAATCAGTTGTCTACTTGGAGACTTATCCAAAATTTTACATGCATCATTTTTGAACAAGACATTGTAGCCCTTTTGCATGAGCTGCCTAATGCTTATGAGGTTATGTTTCAAACTAGGGACAAAGTAAACATCTGACATGAAATTCTTCTCTCCCTTCTTGGTAATAATGCAAACTCTTCCTTTGCCCATGACGGATACTTTTCTATCAGTCCCTAATGTCACTTCAAATTTTACACTTTCATCTAGATTGGAAAAAATTTCTATGTTTCTAGTCATGTGATTGCTACACCCTGAATCTAAGATCCATACATCCCCTTGTTTTTCTTGTGCTACATTACAAGCTAAAAACATGCTGTCATGGTTCTGATTTTCCTTTATGGAATTTGCACTTGGTTTGTTACTTATGTCATATTTCTTCTTTCTACATTCATTTGCATAATGACCACACTTCTTACAATAATGACATTGAACTTGAGATTTACCATACCTCCGACCTTGTGCTTGATCTTCCTTGAGCCTTGACTTGGATTTTGATTGCTTCCCCTTCCACTTGAACATGAAGGGTTGCTTATTCCACCTATGTGTGGGCTTCTTCCTCTTCCTCTATAATTTGATATTCCTCGACCTCTACCTTGACCAAATGAAACTTGTGTCTTAAATGCATGCTCCAATGAGGAGTTTGTTCCTCTGTTCAACCTATGCTCATGAGACATCAGTGATGCATGAAGCTCATCCAATAAAATTTGTGAGATGTCCTTTGTCTCTTTTATTGCCACAACTATGGCATCGAATCTTGCTCGAAGACTTCTCAAATTTTTCTCAACTATTCTCCTTTCCTCAAGTGTCTCACCATGAGACCTGATTTGGGTAACGAGCCCAATTACATGTGTAGAGTCTACAATCTCACACTCTTTCATACAAATTGTCTCAAAATATCTTCTCAACATTTGTAATTTTGTTGTCTTCACCTTTTCCATGCCTTGGTATGCTTCCTAGAGGGTATCTCATGCTTGTTTGGACATCGTTTCTACTACAACCCTTGGGAATATACTTTCATGAACTGCTTGAAAAATATAGAAGAGGGCTTTGGAGTACTTCTTCATGTTATATCTCAACACATGCTTTTATGCTTTTGTCAATGCATTGTATGTTGCTCCATCAACCACCAATTCCCACATATCTTGAGAAGAAAATAGAGCCTTCATTATAATAAGCCAATAATCAAAAAAATTTCCATTAAACTATGGTATTGTTGATTAGTAAAACTTGTGCTTGCTGCTTTCATTTTCATTATGTAAAAAAAAGCTTTCTTACTGTGTAAAAATATTTCTCACTGTTGGTGAATAAGCTCCACAAAAATTTCAGAACACATTTTAACTCCTCAGTAAAAACACTACCTTTTATTGAGATTTTAAACCCGCTCTGATACCATGTTAAAATTTTGAATGCTCTAATACCATGTTAAAAATTTTAATGCTCTAATACCGTGTTAGAAAATTTTAAGACAGAGGAAATTCTTTTCCTCAACACAGAGAGTTCACACAAAGCTGCGGCAAAGTCTTTAAACAAGACAACATAGTTGCAAAAGTTTACACGGAGTTGCAGAACTTAGTTAATCCAGACAATATAGTTGTGGAAATTAAATCACGAAGGTATTCCTTTTAATACAGAGTGGCGGAGATTAAAATCACAATTATAGAGGAGAAAATATAATAAAATAATTTTACTCACGTGAAACAGAGTAAAACAAAGTGTTGTGGTAAGAACGATACTTTATATTATAACTTCAAATCATGAAATACATTCACATATGGAGGTAAGAATGATACTTTATATTATAACTTCAAATCATGAAATACATTCACATATGGAGGTTGTGGCTCCTTTACCAATAATAAAAAAGTTCTTACATTCATGGGTTGTGGAATTTACACACAGTAAAACTTGTAACTGTTGTTTTCAGGCGGCCACCAAAATTTGCTCCACCATTTTCTCCTTCTTGTATTTCCAGACTTACATCCACCACAATTCATATAACATATACTTACATGTAAAATCACAACATATATATCTAAGACATTTAATTCATGACAGACAAAATTTAATACATAGGATGGGTGAACATGACTTTCTAAAATCAAAACATATATATCTAAGACATTTAATTCATGACACACAAAATTTAATACACAGGATGGGTGAACATGACTTTCTAAAATCAAAACATATATATCTAAGACATTTAATTCATGACACACAAAATTTAATACACAGGATGGGTGAACATGACTTTCTAAACTTTATAGAGGTTGAGTGAAGTAAATAACACTTTCAGAATAAATGTTTGTGCATAAGACTTTTAATAACCATGAATTATATTTCTATTTGACTTTAATAGCTAATTTTTTTTCTGAAATGGGTAATTTTCCTTATGTTCATAACTTCATTTATGCGATGTCCTCCGCAAACTCAATCTACAAACTGCAAAACATTTACTGAGGTATGGTTGTCGTCAGAAACATTTAACGCGGTGGTTGAGATTAATTCTCCAACAAGAAAAAATATGTTCCCAAACAATCCAAAATTGTTTCAACAAGAAAAAAGTTCGAGCATTTTTTAAACGAGAAATTAAGATTAAGAGAAGCAATTAAAGAGAAGAGCTGCAACTAATAGTTCATCGGAGAGGAATTAATGTGGTGTGTTTAGGCATAGGTGTACTCATCTCTTTTATGTCTTACGACTGAGTATTTTTAATTATACAAAATGTGCTCTTCTCCTCTTATTTATTTATATTAGTTATTTAAAATGTATTAATAATATCAAAATATATTTATTTTGAGTAACAAATTCTAAATATGTAAATTTTTTTAATGTAAAAGTTGAGAAAACGTTTTCCCAAACACTATATATATATATGTATGTATGTATGTATGTATGTATCATTGTTTGCTTCATTTAAAAAAAAAAAAAAAAACTTAATTGTAAATATTTTTACTTTCTATTCCTTACTAAAGTCAACTTAGATTAATTTTATTTATTTACTTTTATTTTTATTTTGTGTAATTTACAATTCTTAAAATATGTGTCTTACAATATATCTATTAATTTTAAAAATTTTATTGTATGTTTATTAATTAAATTTATTAAGTTGTTATATACTTATTAATTATTAGTTATATGTTCACTTATATTATAGTAATTATTTCAATTATTTGAGGAAAGGATGATGGCCCTGAAAGCTTCTGGCGGATCGAACCTATGGCACGCTCTGGATTTCGGGTATTTTTCTCCTGCAGATTTCTACTTCCTCGATGGTCTTGGGTCGAGCACATGTCACTGTTACAGTTTTATCGAGTGGAGTCTTCTGTTTTCAGGAATTGGATTAGGGATTTCGTGGAGTGAGATATTGTGTGTGGGGTATTCAAGGAACATTCAGGGTGGAGTCTTTGTCTTCAAGAATTGGATTAAGGATTTTGTGGAGTAGGGTATTATCTGCGAGGTATCTGTGGAGCATACAACATCTACATGTCTAGATTCAATTTGATTATCATGGATGAAGATCTAGTTGATTATTATGCTGACCCCTATGACACAGTGTCGATATCGACTGGGTCTCCACCTCAACATTCCTCCGTAGGGTCACCAGAAGTCGTTCGATTATCGACTTCCCAAATTGATGAGCCTAGGGTTTTTCCAGATCTAGATATTGACTTCCCTCCTCCATTTGAATCGGGTCATTACTTACCCATTGGTCTCATTTATTTAGGGCTACAGTCATATGGTTTCTCTGTGGAATGACCTGATCTTCCATTTATTGATCTTCGGATCCCATCACCATCCTCCCTTCCATTCCTGGATTAGTACATCAACCCTAGCTTGTCGATATATTTTGAAGCTGAATCATCTCACCTAGATGGGATCCCCTCAAATTCAACCCTACATACTAAGCCATGCCCCTTCAAGGTTCATGGTTCAGCAGAAGGAGGTCAATCTTGTCTCATGCGATAGTAATCCCTATTCAGGATTGTAGGGCCTCAATTCGTGTGCAGACCTCGGGAAGCTTTGAAGGCATACCTTTCATATCCTTGGAGGACCATGAATTGGAAGCAAGGGTTTTCTCCCCATCAGCTTCATACTCTCAAGATTTCAATTTAACTAGTGGTGGCACATAGAAGAAGAAAGAGAAGAAATCGAAAAGTACCAAGGTCAGAGAAAGAGGTAGATCAGTGGTTTTTTGGGAAGGTATACAATAGGATGACATTATGGATACAAGAGACAACTTTCTGGTAGGTCAGGTTCTTGGCAGAGAATACTCATCATCTCGACTGAAAAAATGGATTACAATAATTTGCGGACAAGCTTTTCCTAGCCGGTCATCTGTGGCAACCATGACTAGGGGATGGTTTTCTTTAAGGTTTCACAGGCCATAACATGCATCTTGGGTCTTGACAAGATATTGGCACATTGAAATGATACTTGTTATGTTGAAGTGATGGTCGTCCCTTTTCGACTTTGAGAAAGAACAGCTGGGTGTCGGGCCTCTATGGGTTAGATTGTCGGCTTTACCTCTCCAATTCTAGATGGAGGTTGTGTTTAGGTGTATTAGGAAATATTTGGGGATATTTCTCAATAATGATAAATATTTTTTAGAGACTGGAAAGATGTGCTTCACTCTCATCTTGGTCCACCTTAACACCAGAGCGGGATTGGTGGAGAGTCTAAAATTACAAGCAGAAAATATTATCAGATTGCAGAAACTAGACTATTAAGGAGTCCATTTCCACTACAAACGGTGTCATGAGGTGGGTCATCTCCACAAGGAATGTCACTTGTTGGCCAGGACCAGGGAAAAAATGTATTTTCTAGTTGACAAAATAGGACTCGGAATAGGAAATGGTGCTTTGACCCGTATGACTCTTAGGAGCTCGGTTGCTGTTCATAGAGATCTGGAAAAAGACTTTGGTAAGTTGGATTCATCTGCTCGACCTCCATCCTTGAGGGTTACTCAACCATGGGCATCATTTATCGGATCCCCTCTGGGTATTGTCTCCTCTCTCACATCTCTTTCTCCTTTTTGTATGAATAAGATTATTACCTCCCATAATGTTCAGAATGTTACATATCATTTGTCCCATTGGATTTAAGTTATATTGCATGCACATAAATCTCCATTCTTTCATGTTTCCTGACACCTTCACCATCTATCCCTATAGACTCTATGATAGCCATGTCTGATAGGGTAGATAATTCATATGAATCAAATCATAATCATAGATAATTTATGTGATCTCTAGCCAGACCCCCCTTAGGTCAGGGACTTGGCACATCCTCCTTACCGAATATACCAAAATAATCTCATGGGAGACAATCCTATATCTTAAAATCAATCCATAAGGTCGGTATGGATGTAGCAGAAGGAAGGAAATTATCACTTGAAGGGGTTCTTAGAGCTTGATGCAACCCGGAATAGGTTTCCCAATGAAGTGGCTATCTTTTAACTGTAGAGGGTTAGCTAGCCCTGCCAAGAAATTAGCCTTTGGAGGACTGTTATAACTAGAGAAGGTACATGTGATTTTCTTATAGGAGACACTTGGGAGTAGTACACTCATATGTTTGTTTTTGGAAACCCTCTGACCTAGCTGGACATTCCATGCATTAGATGTTCAAGGTAGATCTTGTGGATTGTTATAGGTATAGACTGTAAATCGATAAAATTGTTGAATTTTTGGGGGAGGGAAGGATTACTTATGGTGGATATATTCTCTGAGGAATTAGGGATGAAACTAAGAGTTCTAAATATCTATGGGCCTTCCCACAACCATGTATAATTTTGGGAATCCCTCTTTCGCTCTTCATTTTTATGCATGATAACATTATCCTCGAGGGCGATCTCAATTTCTTGACAGGTCATGCTGAATCCTAGGGAAATCATTCTTAGTCATAAAAACTCTCAAATTTCTTCATCTAGATATCAGAGTCTAATAATTTGATTGATATTCTTGCTGCACGTCTCAAGCTAACCTGGAGAAATGGAAGAATTGGGGATGCTATGGTCGCCCAAAGGCTCGATCATTTTCTTATCAAGGAGGCTTTTATGAATAAATTTGACATGATCCGGCATTGGGTGGGGTCTGGAGGCATCTTGGATCACTCACCTAATTTCTTTGAAATTTCCGGAAACACTCCCAAACCCAAGGCTCCTTTAAAATTCAACTCAATGAAGTTAAGAGATGATGACTGTCATCATATTTTTAAATAATCATGGAAATTTTACTCTCTGATTGAAGGCCTTTCAACATCTAAAATTTTTTCCACAAACATGAACCATCTAAAGAAAAGGACGATTAATTGGGCCAAGGCCAAAAAATAGAAAGAAGATGAAACCCTGAAGAATATTCAGATTGAACTTCACAGGTTGGAAGACCCGGATAGTGGAGGATTTGCATCTAATGAAGAAAAATCTCATATTATTCACCTAGAATCAAAGATGCTCGATATTTTTAAGGAAAGGGAAGTAACTTGGAGACTTAGGAGAAGAGCCATATGGTTAAAATCTAGATAAGAGAATAAAAAATTCTTTCAGTAGTATGAAAAAGCCGAGAATGTTTTCAATATGATCTGGTCAATCGAAGATGAACAAGGAACATAAGTTCAGTCCTTTTTTGGTACTGAAAATGTGGGTATTTTTCACTTTAGCCTGTGATTTAAAGCTCCACAAGAAGGCACGCTTGCATAAATTATAAAAATTCTAGGACTTTTCCCTCGCTTTGTAGAAGAGGAGGAAGTCACATAATTATCTGGTATGGTGACTATGGGAGAACTCGAAGTTGTGCTTAAATGGTTTAAGAAGGATAAGAGCTTCGGTTTAGATGGCTGGTCTATGGAATTCTACTCAGCTTTCTTTGAACTGATTGGTCATGATATACTCGGGGTCATTGAGGACTTCCGGTAGAATGGCAAGATATATGAATCATTCAATGCAAATTTTATCACCTTAATCCCCAAATCGGAAAATCCCAAATCCTTCAATGACTTCAGACCCATATCGCTTTGTAATTGTATCTACAAGATTATGGACAAAATAATTGGAAATCACATTAAACCTATCCTTTCACACCATATTTCTCAGGAATAATTCGCTTTCTGAGAAAATCGTCAAAAATCTATGAAGCGATAGGTATTGCACAAGAAGGATTGCATTCTATGAGAACAAAAAAATTGAAGGGAATGATTCTCAAAATCGATTTATCAAAGGCCTTTGACAGAATGATTTGGTTGTATCTCAGGATCTTATTGACTTATCTGGGTTTCCCTTATGCTTTCATAAATTGGATAATGTGTTGTATATCTTTTGTTTCTTAGAACATCCTCATCAATGGATCAGCTACAAAAAAAAATTCATGCAGAACGTGGACTGAGGCAGGGTTTCCCATTATCACCATTACTCTTTCTATTAATGATAGAAGGAATGAGTATATTAATCATTAAGGACAAGAACCAATGAAGGCTTAAAGGGGTTAGAATCGCTGACAACATCTCTTTGTCTCATCTATTTTTTGTGGATGATATTCTCATCTTTTTGAATGGCAATATTAGTGACTTTATTGTATTCATTTCTACACTCAAGTTATTTTGTAAAGCCACAGGGATTCTCAACAATCAAGAGAATTCTTCTCTGACATCTATTTGTTGTTCACAGTATGAAATTGATTATGTTCTTTAGTGATTTCCATACATAACCTTACCTTTTGAAGAATGCCTTAAGTATTTGGGTTTCCGCCTCAAACCCTATAACTATAGAATTAATGATTAGACTTGGTTGGTAGCAAAGGTTGAAGGAAAGATAAACATTTGGCATCATCGATCATTATCTCAGGTGGGGCGCCTTGTCCTTATCAATTCTATTATGGAGGTTATTCATGCATACTAGATGTCGCATACATGGATCCTAAAAGGTATTATCTCCAAAATTCAAGAGGTGTGCTACAATTTTCTCTAGCATGGTGACAATGAGTGTAGACATTTTGCATGGATAAATTGGGAACAAATATCTTTTCCCAAGAAATGCGAAGGATGCGGTATGAAGAATCTAGGATGTTTCGCCAAGGCCCTTGCATCCAATATGGGATGGTAGATCCTCTCTTCAAATAATCTATGGACAGAAGTTGTCACTATGAAATACATTCACCCTATTAGCATCAATGATTGTATCAGGAGCCCTTGTTGGAATAAAACAAATGTATTAACCATCTGGCGAGCTGTAGTGAATTCTATGGATTACATCTTTGTAGGTCTGGCTTGGAAAGTAGGTGTTGGCACAAAGGTTCGCATTGGGTATGATGCTTGGTCTAGCAGCGAAAACACTCGTATTTTTCCACCTGAGCTTATTCTTCTCCTGGAATATTTTTGGATAAGGACTCTAAACCAAATTGCACACGATGAAAACTCTATTATATTTGATCAATCTTGGAAATATCCTCTGAATCTGAGGATCTCGGCTTGATGGCATCAGGATTGGAAAAATTATATCAGTGCACTCTCGAAATCTCATATACAGATACAAGATAGAGAGGATGAAATAATTTGGACTATATCATAGCACGACAATTACTCACCTAAAGCAAGATTCCCCTTTATCTTTGTTGATCATGAACCCCAAATCACTGTTTGGTGGTTGTGTCTATTATGGAAGTTAAAAATCCCGCCCAAAATGAAGTTGTTAATGTGGTGCTTTCTCCACAATAAATCTCCTATAGGTGATATCCTACAAAGATGATCCTTTCAGGGTCCCAATTGGTGTGTTCTCTGCAAATGTAGCTTCCAATTTACTTACCATTTATCTTTTCACTGTGAAATAGTATCTCATTTATGAAATAGGATATATCAATCAATGGCTATTCCACATAGATGGTTTCTATTTGCATTGCTTGGGAATCTTGGTGGAACCTAGTTCATCCTACTAATCTACAAAACCTTCCCTTATTGGTATATTGGACCATTTGGATTACACAACATAATCTCATTTTCCATGATAAGGCTCCCAATTGGCAGTGATCGATATCTCACATTTAGGCACTGGATAACTTAATCCCGAATGATGTCCCCAAACAACCTCGCAGGAATGTGGTTGCAAAAACCATCGACAAATGATTTCCATGGGCTTATTTTGACGGATTAGCTCAACAGATAGGATGTCGATGTGGTGTCGTTTTATATCTTAGTGAAGACCATTTCTATAAAATGTGTATGGGTTTATGGAGAGGCACTAACAATTACTCTGAACTCAACAACCTTAGACTCCTTATATTTTCATTTGAGAAGGGATGCCACAAACTTCAGAGCTTTGGAGACTGAAAACTTGTTATCAACTGTTTCAACTTCAATCTGAATGTCACGTTCGCACACTCAGGAATTTATTGGATGGAATATATGCTATAAAATCTCGATTTGATTATATTTCATGTCATCATATTTACAGGGAGCAGAATCAGCTTTCCGTCAACCTTTGCAAGGAAGATGCGTAACAACCTCCTTGCCATTGGATGATACAGAAGCACCATGGATATCATTATTATCAGTTTTTCACAGACCTTTCATGGATCAACATGCTCAAAGGGCTCTCATGCCATGACAATACACAAAACAATGATGTATAGCTCATAGTATTTATCTTTTTGTATTTTTATGCCGGTTTAAAGTCCGATATATGTATATTTATCTAATGTTTATGTTTTTACCAGCATCACAGTTACTTTTATGGACTTATGTCCTAAATATTTTTATGTGGCTAGGCCACCAATTTTGACATATGCCCTACATGCAACATCTACCATATGTAATCTTCAACATTTATTATAATGAAAATTGCGATTTTTAGTTTGAGAAAAAAATTATTAGTTATATGTTATTAAATATCATCTTTATTAATATAAATTATTATTATCTAAATTTATAAATTATTATTATTCAATTTTTTATATGACATTTTTTATCAAATTTCACAAAATTAATATATATAAGAACATTTGGAGCAAACTAAATTGCACATGAATGGCCTATATTCAAACCCAACACTAATACAAGTAAAATTTTCAGAGATGGCTCTTTAATTCAGTTGAGACCTGAATTGTTAAAAAGTTTAAACTAATTTGTTTATTTTTTGTTAGTCGTCTGTTCACATGGTTTCCCTAGTGACAGCTCTAGGGACAGTTTAATTATTCGTACCCAACAGCTGCAGGCAACTTGGTTTTACTTGATGTCATGGACACAATGATTCTTTGACAGCAGGTGGAGATGAACGGTGCAACTTCACGTTGTTTCAACTATCAATAATGACGTTGGGATCCATTCAGGTTCAAAAGGAAAGGTGCAGGTTCACGTCGTTTCCGGAGTCATTTGTACTCAACTGCTCGAGAGCCACGTGACTTTGAATTTAAACCTTCGTTTTGACTTTAGGCCCGCTACCAAATCCTGGACAAATCCTCACTGCAGGTTTGGACATTCAATTGACGCTGACAATTCTCAACTAACAATTCTAGACTTCAAATCTGCAGTGGAGGCCTCAAATGTTTTGTATGATTGAAATTTTTTGTGTATCTAAAATTTTGAAGTTTAATAGTTGAAATCTACATTTTCAAACATTTATAAGAAAATTGTTTATAATTTGATTAGAATTTATGAATTATTTTGTAAATTTTTTAAATTAATCGAAATTCGTCAAATAACTCATCATAAAGTGATTTTCTCATTAAATAAAAGTTTGTTAATATTTTTATTTAAACTATCAAAATAGATATTATGGTTATGGAAATTGTTAAATTTAAAGCATGGTTTAGATTTAAAATTCCTATCTCAACAAGTGCCTAGGGATAAAATTATACCACTCCTAGGCCAATTATAATTTTTGTTCAATCTCTCTATTTAATCTTATCTCTCTATTTTATTTTAGCTTAATATGTTTTTCTAATTTTGAAATCATAAATTTGTATTGTGTAGTTTGTAAAATATTAAATTTATTTTTATAATAAAACTACATTTTAAAAAATCAAATATCGCAATTTTATTTAATATTATTATACCATAATATTGAATTTATGTGGATTAGATAATTTTCGCTATTAATATTAGAAGCAGTTTATTGAACAAATTAAATATTTAATTTATGTGGATTGGATAATTTTCATTATTAATATTAGGAGTTGTTTATCGTAGTTAGGATGACAGTTTTTTAATGGAATTAGGTAAAAAAAAATCAAAAAATCAAGTATTTGGAGTGTTTGAGTTGCATTTTTTATAGTGGAAATAGATTCAACACCATCAAAAATCCTTATAGCATCCAAAATACTAAAATTTAATTAGTGTAACCTATATTTTCAAAAATCTTTACTAAAATTTTTCATAATCTTATCAAATTTTTTAAATTACTCCGTGAATTTTATTAAACTAAAGCTTAATATTATCAACACCATAAAATTCAACTACTCTAATACTTATAGTTTTGGTTTTGAAATTATCAATACCATACATACAAGTTATCCAAAACTATTTGCTTAATATTATCAACACCATAAAATTCAACTACTCTAATACTTATAGTTTTGGTTTTGAAATTATCAATACCATACATACAAGTTATCCAAAACTATTTACTTAACATAACGAGGGCAAGCTAATTTCAAACCATGCTTTTTTATATAGTGAGTTAAAAAATTATATTCAAAAATACCAAATTTGGAAAACCTCCCTTTTAAGTGAAAAAACGGTATTTTAATGTGACAATACATTGGGAGAGGTAATTGTGAAATTTCAATATAAAGTATTATTAATTCAGTTATAGTTATTATTAATTTATAATAAATATGAAATTATTTATTGAAACATTTATTTTATAATATGATTTCTACTTACAAATTAAAACAAGATTGTAACCTATTATAGTGGTAGATTTTATTCATTTGACAATGCATATTTTGTTGAATATAAATTACATGTCTAGTAAAATCATGTTGTTTTATTGCTATATATTTTGTAAATATATATTATTAATAATTTAAAAGGCAGGAATATATATATATATATATATATATATATATATATATATATATATATATATATATATGTCTTTTTATATTATGGCTATATTGAAATGCATAATAATATATATATAGAGGATGTCTTCTTATATTACGGCTATAGAGAAAATAAACATTATTAAATTATTAAATTTCTTTTAAATTTATAATACAAAAAATATATATAATAAATATCGAGTAACTTAAAAATGCTTTAGTAAAATCCAAATCTTTTATTTGTCTTTTTTTGTTGGCATGAAATATCAAAATCCCTTATTTTTCTTTTTTGATGACATGAAATAAAAACCTGCCACCTATGTAGTAGTAAAAGTTGCTAAATAATTGGGCAACTAGCTATGAAATTTCAAGTTTTTCCTCTTTTATGGAATTGAATCCCTCAAAATTTATATAAACATTGTGAATTTTGATTAAGAGTAAAAATAAAATATGTGGAGAATTATGTTATTGGTCTAATGATATTTTTGCATATATATATATATATATATATATGAGCATGATCTACATGGAGAGAGCTAAGTTTTCCTTATCAATTTTTTTTTAAGCAAAATTATATTTTTTATTATTTTTGTAAGTTGGAAAAGTAATATTTCAATTTCATTTTGGACTCTTACATAAAGATAGTGGTATTTTTTGAAATTTGTTTGTTGTATATATTTATGATGTTGATTTTTTATTTAACATTTTTACAACTGTTCAAAACAATTTAAGGTTTTATGTTTAAAAGAAATTAGATAAAAATTATCATATGAATTTGAAAATGTCAATTTCATATCCCACTGGATATAGGATTCCTCCATCAATGCAACATGATCAACTTCGCCATGTAAGAAAAAAAAATTAGTAAGTCCTGTTGCAGGAAATTTTGGAGAAGGGGTGATGAAATTGGGGATTTCAGGATTTCAAAGGCTTGATTGAGTGTTTAAATTTGAAATTCAAATAGCATTCAAATAGCTGGATTGAGGGTTTCCTAAACTCTTGATAGAGCCATTTACGTGGTCAACAGGGGCTAGATTGAGCCTCTATAAAAAAAAAATATTGTGAATCCCATAATTTAGATTTTAGAATCAATAAAAATCTAAAATTTAATCCATATATAATTTAACCACGTTGGTATGATATTATTTTATTGAAAATAAAAATTCAACTCATGAACAACATTAAATTTTTTTATGTTATTGGAGTGATATGCACATTATATAGTCAGTATAGAGAAATGTCCATACTCAAAATATACTTTATGATATATCTTGAGTTTGAATAATACCTTCCACAAAATCTTTTTAGGCATTTTAAAATTTAAAATATTATCATTATTTTTTTTTATATGTAAAAATCTTATTAAATTTAACATTACTATTAAAAAATTATTATTATTATTATTGTAAAATATAATATATTAATATAAAAAATTTAATATTAATATATTTTAATGTTAATATTATTAAATTTATTAATTTTAAATTTATATAATTTCTTTGGATTCTTCTACACCTTCCCTTGTGAGCATATCTGCCAGATAATTTTCAGCACCGGACTTGTAGACTATGTCAAAATCAAAGCCTTCAAGCCATATTGCCCATCTTAAAATCCTGGTACTCCCTTGTTCTAGCAGCCTTTTGTTTGCCAAAATATTTTTCATGTGCTTCAGATCTGTTCTGACAATAAATCTCATACTTTTCAAAAACAAGTGGAACCTTTTAATTCCTCTTTTTACAACAAGTATCTCCTTATGAGAATAGGGATACTTTTCCTCAGTATCATCAAACGTTCTTGAGGAATAAGCACAGACTAATTCTTTCCTTCCATGCTTCTGGAGAATTACTGCAGCCCATGTATGATCAGAAGCATCTGTTTCAAGAATAAAGGAAAGATTAGTATCAGGGAGCTTAAGCTTTGGCAATTCATTAATCTTACTTTTAATATTTCTGACTGCTGCAGTCATTTCCTCTGTCCATCCTGATGCTTGCTTCTTTAATATTTTCTGCAACACTTTTGTGTCATCTGCTTGTTTCTCATAAAATTGTCTAATATAATTCAGGCACCCAAGGAATCTCTGCAGAGTTCTAACATCTGGGATGACATCAGGAAACTTTAATAAATGAGTAAGAACATGAGGTTGCATGTTAACATGCCCTTGTTCTATGTGCAGACCCAAATAATCTATCATGACTTTCCCAATTTGAAACTTGTCATCTGAATCCGAAAGTACAAGGCCATGCTTAAACACAAGTTCATAAAAATTTTCTAGATGCCTCTTGTGACTATTTGCATCTCTGCTAAAAATAAGAAAATCATCTATGTATACTATAATAAACTCCTCCCCACCAAAAATGTCCTCCATCTGTTTTTGAAATTCGAAAGGAGCATTTTTCAAGCCAAAAGGCATGACAGTCCATTGATACTGCCCATGAGGGACTGTGAATGCAGTCTTGTATCTGTCAGCAGGAATAATACCAATTTGCCAGAAACCACTTTTCAAATCAAACTTGCTAAAAACATTTGCGTTAGCAATTTTTGCAAGCAAGAGTTCTTTATTAGGTAAAGGATACCTAATGGGAAGTAATGCATCATTAAGAGCCTTATAATTAATAACAAGTCGCTTCTTGCCTCTCTTTTGTTCACTGTGCTTGTTAACATAAAAGGCTGGACAAGCCTAAGGGCTCTTACATGGCTCAATCAGTTTCTGATCTAATAGCTAACTGATTTCTTGCTGGCACAAGGCCTGTTTTGAAGGACTCATATGATTGGCGCTAGCCTTCTGTGGTTTAGGAACATAATCTTCTTTATATGGTAGAGCCACAAAATATTTTTCTCTTGTCCAGAAAGCATCTAGACGGATATCTATGCATTCTTGTCGGAGCTTAGTAGAAATACCTTCAAGAACTTGAGGACCATGCAGTTCAGCATGTCTGACAATTTTATTGATCTTGGTAAGATCTTGCAGACTCTTTTGGAGTTGATCCTCTTCTGCTGGTTGGAAATTAACCCGGTAATCACTGGAGGATGGAAATTCAACTGGTCCTTCCTTAGTGGTAAATGTCACCGTGCCTTTACCAAATGTAACAGGGAGAAAATCATTTAAAAAATCTTGACCTAAGAGAAAATCACAACCGGTATCAAAACTGTATAGAGTCACCTTAACCTGAACACCATTCAAATAAATTGGAAAGGCTGGGGCTATATGATTTATTTCCATCAAATCTTTTGTAATAGCCCTGAATTGAAGTTTAGTAGGATGCCAACAATAAGCAGGAATGGCACCATATTTACAGCAACTGCTCATTTCTCCTGAATCAATTTGAGCATCTAGAGTGTATTCCTTAACTTTAGGCAACTTGATTTTTATAGGAATTACTACTCTATCACCTATTCCCATGATTTTAACATCCTCTATTTTTGGAGTCATATCACCATATCCAATGGGAACATCTTTCAACAATAAACTGGATAATTTAGAATTACAACCATCATATTCAGCAATTAAAATTTGAAGCTTAGATGATAATTGGATCATCTCGGTCCTAGTATGATGAATTGTTGATTCTAAATTTTTAATCTTCTATTGGAGAGAACTGATTTTATCCATACTTGAATCTGATGAACTTTCTGCAATCTTTAATGGTTTGAATAGTGAATCAAATTCTCTTTCAATAAATTCCTCATCATCAAATTTATCTTTCCTGAGTGAAGAAGGTAATTTCTGCTCCAATCCTTCTAACTTCTCTGTCAGCCTTCGACGAGCAGTGAACTGAACTGGGTCAAGCTGAGCTAGTTCAACTTTGACTGCTGCAATCTTCATCTGCAGATTATCTGAAGAATTGAAGTGAAACATTTTTATATCAGAAATAAAAGTTTCATCTGAGTCAGATGAATCAATCTCTAATCCTCTGATATCATGTACATCACTTTCAGAATCTCCAGAAGAAGAACTTGAAACTTCAAAGTATTCTCCATCAGAATGAGATATAAGATCCCAATCTTGAGGGTCATGTATGGTGGAGAATATATCCATTATTTTTACCTGTTTCTTATCCTTCTTTTCTCTGCAAGTATTTGCATAATGGCCTTCTTTTCCACAAATAAAACAAACAACTTTCTTTGAAGGCTTTGACCTTTTTCTAAATACCATCCTTCGTCCTTTAAAAGATTTCTTAGAAGGATAATATTTCTTCTTTTTAGGATAATATTTATCAACTTTGTAGGAACAGGATTTAGAGGCTACTTTAGAAGCTTTATGCTTTGATTTAGAACGACAGCCAAAATTATATCTTTCAGCAAAGTTATTACAAAGCTTAGTGCTGAAAGGCATTTGTTTATGGAAATTCTTCTTGGCTTTTTCTGTAGCACATTCTTTCTGTAATACTGAGACTATTAGCTGATGAACAACTGCAAATGATGAATTTTCTATCTGAATTTTGTTAGTCTCAATATGCTGATTTATCAGATCTGGAATCTTGCCTGGCATAGATGCTATATCATATCTCAGATATGCAACATTGTGTGGATCATGGGCTTGATACAACAAATTTTTCATTGTGCAGAAATATTCTGACAAATAATCAATATCACACAATCTCTGAGACAAAAATAACTGGGCATGGTGGTGTGAATCTTCAGGCACAATCCCTACAAACTCATGTTTTAAGGCAGAAAACAGAGCATTCAAGGGATCATCTTCATTTTCAATAATATGGGTCATATCTTTATCAGACAATTTATCCCACCATAATTTTACTATACCAGTAAATGACCAGGCAATCTGAGTGACAACGTCAGACCAACTTGCTTTGGTCTCAGCTTTTCTTTGCAAAGCCCATGCATGAACATTATGTAATACACTAATAACTTCATCAGAACTGAGACAATCAATATTCAATAAAAGTGTATTATCAACTCCTTTAGCAGCTGAGCTATCCATTTTGGCTTGAACATTTTGCAGTTTTTCTGAATATCTACCAAAAGGACTACTAGCAGATGCTTCATGGGCAGTGGTATCTTCTTGATTTCTCTGGCCTTTATGAGCAAAGAAATATGGCTCATGTCTATCTCTCTTAGAACTTGGTTCACCATGGGTTGGTTCACCAAGGGTTCTGGTGGTAGCAGAAACACCAGACATGGCTAAGATTTCTTTGGGAGCAGATGGTTGGCCATTTTCAAGCAAACTTCTAAGGCTAACATACTGCTTTGGTAATTTGTAACTTTCAACAGAAGGAAGCTCATTTAGCCTTTTCTTCATTAAATCTGTCTTCTCTTTGGCTAAAGCTATTCCTTTCTGAATCTTTTCAAGCTTTGTAATATCAATATTCTCTACCCCTTTGAAAAGAATACTTTTATGTAAGTTGGAGGGCTTTGGAGCTGAATAAGAGAATCTTAGCTTAGAGCTGGATAAATCTACTTCTCGATAGTGAGGGGGAGAAGCTGGAGTAGGAAGAGCGTCTCTTAGATGCTCTATAGATTTTGAAATAATACCCATATTAGAATTTATATCATTCAATTGTTGGGTATGCTCATTCTGTGTTCCCAAAACTTCATTATAACCAGAATGCATCTTCTTAATATGTTCTTTAACTTCTAAAACATCCCGGGCTATATCATCAATATTCTGCAACATACACACAAGTTGATAATTTGTGTAATTATGCAACTTTTCGATTTCTGACTGTTCTGGATCTGTTATAGGCTTAGTCTGTAACCATTGCATATCAGCTCTTAGAGTCCCATTTTGGAAAGTTCTTCTAGATTTACCAGTATCTAGATATCTTTCATTGATCTTTGCAGACAACTCTTGTTGTGCTCTAGGAAGAGTAAAAATTTTAATATCAGGTATTAATGCCTCAGATGCATGCTTAGGAGATTCAGTCTGGAAATTCAAAGGAGAGGATGGGACAAAAAACTCACAATTGTCACTGATATGGGAAGTTGATTTTCTGGGATTTTCCCTTGGAACAGAAGAAACAGGATGCCTTGCAGACAAAATTCTGGGAACAATTGGATATGAATTTGTCGGTTGAGAAATGGTAGTGGATCTATTATTATCCCTACCCCCCAAAAATGGTGATCTAAACAGAGATCTAGAAAGAGGAGTAGTAAATTTGAGACCACGAGTTCCATCAGGATGTTGTATGAGAGATAAATTTTGAGGTGCCTTGGGTGTTTGTAGTTGAGGATATTTTTGGGCAAGAGGAGTATAAATACTACTCCATTCATCAGGGAGAGTACAGGCTGCAAAACCAATCTGTAATGGTGTAGTATTTCCAGGGCCAACAATGACACCTTCTTTGAGGGCTCTTTCTTTTAGCTTAGGATTTATGGAGGCATAGTAGAGGAAACAAATTTGATAAAAATAGAAGCATGTAATTGAGCAATCTCTGACTGGGGTGCAACATCAAAACCATGGAACTGAATATTAGCATGGAGAAACTCATTTATGTATGGATCAGTTAGGGATAATTGGTATCTAGGAATAACAGAGGACCAGGCTAGGCCATTATTTAGAGGACTTTGGAAACCTCTTATTAAAGCATCACTGAACTGATTCATGCGAGTATCAAGAACACATGTTAAACAAGAAGTATTCAATCCTGGACGAACAAGAGGATTGATACCAAACTGAAGCATAACAAGATGGATATATCTATATCCTTTGCTTAATCCCCATTCAATATCTTCTGGTTTTATAAGAGGAATCTGATAAACTTCTTGACCAGTAGAGATAGGAATATTAACAGAAGTGAAACGAAACAATTGAGCAGCTTTGAATTGAAACACAGGAATCTTGTATAATTTTTCAACATCAATATCTGGAAATGTCCAGTTAGGGTCAGGCTCATATTCCTGAACTACAACTTTCGCATCATATAAAACATCATCATCTTGAGATTTATTAAGAAACTTATTTAAGAATGACCATCGATTCTTATGAGCTATTTTTCGATCTTCGGGCTTCTGAAGAGCAAACTCATTAATATAACCAGCCATTGAAATAAAGTATGAGTAAGCACCTGAATAGAGGAGAAACAAAAGTCTTTATGCACCAGGAAAGCAAACATGACAGTCCTTCACGTTCACAGCTCTCTACCAGCGCCTTACAACCAACTTCAGACTCGCAGACAGTAGCTCAGACAAATACCACTCAATGGAGAAACCAGATTTGGAAATAACTCGGACAAAGAACTAGATGGCTCTGATACCAATTTTTTAAGACAAGACTAATAGTCAAAAATCAGATTACTTGCTCAGATTCACGATGAAAATATATTAACTTCACACATAGCTTTACATCAGAAAATATGACTGGAAAATCAGATCTCCTTCCAGAGATAGACTATAGTGGTTTTTACCAGATCTTAGCTACTCATAAAGAGCGAGTGATACTGGAGGCTTTCTGGCCAACTTACAGACTCCGTCTCAGAGTTCTTGGAACATAACACTTTTTACAGACGCAACTTTGAGTTTATTACTTCGTGATGCAAGTAGATCACGAATAATCGCGCAGATGCAGAGCAGGAAGATTAGACTCAGACTTAACACAGACTATATGAGAAGTAGTTCCGTGATGCAAGCAGATCGAGAAAGCTTCTCGCAGATGCAGAGCAGGGAAACTAGAACTCATACACTAGACTCTTAGACCCTCAAATTCCGAATGCCCCAAATGAGCTTACAATGAAAGTATTTATAATCCCTTAGCAGGTCATTCGGTTAGAACTTTTACCGGAGAGTTGAACCAAAAGAATCTGTCCTCAGATAGGTCATCATGCAAGATGCCAGTCACGAGAGTACTTAAAGTAATTGAACAGGAAAATTGTACCTAAGATTCGGGCAAGTGGGGACAACCACTTGTTATCTCGTCCCTTAAAGGCTAGGCCATATGGGGACCAAATCTGACTCAATCTAATTATTACAAGATATGACTATGATGGCCGGAATCTAGGACATCGGCTCTTATCAAAAGTATTTACCCAGTGGAGATTTTATTCGGACACAATCCCACCGAAACCGAAAGAAAGATTTATACAATAAGATAAGGATTTCAAATGAGTGATCCTTACAATCAATCACTATTAGCATGATCTTCGTAATCATGAACATGATCATGTCTGTCTTCTTGTGGTGGTAATCCAATTTGATGAAGTCTTATCAATTCATTTTGTTCGGCTGATAATACATCTTAATCTGGAGCCAAATTTTCATATGGAACTGATTCTCCTAACCAGTACGGATGCTCTTCTCTAGTACAACAGTATAATGCACCCCAGTCAGAGATTGCTCAATTACATGCTTCTATTTGTATCATATTTTTTTCCTCTACTATGCCTCCATTAAATCCTAAGCTAAAAGAAAGAGCCCTCAAAGAAGGTGTCATTGTTGGCCCTGGAAATACAACACCATTACAGATTGGTTTTGCAGCTTGTACTCTCCCTGATGAATGGAGTAGTACTTATACTCCTCTTGCCCAAAAATATCCTTAACTACAAACACCCAAGGCACCTCAAAATTTATCTCTCATACAACATCCTGATGGAACTCGTGGTCTTAAATTTACTACTCCTTCTCTTTCTAGATCTCTGTTTAGATCACCATTTTTGGGGGGTAGGGATAATAATAGATCCACTTCCATTTCTCAATCGACAACTTCATATCCAATTGTTCCCAGAAGTTTGTCTACAAGGCATCCTGTTTCTTCTGTTCCAAGGGAAAATCCCAGAAAATCAACTTCCCATATGAGTGACAATTGTGAGTTTTGTGTCCCATCCTCTCCTTTGACTTTCCAGACTGAATCTCCTAAGCATGCATCTGAGGCATTAATACATGATATTAAAAGTTTTACTCTTCCTAGAGCACAGCAAGAGTTGTCTGCAAAGATCAATGAAAGATATCTAGATACTGGTAAATCTAGAAGAACTTTCCAAAATGGGAATCTAAGAGCTGATATGCAATGGTTACAGACTAAGCCTATAACAGATCCAGAACAGTTAGAAATCTAAAAGTTGCATAATTACACAAATTATCAACTTTTGTGTATGTTGCAGAATATTGATGATATAGCTCGGGATGTTTTAGAAGTTAAAGAACATATTAAGAAGATGCATTCTGGTTATAATGAAGTTTTGGGAACACAGAATGAGCATACCCAATAGTTGAATGATATAAATTCTAATAAGGGTATTATTTCAAAATCTATAGAGCATCTAAGAGACGCTCTTCCTACTCCAGCTTCTCCCCCTCACTATCGAGAAGTAGATTTATCCAGCTCTAAGCTAAGATTCTCTTCTTCAGCTCTAGAGCCCTCCGACTTACATAAAAGTATTCTTTTCAAAGGGGTAGAGAATAATGATATTACAAAGCTTGAAAAGATTCAGAAAGGAATAGATTTAGCCAGAGAGAAGACAGATTTAATGAAGAAAAGGCTAAATGAGCTTCCTTCTGTTGAAAGTTACAAATTACCAAAGCAGTATGTTAGCCTTAGAAGTTTTCTTGAAAATGGCCAACCATATGCTCCCAAAGAAATCTTAGCCATGTTTGGTGTTTCTGCTACCACCAGAACCCCTGGTGAATCAACCCATGGTGAACCAAGTTCTAAGAGAGATAGACATGAGCCATATTTCTTTGCTCATAAAGGCCAGAGAAATCAAGAAGATACCACTGCCCAAGAAGCATCTGCTACTAATCCTTTTGGTAGATATTCAGAAAAACTGCAAAATGTTCAAGCCAAAATGGATAGCTCAGTTGCTAAAGGAGTTGGTAATACAATTTTATTGAATATTGATTGTCTCAGTTCTGATGAATTTATTAGTGTATTACATAATGTTCATGCATGGGCTTTGCAAAGAAAAGTTGAGACCAAAGCAAGTCGGTCTAACGTTGTCACTCAGATTGTCTGGTCATTTAATGGTATAGTAAAATTATGGTGGGATAAATTGTCTGATAAAGATATGACCCAAATGATTGAAAATGAAGATGATCCCTTGAATGCTCTGTTTTCTGCCTTAAAACATGAGTTTGTAGGGATTGTGCCTGAAGATTCACACCACCATGCCCAGTTATTTTTGTCTCAGAGATTGTGTGATATTGATTATTTGTCAGAATATTTCTGCACAATGCAAAAGTTGTTGTATCAAGCCCATGATCCACACAATGTTGCATATCTGAGATATTATATAGCATCTATGCCAGGCAAGATTCCAGATCTGATAAATCAGCATATTGAGACTAACAAAATTTAGATAGAAAATTCATCATTTGCAGCTGTTCATCAGCTAATAGTCTCAGTATTACAGAAAGAATGTGCTGCAGAAAAAGCCAAGAAGAATTTCCATAAACAAATGCATTTCAGCACTAAGCTCTGTAATAACTTTGCTGAAACATATAATTTTGACTGTCGTTCTAAATCAAAGCATAAAGCTTCTAAAGTAGCCTCTAAATCCTGCTCCTGCAAAGTTGATAAATATTATCCTAAAAAGAAGAAATATTATCCTTCTAAGAAATCTTTTAAAGGACGAAGGATGGTATTTAGAAAAAGGTAAAAGCCTTCAAAGAAAGTTGTTTGTTTTATTTGTGGAAAAGAAGGCCATTATGCAAATACTTGCAGAGAAAAGAAGGATAAGAAACAGGTAAAAATAATGGATATATTCTCCACCATACATGACCCTCAAGATTGGGATCTTATATCTCATTCTGATGGAGAATACTTTGAAGTTTCAAGTTCTTCTTCTGGAGATTCTGAAAGTGATGTACCTGATATCAGAGGATTAGAGATTGATTCATCTGACTCAGATGAAAATTTTATTTCTGATATAAAAATATTTCACTTCAATTCTTCAGATAATCTGCAGATGAAGATTGCAGCAGTCAAAGCTGAACTAGCTCAACTTGACCTAGTTCAGTTCACTGCTCGCCGAAGGCTGACAGAGAAGTTAGAAGGATTGGAGCAACAATTACCTTCTTCACTCAGGAAAGATAACTTTGATGATGAGGAATGTATTGAAAGAGAATTTGATTCACTATTCAAACCATTAAAGATTGCAGAAAGTTCATCAGATTCAGGTATGGATAAAATCAGTTCTCTCCAACAAAATATTAAAAATTTAGAATCAACAATTCATCATACTAGGACTGAGATGATCCAATTATCATCTAAGCTTTAGATTTTAATTGCTGAATATGATGATTGTAATTCTAAATTATCCAGTTTATTGTTGAAAGATGTTCCCATTGGATATGGTGATATGACTCCAAAAATAGAGGATGTTAAAATCATGGGAATAGGTGATAGAGTAGTAATTCCTATAAAAATCAAGTTGCCTAAAGTTAAGGAATACACTCTAGATGCTCAAATTGATTAAGGAGCAATGAGCAGTTGTTGTAAATATGGTGCCATTCCTGCTTATTGTTGGCATCCTACTAAACTTCAATTCAGGGCTATTACAAAATATTTGATGGAAATAAATCATATAGCCCTAGCCTTTCCAATTTATTTGAATGGTGTTCAGGTTAAAGTGACTCTGTACAGTTTTGATACCGGTTGTGATTTTCTCTTAGGTCAAGATTTTTTAAATGATTTACTCCCTGTTACATTTGGTAAAGGCACAATGACATTTACCACTAAGGAAGGGCCAGTTGAATTGCCATCCTCCAGTGATTACCGGGTTAATGTCCAACCAGCAGAAGAGGATCAACTCCAAAATAGTCTGCAAGATCTTACCAAGATCAATAAAATTGTCAGACATGCTGAACTGCATGGTCCTCAAGTTCTTGAAGGTATTTCTACTAAGCTCTGACAAGAATGCACAGCTAGCCGTCCAGATGCTTTCTAGACAAGAGAAAAATATTTTGTGGCTCTACCATATAAAGAAGAGTATGTTCCTAAACCACAGAAGGATAGCGCCAATCATATGAGTCCTTCAAAACAGGCCTTGTGCCAGCAAGAAATCAGTCAGCTATTAGATCAGAAACTGATTGAGCCATGTAAGAGCCCTTGGGCTTATCCAGCCTTTTATGTTAACAAGCACAGTGAACAAAAGAGAGGCAAGAAACAGCTTGTTATTAATTATAAGGCTCTTAATGATGCATTACTTCCCATTAGGTATCCTTTACCTAATAAAGAACTCTTGCTTGCAAAAATTTCTAACGCAAATGTTTTTAGGAAGTTTGATTTGAAAAGTGGTTTCTGGCAAATTGGTATTATTCCTGCTGACAGATACAAGACTACATTCACAGTCCCTCATGGGCAGTATCAATGGACTGTCATGCATTTTGGCTTGAAAATTGCTCCTTTCGAATTTCAAAAACGGATGGAGGAAATTTTTGGTGGGGAGGAGTTTATTATAGTATACATAGATGTTTTGCTTATTTTTAGCAAAGATGAAAATAGTCACAAGAGGTATCTAGAAAAGTTTTATGAACTTGTGTTTAAGCATGGCCTTGTACTTTCTGATTCAGATAACAAGTTTCAAATTGGGAAAGTCAGGATAGATTATTTGGGTCTGCACATAGAACAAGGGCATGTTAACCTGCAACCTCATGTTCTTACTCATTTATTAAAGTTTCCTGATGTCATCCCAGATGTTAGAACTCTGCAGAGATTCCTTGGGTGCCTGAATTATATTAGACAATTTTATGAGAAACAAGCAGATGCCACAAAAGTGTTACAGAAAATATTAAAGAAGCAGGCATCAGGATGGACAGAGGAAATGACTGCAACAGTCAGAAATATTAAAAGTAAGATTAATGAATTGCCAAAGCTTAAGCTCCCTGATACTAATCTTTCCTTTATTCTTGAAACATATGCTTCTGATCATACATGGGCTGCAGTACTTCTCCAAAAGCATGGAAGGAAAGAATTAGTCTGTGCTTATTCCTCAGGAACGTTTGATGATACTGAGAAAAAGTATCCCTCTTCTCATAAGGAGATACTTGTTGTATATATATATATATATATATATATATATATATATATATATATATATTTTATTCATTCATTAAAAAAATATATCAATATCTTACCCTACCAGGTTTAACAACATACATTTCTTAATGCATCTCATCAGTGGGATCTACATTGGTTCATGTGCCTATCACTCGTTTGGAAACTCTTTAAATAAAAGTACAAAACTCCATTTCCATGAAACGTCGCCAGTGCTTTATGAGTCAACCAATTTCTTCCTAAATTACTCCATGAAATGCAATTTCCACCCCTGTGGAGCACGTACTGCAATCAAACTAAACTACATATGAAATGAATCGAACTAACCCAACCCCCGTTAACTCTATCCCAAGGTTAACCTTAACCTTGTTTGCGACGTACGTGTAAATTGCAACGCAAACCTAGAGTAGTATTGAAAATGAGGCTCAGATTCACCGAAGCACGAACCCATACTTGAGCCCGCATTCATGACAGGCCCCCTTTTTCCCCTCTGCCCTTTGTCTCGGCTTTTAATGAGTGGGAAACTAAGTATTTTCGTATTTCCTTTTCAGATTACCAAATCTGAACTTCTAGACAGGAACATGTTGAAAATGTATTTTCAGGGTTTTAATTAATGCATATATGACGTCACACCCTCACCTTACCCCATCGCCCTCGTAAAGTTGGCTAAATCTTTAAGTTCGGACTTAGTCGCAGTTCATATGATCCTCCTTACAACAGCTAGTTGGAGCTTTTCCTAATCAGATTTTTCATCTTGTCCTGATGATGAACCGCACTGGCTGGTTCGAAACGTGTCGACCAAATTTATTTGGATGCGATTTTTACCGAAATTTTTTTCTCACAAATAATATTACTGTTTCGTTTGTACGAATCAAAATGAAAATGCAACACAATAGTTTTTGCTTGCCTATTCTCTTTTATATTTCATTTCATACATTCAAGGTATTCAAAGCATATCTTTAAATGTATTAAACTTTGATTTTATTTATTTTTAAATAATGATAATTAAAATTTTATTATATAATTATTTTAATTTATATTTTACAAGAATTAATAATAACTATTTTCAATATTAATTAGACAATTAAATTTTAACAAATTGTTAAATAAATAATAATTTTTTTCATGAAAACAAAATTATATATTCATCACTTTTACGATAATTATTAAAACTATTTTTAATTAATTAATACAACTTATATATTTATAAATTGCTTTTCAATATAATTTCAAAGGGAATGATGGTAGTGGGTATGTGGCTTTTCATTAACCTTACATAATCCTAGTAGGGGGTTCTTCTCTATTTTTCTATCTTTTTTTTCTACTTAAACAAAAAAAAAATGAAATATAAATGTAATATTTATTTTTATGTATTCGTACAAATGTAATATTGTGTAAAAATAAGTTTTGATGAGAGGTAATGTATGTATATATGTTTGTTTGTTTGCAATTTAGTACAAGTTTTGAATGTAAGATAACAATATTTTTTGGCCATTTTTTCAATAATTTATCACTATAATAGGATAGAAACATTTTTTGGTTTGGAAGTATGGTTTTAGGATTTTGACTAGAATGTCCACATATTATAAGTTAGGTCATTAACAATATTGTATGGCTAATGGAAAACACTTTGTTAATCCATTCATGTATGTCTTCATTTTTTTACCATGCATGTCTTTATTTTTTTTTTACTCTAATTTAACTATACTTAAACTAAGCAAGAGTATCTACAATGTAGTACTTGTTCAAATGTGGCAGTTAGTTTACATCTTTCAAAATTCAATAATTAAAATAACCAACAAAGAACACTAGCTATGCAGCCTTATTCAAATATTCAAGGTCGGTCACACAACTGTGTATTGAATGGTTTGAAATTTTCAATATAAATATTTTAATAGTGGAATGGTTTTGGTATTTTTGTATATATAAACTTATTAAAAAGAACACATTCAAAATAATTGTACGTGAAAGTATATTATTCAAAAATTTGAAGTCCGTCACATAACTATATATTGAATGGTTTTGAAATTTGTTGGTATACAAATTTTCCACAGTCTAAAAATTTATAGAATAACCCAAAAATTTCGGTAAGATTATGAAAAATTTCGGCAAAGATTTTTGAAAATCTCGGTTACAGTCATTAAAATTTAGTATTTTGGGTGCCCTAAGGGTTTTTGATGGTGGTGAATCCATTTCCACCATAAAAAATAAAAAAAATAAAAAAAAATGCAATTCAAACAGTCCAACTACATGCTTTTTTGAATTTTTTTTATAGGATTCAGCCAAAACAATCTCATCCAAGCTATTTTGTTATGTTGGTAGACAACTCCTAAAAAATTTAATAGTGGAGTGGTTCTGATATTTTTCTATATAAAAATTAATTAAAATTAATATTTTTATTACTGAAATAGATAAGTGTTATAATTATTTAAAGATATTTATTTTAAAGTAAAATTCTACACATTATACTATTTTTGAAACTTATATATATATATATATATATATATATAGTGATTATTATGTCATCAGTCTAATTATACAAAAAAAATGCATAATTTTTTCAATTTGAAATATTTAACTATATTATTAGTGTTTTAACAAAATTATTGATCAAATGAGAATTATTGCCTCAAAACGAGAATCATGTCCAAAAAACCATGAAAAAAAACCTACAATGACAGGTTTTAATGTCTAAATATAGTATCAGTGTTTTAACAAAGTTACTAATCCAATGAGAATTATTGCCTCAAAACGAGAACCCTAGCCAAAAAACCATGAAAAAAAAACTTAAAACGAAAAAATGTATGTTGGCATAACGCAGTTTTTTTTTCTTGGTAAATTATCAACATTTTTTTAAAATGATAGTGGGAGGCAATAGAAAACATTTTGTTTTATTCAAAAAAACACCCTAAAAAAATTTATTGATGCTAGATTTTTTTTTGGGTAAATTTTCAACATTTTTTTAATAATGACGTTAAGGATAAAATATCACAACTCTGAAAAACCTTAAAATTTCAAAAAGTTTGAAGCATGACATTAAAGGTAAAATATCACGTCTATCAAAATCCTTAAAATACCAACTATTTTTAGGCATGACATTAAAGATAAAATATCACGTCTCTGAATAGCCTTGAAATTTCAATAATTTGCAGCCATAAAATTAAAGAAAAAATATTTATAATTTTTAATACCATATCATTAAAGATAAAATATCATGAATTAGAAATTTCAATAATTTGCAGCCATAGAAATAAAGAAACAATATTTATAATTTTTTATACCATATCATTAAAGATAAAATTTCATGACTTGAAAAAAATTGTTAAATTTTCAAGATATTTCAATCATGATATCGGAAAAAAAAATTGATTAAAAAACTTTAAAAATGAACATGTGAATGAAAGAGTCAGTATATACGAAGAGTATTTTTTTTTTTTAAATACTAAATTTATAGCTATTTTAAAATCTTAGTCTTAAAAAACTTAACACATTGTAACAAAAAATAAAAAATAAGTCATAAAATGGACACACAGTGTAGGCGAACTCAACCCATTGTAATGAAAACATAAAAAACCATGAAATTGACACATTGTGGGGGTGGACTCAATCCATTATAATGAAAACTTTAAAATCAACTATCAAATTAACACATAATGAGATCGAGTTGCTAGTCGATTTTCAGAATAGATCCTACTAAGAATATATATATATATATATATATATATATATATATCAACAAATACAAAAAAAAATAATAATAATAAGTAAATAGAAATATATTTTAAAATACAAAAAAAATAAAAAAACAAATCAAATAAAAGAAAAATGAAAAAACAAAAAAAAAATTAATTAAAAAAAACTAAATTAACTTTTTAAAATTAAAAAATTAAAAATAAATAAATTTTTCCCAAAAAAAATAATTTAAGCCAAAAAAAAAAGATAGAAAATTAATTAAATAAATAAATGAAAACAAAATAAAAAACATTAAAACAAGTAAATAATACATTAAAATAAAATTAAAAACATTATCCTTGATGGGGGTGATGGACATAGTGCATGAGGCACCTCGTGGCCCATGATGACCAACAACTGGCACTCGAGTCGAGGGTCGCCCCCATGCCCTCTCAGTTCACCAGCGTGGGAGATATCATTTTAAGGTCAAGGATGGTCGACGTGGATTTCATTCTTGTTTTGTTTCGACTTCATGCTCTTAACTGGTTCTTTGCCCGTCGAAGAAGGAAGCGACGTTGCTTCCGTTGGCCCACGGAGGCTTCACTGCAAGAGCAATACCATAGCACGTGGGTTCATATTGGGGGATATATAATGAGGAAAAAATGACATAATATATTGGGGGATATATAGGGGATAAAGGGTTTTTATATTCGCAAGTATAAAAAATGGAGCTCAAAGTTAATGAAAAAATATAAAGGGGTATAAAAAATGTTAATAAAAAAATGGATACCTATAATAAATAGTGATAGTAAGGGCTTTTTAAATTGGGAATGTGTATTGGGTTTATATCGGTAGGGGTTTAAATAATGTGATTTTTAAAGGTATTTTCCAATATGTACTCAAATTAAGGGTATTGTTTAATATGTTATGATCGCACATGATATGCCAGAGGTTTATTGAGTGACACCCCTATGCGTTGGCCAGGGTGGCACCCCCGGAAACATTGTTTTCCCCCAGGACATTGGCTCTGTAAACTAGTAACTTTCCTGCTACAAAGGTATTTTTTGAGTTTATATGTGGTTGTCGATTGTGGTTCCCAGTGGAATTGGCCTTCATGAGATTTTGGTTGATTTGTGTATTGGTGTTCTGTGGTTACAGGTCTTTAGGTGGTTGGAGTGGATGCGTAGGTAGAATTTCGCCTTGGAGGGGTGGCAGTTCTGTAGATGAATTTTGTCTTTTGGCTTCTGGGCCAGAAATTGGGTTGTTTAGATTTCCCGCGTGAGGTTTTTTGTGTATTTTGGGGGGGAAGGGAGCAAGAATATTGGAGGTAGAAGTGATTGTTTTTTATTGGCGTGGTTGGGGGGAGTTCCTCAGAGTGTGTATGGATATTTTTTGCTCCTTCCGACCCTCTTGCATTAAAATTATTTTAATTTCAATACCTCTCTGTGTTCGAGCCTGCGGTGGCGCGACTAGTGCAGTGGCAGATAGTTTGAGTTTGTGCGGTGTTGTGTGGTTCGGTTAGTATGAGTCTGCAACCTTGTCTAGGAGGGTGTTGGATTCTGCATTAGTCGAGGCAGGTCTGATGGGTGTGGGTCAAGCGTTCATGGAGGGTCTTTGGAATTGTACGAGAAGCTGCTTGTCTAGCATCGATGCATCCAGCTCTGAAAAGAGGGCATTTCTCTCTCCCTCTAAAGCCCTACTCGATAGGATGCGGGGACCAGGCTTCTCAATTGCAGAACACGGAGTAGGGGTGCAAGTGTTTGTGGCTCATCAGGGTGGAGAGTCAATTGGAAGCTCCTTGTGGATGGTGGCTGGCGTGTGGGTTGGTCAAGGGCATGATGACTCGACGAAGGGCCATGGGGGTCGATCGTCACGAACACTAGCAAGGGGTGGGGCTCGACGGCGTAGCGACTCGGGACGGCTAGGGGTTGCAAAGTATTTGATTCCTAGTTTGAGGGTCATTCAACATTGTTGCCTGGAAAATTGTAGAGGCTTGATTTAATCCTTGTTGGAGCAATTGGAAACTGATGAGAGGATCTGAAGGGAGGAACATGTAGACCTAGTAGCTACCTTGGATAAATTGCACTACTTTCAATGCCACATTCGGGAGCATATTGTGGTGGTCTGGTGAGGACAGAAATTGATATCAGAAAATTTGGAGAAGTTGGAGTCTTGGATGTGTCATTTCGAGGAACACATCCAATGTTCTTTTTGACCTCCGCCTCCTCCTCGGAAAACCCCAAACAACTCGGCCTCCATCACATCAGATGACTAGCATGACTACATGTGTTTTGTATGTTTTACTTGACTTCTAGTTCCTTTGGCCTTCTGATCAGGTGCTTAGCATTAAGCTAAAAAATGGAAGTGCTCAGAATCGTTTGGAACCTGAACGACCGCAAAGTGCTCATCTACAGGAATCTGTTGCACTTTGCTTCATCGAAAACCGACTCCATATGTGAAAGTTAGAGCATGTTGTTTTTTTTCACAAACAACGAAAATTTGTGCAGAAATGACAAAATGGTGATTGGGCAGCGTAGTCAGCAAAAAAATAATATTCCTAGAATATTCATTAAAATACTCCAATGACACTATGACAAGTGTCACTTCGTGACTGGTTATTGAGTTGGGCGATTTGTTGCATTCTCATAGGTTGTTGGGATGAGCCAATGGGAAGAGGACACGTGGTGCACCGAGGGGTTGCCACATGCCCCCTCCCAAAGGCCAAAATTTGGCTATGTAAATGGTCAAATGTCATTATATATAGTGGCAAAATTTATTTCGAAGGACAGGTAGAGGTCGGGGTTGACCTCGCGACCTCCCCCACACAAACAACAAGACTTACCTTTATATCGCGCCAAAGGTTCTTAACATACAATGCACACAGATTATATTTGTTTCAATATAGTATTGCATGGAGGGGGTAAGGTGGGGGCCAACCCCTGACCCATGTGACTTGAGGCAGAGACCACGACGGAGTGCTCAACTAAATGCGTGTTTAGTTTCCTAGACCACTTCTTATCACTAATTAACTGCACTTATCCGATAATTAAACCAGTCTTATATTGGCGGTAGAGTTGGTGGAGTCCGCCATTTTCGACGAAACTCCAAGTTTAGCAGAGTTAACTAGAGTTCTCTGAGGTTTTGGAGGAGTTTTCTTAGGCCAAATTGATTGAGCCATAACTTTTGCAAAATTTGACCATTTTTGGCTCAAAAAGAGTCTATCCTTGCAGATTTGGACATTCAGAGCATGTTGGAGCAGGTTTCAGGAGTAGTAGAGGATTGTAAAGAACATTTTTTTCCATTTTGAGCTAATACAAAGGCCCAAGCCATCAAAGCTCGACCAAGGAGATGTAGCCCGAGAGGGGTGAACTCCTTCATCAAAACACTGTGTTAATGGATCATTTAATGGTTTGTTGTACATTTTATTGCTGTTGTTCAATACTTTGTTTTAATGTTAAAATTATCATGAATTTAACATAAAACTTGACACAATTACATGTTTAACACTCATAAAAACCATAAGGAAATCTATGCACATGAAGCAAATGACCAGCAATTGTTTATAATTATGAAGATGAAATTAGCACAAAAAACTAGCATTCATATTCAGATCAAGGTGGTATCAGAGTAAAGGTTATTTTCTTGATATTTGCTTGAGTTTTGTGCAAGTAGGATTTTAATGGTTGCAAATGTGTGATGCTTACAAGGTTAAAGTTGCGAAGAGGAGAAGGCAAATTGTTGGTTGCTAGTCCTGAGGTTAGGACCAGAAGAGGGAGAGCCACAAGGCCACCATCTCCACCCAAAGTTTCACTCTGAGCTGCACTTCAAGTACCTCAAGTTATATCTCTAGTTGAGATTGAGGAGGAACAACAGTACCACAAGTTGAGCTTGAATCCATAGCCCTCATGTCAGGTGCAGGAGAGATTGAAGGTCTTTCAGAAGATGAAGCATATAAAAAGGCTTTCTATAACCTAACTGAAATGGTAGGGTCCTCTATGAAGATAGGAGCACCAAGATGGCTAGAGGGAATTCTAAGTCTCCACATGGAGAGGTAACCTTAGAAGACAAAAAGGATGAAGAGAAGGATTCAAAGGTTAGTGGAGGAAAACCTCCTCCATATCCACCATCTTCATCATCATCCTTATCATCACCATCAGCATCATCTTCCACTTCCACAACACAAACCACCCATACTCACTCAAAAACCCAAAAAGGAAAAACTCCCTACTTAAACTTGATGTCAAATTTGAGCTTCCAATGTATAATGGCGAAGTGAATGTAGAGAAACCGGATAAATGGATTCGTCAATTGGAGGTTTATTTCAGAATTTAGAACCTTCAAGAAGATATCATAAAGATTCAATTGGCTTCCTTGAGGATGGAGGGATCAACACTTGTATGGTGGGAAGCAAGGACTCAAGAAGAGATTAAAAACCACTGTAATATCTCAATGTCTTGGTCAAATTTTATTTCTACCATTAAAAGGAAATTCTATCCTCTAGCTTACATGCAAAATCCATTATGGACTGGCAGAATTTTAGGCAATTGAAAGGGAAAAGTTTGCAAGATTATACTCATGAATTTAGGTGAATATCTCTTATTTTGGGTATCAATTTGTATTCTCAAGAAACTTTGTTAAAGTATATTGGGAATTTGCAGAGTTATCTTAGACATAATATTCTCATGTTCCATCCCACAAACTTAGATTAGGTTTGCGTTCAAACCATACATCTAGAGGCAAGAGGGAAACATAGTGGAGATGAGAAAAGTGATAGTTTCCTTGAGTATGAGGGTAAAGGAAAGGGAAATTTTAATGGAAGTGTAAAGAAAAAGAGCTCTATCTAAATAGAGAAAGAGAAACTCACATGTAAGCGTTGTTCAAAGAATGGCCATGATGAAGACCATTGTTGGCAACTTCATCCAGAGTTGAACCCAAACAAACGTAAGGCCGAAGAGAAGGGGAAAACTGTTGCAATCTTTCAACATGACTTAGGTTCAGATTCAGGAGATGAAACCAATATTACAACAATGGGTTTGAAAGGTAAGAACATAGCAAGCACTAGTTCTTCAAGTTGCTCCAATGTAACTCAGGATGAAGATATAAGAATTGAGCTCTTTCATATTAGAGTTGTTCCTAAACATACCAATATAAACAAACTATTTGACAGTGGTTCTCAAGCTAAGTTGATTTCTGAAGACTTAGTTAAGAAGCTAAATATTGAAACTTTTATATATCCAAGGCCTTATCCTTTAGGGTGGATATGCAAGAATGAAAACTTGTAGGTAACAAGGAAGTGCATCCTAATTTCTGTAATCGATTCAAAATTTCTTTACGAAGTTGAACTTGATGTAGTACTGCTTGAGATTTCAAGTATTGATTTAGGAAGTCCTTATTTTTTTTTTGTAAATTAAGAAGGATTGTTTCTATTAAAAATCTCATAGTACATATGGAGTTACAATCCTGAGAAGCAGGAAATCGGGGGAGCATGAAGAAATTAGTGAACCGCCATTGTTTCACGATACTATCAAGAGAAGCAGAAGAAGAGCAAGAGGAGCCAAGAAGACAAACAAAGAGCTCTAGCTAGAGAGGTTAGAGTCTGCTATACAAATTTTCTTCCCTTTCTTTTTTGTGACTTTAACCCAGCCGTCGGGGGGTGGGTGGTTTGAAACCACTTGAAGATTGTTGCTAGTCAATGGAGGAGAATATTTGTCCGAGTCGAAGGAGTTGGAATCATGCGTGTGTTTCTGGAGATTCGAGCAGGCAAGGGGCCTCTCGGGGACAATCGAGGAATGTGATTGCTGCTGAGTATCAATCTCATCATTTGATTCACATGCTTCCTCATTTGAGCTAGAGGACTCAATGTCCTCCATGGGAGGCAGATCAAAGGGTTTCTAGCTTTTATCTTTCAGTTTACATGTGTTGTTTTTCTGTTGGGCTATAAATATAGCACAATAATTCTGAAGATGTCTAGTTTGATGACAATGCCGACAGCAGAACGCTGTGTTTTCATAGTCTAAAGTCTGTGACCATGAGAAATCCTCGACTTTGAGATCGATTTGGTTGGGTAAGCCTTTGTTGATGTCAATATCGGCACATATTCTACCATAGGTGTAGAGTCCCTTCAGGGCTCTCGAGGGATTTGTAGCAAGAAAGCGTCCCAGAGAGTTACCAATGGCTTGGAAGACCGCATAGTGCCAAAGGTGAGCGGGCAAGTTAGGAAGCCTAACCCAAATCAAAAGTTTGGTGATGACTGTCATGGAGGGATCAAAGTCTGGGAACCAGCGGGTTAGGAATAACCCTGCTTTTTCCCAGAGCCAAGTACCACCTGTGAGGGTTGTTTGGTATTCCTTGTTGTCAACAAAAATAATGATGAAGAAGCCCTTAGAGCAGAAAATGAACTTGTAGGTTTTGGTCCAAGTGGAGTGAATCCATCTGTATAAGTCTTCTATGCGGGTCTAGAGACCATTGAATCTGCAGATGAGGGCATATTCTGTATAGAATTGAAGCTGCTCTTCGAGATCTGGGTGGGATATTTCTACTGATGGCACTTCCTCCATTTTGTCTACCAAGAAAGGCTTGGGTGCCTCTAGGGGAGGAGCAGATTGTTTGGAGGGTTGAGCATTTACCGCTCCTTTGTAAGAGAAACCCTTGGGAGTAGAGGTTTGTCCTTCTGTGCCTCCCCTCAGATGGAGGGAAATATTCACCGTAGCATTCCTTTCTATATTGTAAAATGAAAGAGGGAGACAATCATCGAGTTGTTTACCTGCATGAAGGAGACGCAGAGATGAGGAGGGGATCCCCAGCCTTAGTTCAAGGGCCTTTGAGAGGTGAAGCACCGGGTTTGAGGATTGGACCCACAGAAGCAAGGTTTTACCTATGAGAAGAACAATCTGAATCTGAAATGCCTGTGGCAATAGATTTGGGGTTCCCTTGCAGTCAGAGTAGAAATTCGGAATGAGAACGAAGGGCTCGCGACGTTGTAGGGCGGTATCCTTGCACGTGATGGGAAGCTGCATCCTACAGTCGCCCAAGAAAGAGGCTGCTGAGGGACAAAAAAGAAGCAAAGGGCGGAAGAGAAGCGTGAGACAGCCAGAGCAGTGAGAGCTAGGATCGCAGCTGAACTGCAAGAATGAAAGAAGTCGATCCACATTGTGCCGATGAGGTGACCCTGAAAAATCTGTGGGGGCGAGCGCACTCAGCACGATGCGGAAGAGAGCGATGCAAGATACGGCCAGGAAGGTCAAGGGAAGAAGAGATGGGGCTGATAAGAGGAGATTCGAGCCACTGTCGCAGCCCACAAGCCGTCTCCATGGGAAAACCCACGTGGGAGTACCAATGCAGGATAATTGAGGCCGCCATGGGCAGCCAGGCCCAACTGTAACACGACAGCAACAGAAGAGCCAGAGGCATGGGCATCTCAAACCCTAGGATCCATCGATTGGTTGACCCTAGATTTTATATTTGATAGCAAAGAAAGAAGAATTAATTGATGGGGATGAAATCAGTTACGTCAACTAATCGTTTTTGGAAGTCCTTATATTTATTATAGGAAAGCAGTATTTCATCGCCCTGAGAATAAGTATCACTTGTTTAAGGATGGAATTCAGTACATAGTTAGAGCACATAAGAAGAAGAGAATTTTGTCTCTTATACATGTAGGAGAAATGAAGAGAATAGTGAATGTGAGTCAAAATTTGACTTTGTTAATGATCAAGCATAGAGATGTTTTGAATGAGACCTTCAAAAAATATGCATCGAATGAACAAGTTGATTTCATTGAAGTTGATTATGCTTGTAATAAGATGTTTCAGAACTCTAATAGGTTTCCTTTGAAAGGAGGTAAACAAGATGTGAAATATTTGAGCCAATCAACATCAGTGTTGAGCAGTGTTGGAAACAAGATGTCGGTGCAAGAGAGAGCAAAGGTCAAAGAGAAAATGCCAAAGCAATTTGACAAAGAAGGCATAGATTCCACAAGTACTTATTTTTGTTTTAAAAGGTACATGAAAATGGCGAAAACACTTGGTCAAAAGTCATCGCAAGTACAAAGCAAGACAAGCTAAGAATCACCATGTCAACAATGTTCGAGGTGAGATAGTTTTCAAGTTTCCTTTGATTGAAGACTGAGCTGGGAACAAGTTTGTTTCTACAAAGACAACTTGCTGTTCTACAAATTCAAGGAAATTTCAGCATGATGGTGTCTAGAAAAACAAGACGGGGTCTCTAGAGTCAAGGGAAAATATTAAATTTTGTGAAAATCTCAAATTGATGAAAATGAGATAATTCCAGTGGCTTGAGACTAGAAGGGTGACGGAACTTTACCCTTATCCACATGTTGAGTGACGAAAGAGATTTTGGGGTAAAAAAGGCTTGTAGTGGGGAGGAATGATCATGTGCTCAATGTTAAGCTCTAAAATGGAAGTTCTCATAATCGTTCGGAACCTGAACGACCGTGAAGTGCTTGTCTCCAGGAATCTGGAGCACTTCAGTTCATCAAAAACTGACTCTGTATGTGAAAGTTAGAGCCTGCTATTCATTTTCATAAACAACTAAAAATTTTGTAGAAATGATAGAATGGTGACTGAGAAGCCTACTAAGAAGAAAAAGAATATTCCTGGAATATTCCTTTAAATTTTCCAATGACACTACGATAAGTGTCACTTCGTGACTAGTTTCTGAGTTGGGTGATTTGCTGCATTTTCATAGGTTGTTGGCATGAGCCAATGGGAAGAGGACACGTGGTGAAGCCAGTGGCTGCCACGTGCCCCATCGCAAAGGCTGGAATTTGGCTAAGTCAAAGGTCGAATGTCATTATATATAGTGGAAAAAATTATTTCGAAGGACGGGCGGAGGTCGTGGTCGACCTCATGACCTCCCCCACACAAACAACAAGACTTACCATTATACTGCGTCAAAGGTTCTTAAGATACAATGCATGCAGATTATATTTGTTTTAATATAGTATTGCATGGCGGGGGTAAGGTAGGGGCTAGGCCTGAAGGGCCAACGCTGGCCCCATGTGGCTTGAGGCAAAGACCACGGAGCAACACTCAACTAAACGTGTGTTTAGAGTGCTAAACCACTTCTTATCACTAATTAACTGCACTTATCTGATAATTAAACCCGTCTTATCTTGTTGGTGGAGTTGGCGGAGTCCACCATTTTTGGTGGAACTCCAAATTTATCAGAGTTAACTGGAGTTCTCTCCAGTTTTGGAGGATTTTTCCTAGGCCAAATTGATTGAGCAATAAATTTCTCAAAATTCGACCATTTTTGGCTCAGAAAGAGTGTATCCTAGCAAATTTGGACATTCGAAGCAAGTTTTAGGAGTTGTAGAGGATTGTAAACAACCTTTTTTTTCCATTTTGAGCTAATACAGAGGCCCAAGCCATGGAAGATGGACTAGGGAGATATAGCCCATGAGGGGTGAACTCCTTCATCGAAACACAGTGTTAATGGATCATTTGATGGTTTGTTGTAAATTTTATTGGTTTTGTTCAATACCTTGTTGTAATATTAAAATTATCATGAATTTAACATAAAACTTGACATAATTACCTCCTTAACACTCACAAACACAATAAGGAAACCTATCCACATGAAGCAAATGATCATCAATTGTTTATAATTCTGAAGATGAAATTAGCACGACAAAACTAACACTGAGACTCAGATCACCTTCTTAGTTTTGGATGATGTCCTTAGCTTCCTTTTTGTACTTTTGTCATATATTATATGCGATGATCAGCAAACCCTGTCAGCGTCAGACCACCTTTTTTTTTGTTGCTACTCTCGATGTACATATTTTTTGAAGAATGAATAGAATTTCGACTGACAAAAAAAAAAAAAAATTTAAAAAAACATTAAAATAGATAAATAAATAAAAAATAAAAAACATTAAAAAAAACAAATCCCCTCGATCCTTGGGCATGCAACGCCAATTCTGGAAATCAACCTCGCTCGCCAAGGCCCGAGGCATTATGGGCCCTGCACAGATGAGGCTAATTCCTAGCATCAACCTTGCCTGGCCCAAGGCGTGATGTTCATTTTTAATTTTTTCTTTTTTTTTAATGTTTTTTGTTTTAATATTTTTAAATTTTATTTTTAAAAAATTTAAAAATGATTTTTTTTTGTATTGTTCTTAATTTATTTATTTTCAATTTTTATTTTATTCATTTTTTTTAATTTTAATGATTTTTTTTTCTTTGAATTGTATTTCTAATTTTTTTTATGTTTCTAATTTTTTTTCAAGCATTCTGTTTTTACTTTTAATTGTATGTTTTATTTTATTTTACATTTTATTTTGTTATTTTTTCTTACAAATTATTTTTTTTTGGAAAGAAAACTTTAAATGTCATTATAAATTTCATAAAAACTTCACAAAATTTACTTTTTTCGACGTTCTTAATTTAAGTTTTCCATAAAAATATTTTTTTTAGCATATCATTTTTTAACGAAAAGGTGTTGAAATAAATATTTTTTGAATTATATCTATATGAAAAATGTATATTTTTTATCAATTGTTTAAAAATATTATTTTTTAGTGACAATTAATTTATGTTTATTGAAGAATTATTTAACGATATATAAATTTATAAAACATCCTAACCTCAAAATATGTTATTATTTTTTTAAACTTCGCAAAAAAAAAAAATCATTATAAAAAAACACTACAAAGAAAAACGAAAACACATCTTGGAAAACCCTTGAAAAAGAATATCTTAGGATGAAAAGTAAGAAGAGGAATAAGACAACTTGAAAAATTGTTAAATAGTCAACATTTAAAAAATAAATGTACATACTTAGAACATAAGGATATTTAACGTGTCAAAAATATGTCTTAAAAATATGTTTATGCTTTTCAAAATCGGCATGAAAATCACCAACATTCTAAAAAAAGTATACTCACTTAATACAATAGAAAATTTAATGCGTAAAAAATAAGTCCTCTAAAAAAAGAGGTTGATGTTGCATAACACTTTTGAAAATCAACATGAAAATCACTAACATTTAAAAAAAAAGTTCATACTTGATATATAAGAAAATTTAAAGTGTCAAAAATATGCTTAAAAAAAGGTGTATTTTGAATCAACACTTTCTAAAATCAAATGATTTTTTTGCTACCTCAAAAAACGAGTACTCGGTAAAGTTTTCATTTGATCGATAACTATGTTTTTTTCAATAGATGATGTATCGATGCCGCCACCATTGCACTCTAATCCCCTAGGCATGAGATCATCATAGTATTGCATAATAATATTTCGTAAGAAATTGTTTGTCGTTACATTGTTTTATGAAACACCATAAGGTTGTCATCACGATCGATCAAAATACACTTACCTTGTTCTTGTAAACCAGTGTCTGTGATTTTCAAATAACAAACAAAACAACATGGACAACAGTGGAGGTATTTTATATATAAGAGCACAGCTCTGGTTTGCAGGCATGTAAGGAAAGAAAAAAAAACAAAAATAATTGAATTCATCCTTGGATTGAATGAATTCATTAATCATTAGGCATCATTGTGGGTGGTTCTCTATATCTGGCACACTTGGAAATAACCCTTACTTCAACTAATAGGTAAAATTGGTTTGTTGAGCAGTTGGGTTTTTGATATATTTTTCCAACAACCAATCTCTTAGTTTAGAACTTGTTAGATCTGGTGCACACTATATATGCTTAATGTAATTGTGTGGTTATGGTGTAATAGAAAATAATTGCGTGAGTGTGCATATTTCTAATTTATTTCTTAGAATTAGAGCTAAAGCTCTGGGTTTAATACTTACAGGAGACCGAAGAAAATGTGAGAATTTTCATAAAGAATTTGTGGTGTGTGAATTCAATGCGCTAATCTGAATGTGAAAAATGGTCTCTGATTATCTTCACTAGCGTAGCCATCTCTGGAACAAATCATTTAGTTTTTGTTCAGTGGCATATAATTTATTTTATTAAGAATGGATTTGGCTCTTGTATGATGACCCTTGGCACCACCACTTACACCATCTAGTCAATGTGTGGAATTTTCTTTCGTTGCAAAGCGACTGTTACAACATTGTGGTTGTATTGTTGGCTTACCGCCTCACAGTTGATCATGAGAATTTGATCAACATTTGTGAGGGCTCGGTTGGTTTCAAGGTCGCATGGATATTGTTGTGTTGGTGATACTGCAACAATCTCTAGTTGAGCTACATTAAGTAATGCGTAACATATCTTGAAGAAGGCCACTTCTTAGAGAAGTTTTGGATGTTGGTGTTGGCTACGGGATCCGAAGCCAAACACTTTTATGTGCAGAAGATATATATGATGTCAACCGATAGAGTGTGGATCAAGCTATCAATAGGAGGATTTTTGGCTTGCTTCTAATTAACCTATTAATCAATGCGAGCATGGAGCATGGAGTTGCATTTGAGAAAGGCCACCTCGATATTGTTTATGCGGGATTCATTTTTTTTAAAGTTTATAGTAGCATGAGTGTTTGAAGGCCCTGCTTATGAGAAGTGGAACCTATCACCGAACCTGCCATGAGCCATGACATGATGATTTACAGTGGATAAGGACTTAAAGCTAGAATTACCAAGACAATGTCAAGTGAGTCAAGTGCCTACGTGTGCGCTGAAATTATAAGTTAACAATTATACAATGGTGGTTTATTTTTTAGATATGGAGTAAATAGTTGTTGAAAAAATCAATGGGTCAAACTTCTATAATTGGAAGGTGAAAATCCAAATGAATTTGATACATAAAAACTTATGGAGCTTAGTAAAAGGACTATAACCAACACCCCAAAATCCAAAACAATTAGTTGAATGGCAGAAAAAGGAAGAGATAACTAAGTCTATTATAGGACTATCTTTTTCAAATTAACAACTTCACCTTATAGACTTAGGATAGTCCTCTTCAAAAATATGGAAGCTCTTAAGCCAAATATTTGGGGAAAAGGCCGTGAATGCAAATTCTCTTTGAAATTTCAATTATTCAAACTTAAAATGCATAATGGCATATCATTGTCTACATAGATAAATGGTCTAAAATCACTCATAACATAGTTGGAGGAAATTGGGGCAAAAATAGAAAAAGAAGATGCTAAGGATATTTTCTTAAATAACTTATCTTCAAATTATGATAATGTTATTTTCACCTTAAGTCAATTTTCCTCTCGATCATTAGATGAAATGATTGCAATGCTCTTAGTAGAAGAAAAGATTATGAAATCAGGTAACACGGAGGACAACTTACAGGATGACATGACATTATTCGCAAAGGGAAGAGTCAATAAAAACATGAACTCATTAGAATGTTTTTAGTGTCAAAAACATGGACCCACATCATTTAATTGTAAAACTTGTGCCATAGATCTCTTAAATGGAAAATTAAAGGAATCAACGAACATAGCTACCATTGAATACTTGCGAGAGGCCAACCTTGCAGATTTCTCAGATTGTGACAACGATAATGAATTTAATACAAAGCCTCTCATGTTTTCTACAACAACTATCAGTTATAGTATTAGTTAGATATTATCAATGTGTGTATGTGCATGGGTGTAAAGAAATGTCAGTTGCATAATTGATTGTTGTATAAACTATGTAATTAAGCAGGTTACCTTTATAACTCGAAGTGCATATTTCGGTGCATACTACTAGGATGGAAAATTTTCCATAAAGATATTCAATATTCAGACTATTCTTCGGGTAGTTAAGAAATGCCAATTCTGCAAAGTTCATCAACAATGGTTAGGAGTAGGGATATTTCAAATGGAAATCAACTGGTAGCTCGTATGGTGGTGAAAAAAGGAGAAGTGAATGCAAGGTCCTAGAGTGAACGTAATTGTTGATGAAAACCATATTAAACTGATACTATTTATATGTAATTTGTTGCTTATGTATTAATGTACAAGAGTTAAAGGGAATTTTGAAATAAGTCTTATTTTAACAAACAAATAAAATTGGTTTGTTGAGAAATTAGATTGCTAAGATATTTTTTTCACAACCAATCTCTGAGTGAAAAGTTGGTAGATCTAATATGCATTATACTTAATTTAATTGTATAATTATGGTGTAATAGAAAATAATTGTGTGTGTAAGCACATTTGTGATTTCTTTCTAATGCTAACATCGAGGACATGTTCCCGTACTTTATTTCTCAAAACATTTTGATCTCCGAGTAGAGTATTTCCCACTGAAGTATGGCACAAGGTTACAACTAGAAGAAATCTATGCACCCTCATGTTTTTTATTTTAAGTTGGAAAAAGGAATTTATTCAACAGTCATTTCTTGATGCATGTTGAACGTGATAGCGTTATATATTCCCAAATTGTTGGGGACATTCATGATTTCAAAAGAGGATATGGTAGTTGGTAAATTGTGGGACGTTATTATTTTTCCTTTGGGTTTTATTTCCTTGAGTATTTTGTGACGTATAGATATTATTTTTTGTGAAAGTTTTAGTATAACAATAGAGTGTAGTATTTTTCTTTATCACAATATGATTTTAAAGTATTTTTATTATAATAAAATTTGAAATAGTATTAAAAAATATAATAAAATTTGAAATAGTATTAAAAAAATATCTATGAATAACTAAAATTGAATTTTAAAAGATATATGTGAATTGTATTTAATTTATTTTTTTTGAATTTTTTAATAATAATATAAGAAAAAAAGTATATATAAAATTTAATAGATATAATAATGTAACAATTATTAAAATAGTAGTTATGATAATGTAATGACAATTAATAACTTTAACAAAGTTTAATTAATTTGTATGAGAGTTATTTAATTATATAATATATATATTTTTAATTATTGAAATTTGATGATATAGAAAATTTTTATCAATACTGAATTTTAATGGAATTTTAATAATTTGAATTGATTTAGAATTGAGCAAAATTAATAAGAGCATCACTTTATTATACATAAATTTAGGATTGTAGTAAAACCACGTTTAGTTATGAAAATTTTGTAAGATTCTAATTTGATTTGTAATAAAAGAAAAGCTCTATATGCTATAAAACAAAATAATCATTTTCTCTTATGAAATTAAAAGATTTAAAATGCATATATTTAGTTAAGCATTTTTTATTTTATTTTTTTTGCATTGTGAACATGAAAGTGGAATGCTTTCACATTGTGTTTGGGTGGTCTTGTGACTCAAACAATTTCACATCTACAATCAAGGGACTTGACTTAAATGTCGTTGACAGGAACTCGACATAAATGTCATTGACATTGAGGTGGGGATGAGTGGATGACGACGTTTCAGCTTTCAATAATGAGATGGAAAGCTATTCAAGTTGAGCCGCTTGAAACGTTGTGATTCACGACGTTTCAATATCGATGTCAAGAGTGATCCCTACCAAACAAATGTAAGGCAGCTTGACTGTAGGTTGGATGCGAGTTGTACAAGCAAAGAACTTGTTTTTCGAACGCGTATTTCGGTGGATTTTTCTCAAAAACGAACCCATCATGTTAGAATTTCACTGTATTACGCGTGGACATCGCAACTAAACTGAAATTGCTTCCCAGCGGTTAAGTACGAATGATTCTCAATGTCACTATTTAAAATACGTGTTGAAAAGGAATGGTTTTCGACCGCGTCAACATTGAAAGTTGAATTGACATCACCTTGAGGTTGAAATATGTACCAGGTAACTTTCAGGAAAAGTATCACCAGGGGAGTGCAGCGAAAAATTACAAAGGGAGAAATTCAGTGTAGCCAGAAAATTAATGATTTTTCTTTTTAATTCATATTTGTGAATAATAGTAATGGTGGTTTTATTATTTTTTTTTGTGAATTTGGTAGGGCCTTCTATTTTCTATTTATATTACCGAAACAGGTTACAGAAATATAAAAAAGCATTCGATGGCCTCAACCTGCCCGGAGGAAACCAGGTCAGTTGGCTATCTCAGTGCTTTGAAAGCAAACAAAAATTGGAATGTCTTCATTCGTCTATGTGCATCATTAGCTAACTGTTGTATAGCATACTGCTCTACTTGTAGAAAATAAAAACTTAGATTATACAAAATTGTATATTTCATAAAGCTGCATAAAAGGAGCCATTAAGCATCTCAGGAGGAGACAGGAGCCGGGGATTTTTCAGTGGACCTTGGCATTTCCACTTGCTGGATTTGCTGGAGCTGCTTTTCAATACGTCTCACACGGTCATCAATTCTGCTAATACAGTCAGTTGCCTGGTACTGGGTGATTTTTATGTGGTGAAGCTGGTCTTGCATGTCGTGAAGCATGTCCTTCAAACTGGTATCTAGCTGTGGTTGCTCTGGCTGAACCGGAGCTGGGGGAAAACTCTACATGGCTTTTGCTAGAAGACATTTCAGGATCCAGTAGGTGTGGATTGTCTGGTGAAATGACGTAAGACGTCCTCTGGTGTTGCCCGGGTCAGTGATAAAATCCAAGATTTATGTTTCAGCTTCCAGGTCTTCATGATCTATTTGTATATCCCTTTCCCACCCACGGATTTCCTGGCGGATCTTGGAAGAGTTTCCTATGACATAGCTGGCTGCCAGGTTCTCTAGAATCTCCAGGTTCGACTTCTGACCATGCTTCTTTGGGGTGGACTCGTTTTCAACCTTTTCCTTCCCTTTGGCAGCTTGGGTTAAGGCCCGTCACTTTCCCATGTCGCGTAAGGACCTGGTGTACACAACAGACATACAGCAGTGCACATGAAGGATGAAGTCAGCATAAAGGAACCTCACAATATCCATCCCTTTATCATCTTTGTTATGGTTACAAAGCAATTCGAAGGCCTGGAGCTACTGGGGCCTGGCAATATCATGGCGGGTGCAGGCGGTATGCGGTGCAGCAATGTAGAAGCAAAAAAAACCGTTTGCTTGATCCGACTAGCCTACTACAGGGTTTAACATAAGCAATTGGAGCAGACCAGTAGACCAACAATCAGGAAAAGACAACTTCTGGAAACTACAGCCCAAGCTACAGGGAGAATGCAGCAGAGGTGACGAAGGAAGACAGTGATTTCCTTCATCGAAATGAATCCTACAGTGGTCTGCCTTCCTTAATCTGTCTACTGGGTATAACATAAGCAACTGGAGCAGTCCAAATGACGGGTAAGGAGGAAAAGAAAAACACCCAAAACAAGAGACCTCTCTACAACCCAAATAACATTGATAATTAACCAACTGGAGCGAAAGGAGACAGTGGTTACAACAACAAACCTTGTTAACTATTTTCCAGCGCAAATCCATCGGGGTTTTAATCAAAAAAAGCAGGACTGTAAATGCAGGATTGTATGAATTGAATACTGGGGGATTAAACTTATGAGACAGGTGGCAGGGGTCTCAAAAGCAGGGGGAAACCTCTTGCATTGTAGGAGCAAAAAAAATGACAAGTAAAAAAATCTGCATTACCCTTTGAACCATCAATGAGACTGAAACCTCTGCATTAAAAACCATTATAGCTAGAAGAAGGCTGGATACATACCACCACCTGTGCGAATAACCTGTACCCGGCGCCCTCCTCTGAATCCTCCAAGCTCTTGCATGGAAAGACGAATGCGTGCAAGAATGAAAACATGGAATTGGCCGACTTACCTCATTTAAAACTTTCCTCCGGCGTTCTGACAGCACAGGCTGTCCACCTTGCGTGCTCATTAAAGATCGGCTTATCTCGTATTGCAGGGAGGTGGAGTTGCTATTTCACATGGTAAGAGATGATTGATATGCGAGCCCATAAACCGCCATCTTACCTTGGTTCATGAATACGCTAGGACGGGTGGTTTCACTATTGATTAATGTGAATGGACAACTAAATTCAATCATGATGAGTCTTCAATAAATAAATTTTTGAATTTGAAGTGCTACTTGGAACCCTGGTATTTGTTTTATTTTGTGTTATACACTACCACATCTTTCTCCCCATAAAATTGTACTTTTCCCATCATCTTAACGCTGTTCTGTGAACTCCAATGGAACACCATCTAACAGCCGCCACGCATCCAGATGGCTGCGCTTTCTCCTCCAAGGTGACCACTGCCTTTGTCCACTATGACATATTCATTAACCTTTGTGATTACAATTATTGTAGCCGAGATGTCAACACTTTTGCTACCGAACTTTGCAGACACCTTGAATCACGTGAATTGCAGGTATTTCTGGACAAGCCAGACTTGCGAGACTTGTTGTTTGACGACAAGATTCCTTCTAAAATAATAGAAGACGCTATTTTATCTACCTCTGTCCACATAGCTATGTTTCCTCCAAATTTTTCCCAATCGAAATGGTGCCTAGATGAGCTAGTTCTCATGATTAAGTCGAGTGCACAATCGAGGACTACGATTATTCCTATTTTTTACTACGTGAAACCTAGTGAACTTAGGTGGACTGGTGAAGACAATAATGGGGCGGGCGTATGGTAAATCCCTGTTCAACTATGAGAAGAAAAATCGCTATGATCCACAGACCATTAAAGAGTGGAGAGACGCTCTATCCCATCTTACAGGAATAAGCGGTTTTGTCTTGGAAGATGATCAAAGGTGAGAATCACCCACTATCCAAATACATTTTAGTTTTCAATTTGTATGAATCATATATACAAGATAGGTAATTAGGTGTTGTTAAGTGTCTATTTAACTCTATGAATGAATAGATATGCAGAGGCGAAGAGGAGCTCTTGAATAATGTGGTTGAAAGGGTATTCAAAGACTTTCCTTACGGTCCCCGTTATGATGTATTTCTAAATCATAGGGGGCCTGATGTCAAAGAGACCTTTGCGAGTGATCTCTACAATCTTCTTCATTCTTGTGGACTTAGGGTTTTTCTAGACAAGCCAAAATTCATGCCAGGACTCCCTATTACCCCTCAAATAGACGTCACCATTCAATACGCGCATGTCAATATTGCTATTTTTTCTCCCAACTATGCGTATTCTAGTTGGTGCCTGGATGAGCTCAACCTTATGCTGAAGTCAAGGAACACCATTCTTCATTAATAAAACACAAACTGTTACAAAATGATGGATTCAATCTTTAGAACGATGTTCTGGTTAAACAAGGTTTAGCTGCTAGAGATGCAGCGTTACAAATTTTCCTCTCTATCTCTCTTTCTGCCTTCGGGCATTACAAATCACAATACACAGTCTATCTGTGTAAAACAACTTAACATTACATTTAAAAAACAAAAAAAATATGCTCTATTGACCCTTTTATATGGTGTGGCTATATTAAAAATGTAAAACAAACTATATTAAAACAAAATGGTGAAACCCTTTATGTGGGTCCCTGCGGAGGCACTCTCCCTCGAGTACATTTGATCTATGTTGTGCCCCTGTATAAAATCTCCACCGTTGATCTCTTGGTCAATGTGCCATGCCTCGGTCAACTGCGGGGGCACCCTGCGGTCCTTTGAAAACCTTTGATACACCCCCGTAACACTATATTTCAATAAAAAACATAAAACATTAAACCCGGACTTTAAATCAAAATTAATATGGATTGGAAACTTTTCACATTACCAAATGCCCCTACGTCAGTAGACCCAAAACCTATGTGAACGGCATTTGATTGGCTATTGCTAGGGCCCACGGAACTCAACCTGAAATATAAACCGGTCTTCATAAAATCTTTTCATAACACTTTGTGGTGGTGACGTCATGGCAGAAACAAATGCGAATCAACGTGATTGGTCCACGTGGCTGTGGGACCATATCAGCGCATCGACGGAATGAATGGCTTGGCAGATTAAACTCTGGCTATGCGATAAAGCGATGAGCAACGACACATCGCTTCGGTGGAAACATATATGGATGGGCGAAACGGTGGTTTGGCAATGTGCAATGTGCAATGGTGGTAAGAACCACATCGCATCGCAACATCGGTGGTAAAATATTTGTGGTGGTTTTAAAACTCTTTCCCATTGCGATATGCGATATGCGATATTGCAACTTCGCATCGCGGAGGACTTGACATCAACAAGATACGAATCATAACATTTGCGATGGGCGATGAAATGGGGACCACTATGACGTGGCCCCTTTCATAAACTTAAAGGCTTTGGTGCGTTTAAACAAAAACTTCCGTTTGTGGTTGTTGAGGGCTTAAAAGCCCGAAAAGACTTCTCTTTAATAAAACTGTTGTTGCGTGGTTAAACCACGAAAGTGTTCAATTTCTCCTCTGCAAAGTCGGCTGCGGCCATAATAAAATAAATTCATCCCTGCAATGGTGGCTGTAGCCCATAAACTTAAATTCCATCCTTATGGCTCCATTAAACTCTGTTAAATGCACAGAGGTGTGCACTCAACCTTTTGTTGCCCCTGTTGTACTCTGTTTTCTAGCTGCACGGGGTACGAAGGTGACTTTAATATTTTCAACACTCCCCCTTAAAGTCAGCTGTTGGGCTGTCAATCATACCCAATCATTTTCTTAAATATTCAAAACTCTTTTGCCCCAATGGTTTTGTCAATATGTCTGTAAACTGCTCCTCTGTTCTACAATGTTGTAAAATGAGTTCTCCATTGTTCACCAATTCTCTGATGTAGTGAAACTTTGTATCTATGTGTTTAGTTCTTTTATGAAACACAGAATTCTTTGACAACGCTATGGCTGAGCTATTGTCACAATAAATCACTGTCCCTTTTACCTGTTCTTGACACAAATTCCTCAAAATTCTTCTCATCCACACTGCTTGACACGCTGTTGTTGTAGCTACCACATACTCTACCTCTGCTGTAGATAATGCTACAATCGGCTGTTTCTTAGAAGCCCATGAAACGGCTCCTGAACCCATATGAAAAACATAACCAGAAGTACTTTTCCAGTCATCAATACTTCCAGCCCAATCACTGTCAGTATATCCAATTAATTCAGAATTTTTCTGAAGTAGTATATAAAATCCCATACATTTTAGTTCCTTTCACAACCTCAGAATTCTCTTTACTGCTTGCCAATGTGCTTCTTTTGGCCTTTCCATAAATTTGGAAATCAAACTAACAACATGCATAATATTTGGCCTAGTTGCAGTCAAATACATGAGGCTGCCAACTAAGCTTTTGTACAAACTTGGATCAAAATCCTTGCTGTTGTCATCTTTGCTGAGCTTCAATCCCATTACCGTGGGAGTAATAGCTGCCTTGCAATCCTGCATACTAAATCTTTCTAGAACTTCATTTACATATTTAGCTTGTGAGATAAAAATCTCATTTTCATTTTTCTCTACTTCTATTCCTAAGAAGTATCTCAACAATCCCATATCAGTCATTTCAAATTCATCTTTCATGACTATTTTAAAATTTTCAATGAGGTAATCATTATTATCTGTAAAGATCACATCATCAACATATAAAGCAACTACCAACATCTTACCATCTTTCTCCTTGATGTATAATGTGGGTTCTCCTTCACATTTTTCAAACCCATTCTCTAGTAGATAGGAATCTATCCTACTGTACCATACTCTTGGTGTTTTCTTCAACCCATAAAGAGCTTTTTTCAATCTACAAACTTTGTGCTCTTGGCCCTTTTTCTCTTATCCTAGAGGTTGTTTAACGTAAACCTCTTTCATTAAAACTCCATTTAAAAATGTTGATTTTACATCCATTTGATAAACCTTCCATTTTTTTTGTACTGCTATGGACAGCACTGCTCTCACTGTTTCCATCTTTTAAAATTGGACAACTAGGTCCAAACTCTAGGTTGTGCTGCTTAGATGACGATTGGATGAGCAGAACATGTACTTTGAAATTATTCCACTTATGTGCTAGGTCGACCTGGAATAAAATATTGACTTAAATGTCTTAAAGGACGTGTCACACACCCCCAAATATTTTTATATATTGGAGAGACTTAGAGTTCATTTGACACCAATTGTTGTGGAGGAATTCTCTCTCTCTGGATAGCGTTGGAGCTGTGATATATTTATGGACTATTCTTTGTTTGGGTTGTTCTGAGTTATGTGTGACACGCTTGGCTGAATGACCTATTGGAGACTTTGCTGGTAGAAGCATCCTGCTGATCGCCGTAACGCCACCATTTCTTATCTTTGTTTTGGCTTGTCTTCTATCGATCTATTAGTATGTTCTATATTCTTCGGTATTGTGCCCTAATCTGAAATGGCATAGAACATAAGCAAAAATTAACATGGTATCAGAGCTAAGGTGAAGTCAAGCCCTATTTGTAAGGTGAAGACGGAGTTGGAAGGCTGAGATTGCTATAGATGTTTGCGGCCTTGTTTGAAGGTCAAACAAAGGTATGAGGAGGCTATTAAGGAGCTGAAGCAAACTAAGGTAGGCCGCAGGCCTACCCTCTCCAAAGAAAACTAGCGAAAAGGGTTTCAAGGCTACGACAACCTGACATTCGTTTCTGTTTGGATACACAGAACTAAGGAAAACTACTGATACTTGTCCATAATCATGGAATATCACTTGACCAAGCCACAAAATTTTGAGTTTCTCTGCAGTTTCGGATTCTCTTACAAAGAGAAGTCTGGCCGGAAGTGAAGGCTCGGATCTGGCACGGTAATCTCCCGAGACTGTTACTCAGAACAACAGCCCACAAGGAGCATGCATGCATATCACCTCAATTTGGTCAATCCATGGCAAAATCCATGATACCGACCACTAGTCAGGGCGGATGTCTGCTCCGCTTGACAACCGACAGCTCTGAGGGAGCTGCTCCACTGTCGTATCTGCAAAGCATCGATGTGCGGAAATTATGGAACAACGTTGGCACAAAATAAAGTGACACCAGCGACGGCATTATTGTGGAAGGACACCGAATTGAATTGGAATTTTGAAGTCACGTTGCTGGTCAAGGGTAATCAGATTGACGTCGATTTCCTATGCCTGCAGAATGCGATTTGGCTAAATACCATATCTAGCTCCGACTACCCGCATTGGGAAGAATCATGGTCGAATTGAAGACGGTTTACTTAATTCGAGCGAACAGATCTATGGGAAAGCCCACTAAAAAAATTTGCATTCAAACTTATATCTGAACTGTTCTGGAAACACATTGGATGCCTTTGACATCAAAGGATGTCACATAAATTGTCATGCAAGATATGTTGCTAAAAATGGCTGGTCGTAAAATACTTTCGTTTGAAGAATTTTACTGAATGGTGCTGGCACCGTGGACTTGGAATAAGTGATCCGTATTTAAGGAATTAGATGATGTCTTCTGCAAGGAATATGTCCGGTAAACCTACAGCGTTTTTAGCGTTTAAACCAGGCAAACGAACAACCTGAAAAACAACAAATTTCACAGCAGCAGACATAAATTTTCCAATGGCCGAGATGTCTGACCTTGAGACTCACACGCATATGAAGGAGGCATTGAACATACTCGATCACCTGGTTTCGATTCTGCTCGGACTTGATGGTTGGCTATATGCGTAGAATGATCTCCGAAGTCCTGAGCTCGACCTTGGCCCACCGATTGGCGTCAATTACAGATGGATGAGGGTTCGCTGAAGGGGCAGATTATTCCATCGAACTATCGTTTGGCTGAGGCCAAACTTGGAGATCGCCCATGAAAATCACCTTTGGGTTCTCTGCTATAACAAACCTTCAAATATTCATCTAAAAAAAATAAAAAAAAATCAAACTGCCTCTTCTGAATCAAACCAGCATAGCCCCTATTCAAAGAAGAGATGTAAAACCACTGGTTTTCTTCAAATTTCTAGCTGAGCTCAGCGACTTAATTTATTACACATCACAAAATTTGCGCCCTTGACTTTGAGCTTTCCGTGTAAAACATTTATTCTGTATCTCGACGGGTTTCAATTCGGTGGCCTGAAAATTTTACAATTTTCGGGTTTTTTTTTTAGCAGCTAGCTCTTTGCATCAATTTTTAAAGGGGAAGATTTGCTCTATGAGAGAGTGCTAGGGGATCCTATACGATGTGTAGAGGATCCCTTCTTTCAGCTTTATTATTTCCTTTCTGTGGCTGCTCATCGGAGTTTTTTATTTTATTTTGCAGGGTCCACTTTGAGAAGCGGTTTCTGGTGAAATTACACATAATGCTATTAGGAACAAGATAGCATTGAGGTATCTGTGTACTGGAAGTTTGAATTTTATGCAAGTTTAACAGGAAGGTAGAACAAATGTTCCCGGAAAGAGGCGAACAGGGCTCATCAAGAGGAGTTATACCCTCAGTTTTGGTACCCACACGCTTTTTTTGGCCACATGGAGGTCACCGTGTCTTTCTTGTTGGATCCTTCACAAGATTGCAGGTGGTTATCACATATGTTTTTGATTGCATGCTCACTAATCCTGGGGTGGCTACACGTCTGAGGAAGCCATAGATACAAGCTAAATTTGGACGCAAACCAATCACAATAATTCCCAGATTTGTGCATATGGCATAGACAGGATTTCAAGTGAAGACAAAGAAATTGTTTTGATGTACTTGACAAAGTCTTTAAGATCTCTACATAAAAGAGTAGTGAAGTGCCTCATTTGACAGTATTATGATACTGGCACAATTTACTTGTGACAATGGTTGTGAACCGGCATATATCTGAACTCAACCTAGTGGCAGTGACCCTAGAAAGTGTCTTGACCAGATGACAAATTGCAGAACTGAGATCTGAAGCCTTGGAGCCTTAAATCAGTCAACCATTCACTGCAAATGGGCAGATCTGGAAGCAAAATGCAATGTCAGATGTTGTAGATGAACACCTCAAGTGTAGAATAAAAGGCAGATTGGATCCCTAGTTCAGTAAGATGCAGTCTTAGAATGCTGCTTGAGGAAGCTACAACAGATCTCCTCAAAATAGAAGGTAGTTGTTGTAAGGACTTCTAACATAAGCTGAGGCTTGTTGATATATTCTCCCTATTGGATAGTGACATAGATAGACACCTATGTAGCAGTAATCATGTAACTATATCAGTCTCACATTAGAGTGTAATGATAAAGTGTGAACTGAGAAGTTTTTGCAACTTTCAGTCACGTTTTTGGAGTCTTCAGCAAAACCCTGTGGTCTTGGATGGTTTTGACTGTGGGAGAATAAGACTCCTTTCCAAGTTGGTGTCTGAGATGCCCTCATTTGGCATTAATTTCTTCTCTCACAAGAGAAGCTGGCATTAAGAGGGAGAATTCAATTTTATATGCTCCTGAGATAATATCATTGCTGAACGAAAGAAGATCCTCATGGCTCAAAGACATATGGCTTCAGGGGGGGGAATTCTGGAAGAAATCCAAGAAGCCATATAAATACCCAGGGTATCTAGCTGCCATCAGTACAATATGAGCTTGGATAAATTGAAGAAGTTGTAAGGCATCAAGCCTGGAAGGATGCGAGGATGATGTCTGGGATATGGTTCCTAGACCACAGATCAAAGTTGTTGTCACCTCGATATAAGATCAAACATGGATCTGATGGGAAATTGTGTTTCTTGTGACCTTTCTAGGAAGGCACTGATTATTATTGCACCTATAATATTGTCTTTCCCCTGCGGTTATGCAAGGACGGAATCTTCATCAGATAGATAAGAAGACCATTTTTTTTGGCACGGTGCGATAAAGGAAGAGGTGTATGTAGAGCAACCTCTAGGGTTCAAAGTCCAGGATCGAGATACCCATGTCTGCAGGTTGAAGAAAACCCTCTATGGGTTAATAAAAGCACCCAGAGCTTGGTACGAGAGGATAGATAGCTACCTAATGAAGCTGGGCTTCACTCATAATAATGCTGATCTGAACCTTTACTTCAAGGTTGATATAGAAAAGCCTCTCATTTGGGTATTGTATGGGGACGACCTCTTCCTGACAGGTGTTGACCCTCTCATTCATCAGTGAAAGAGGGAGCTCACTGCTAAGTTCAAGATGAAAGACCTAGGACTGATGCCTAGGCCTGGAGGTCTGGTAGAGACCTGGCAAGATTTTCTTTCTCAAGGAAAATATATTGTGAAGCTTCTGGAAAGATTTGGTATGGTGGACTGTAAGTCCGTGTCGACACCTATGGAGCTCAACTTCAAGAAGTTTAGCGGCAATGTTGCTGGGCCCGTGTTAGCACATCCTATTGAACATCGTCAACTCGTAGGACGTATGTTGTGCAGTGAACACTTTGAGTCAACACATGGTTGATCATAACATTCATTGGGTTGGTGCCAAGAAACTCTTGAGATATCTTTGAGGCACGATAAACCATGGGCTGAGATACACTGCCGGGGGTATGAAACTTCATGGATATACTGATGTCGATTGGGTTGGTAGTGTGGTGGATTGTAAGAGCACTTCTGGATGCTACTTCATAAGTAGATCTGCTTCAAGCAAGAAAATAAAGACGGTAGCCTTGAGCACCGCTAAGGTCGAATACATTGCAGCATGTATGACATGTTGTTAAGTCACTTGGTTGCGAAAGCTCTTCTGTGAGCTATTCGAGCATGTGATATATGCCACTATTATCCTTTGTGATAACCAGAGGGGGATTCATTTGTCATAGAATCCCGTAATCCACGATTGATCCAAGCATGTTGATGGCTGGTACCACTTTATCTGGGATATGGTACAGTGAGGCACCGTAAGGCTCGATCATATAGGGTAGTAGGCGAGCGGATATTCTTACAGTACCCTTAGGGAAAGGTCATGTTCCTAACCTTGGTGAGAATCTTTGTATCATGGAACAACTATTAAAGGTCACAATGGACAATAGCTCACCGGGAAGCTCTGGAGGGAGCCCCAAGGGATAGCTTCTTGTCTTGGAACTACCTAGCAACCTTTTCTGCTAAACACCAAACCTTGTTGGTATGCTTGTTACTGGCGGTAGATGAGTTAGTTTGCCTCTCATGATTTGTACCCCATATACACATCCTACCATTTGAGTTCCGAACCTCATGAAATACCTCTCATTTGGCAATGAGATGGGAAACGGGCAATGAGATGGGAAAGGCTAGAAATAATGAAAAGGCGGTGGACACATAGAAATTTCGTGCTCTGTCTGGGATAGCACGGTTCCCAACCACTTGATTTGTGATCAAGTCTAGTGAGGTTTCGAACCTCCAACTGACTTCGGGTCAGGTAAACCAACTTCAGGTTGGTATGTGACTCCTTTGAGTTCTATAGAGGTTTCAGACCTCTGAGCTGAATTTGTTAGCCATGAGTGATGTCTTTGTGACTCTCCTTTTGTTCTGAAATAAAGAAGCCAGAAAAGCAAGTTCGGCGGGATGACGCATGATGTTTGGATGGCACAGGTGGATGGATTTCTCCCTAGTTGAGAAGGTATTGAAATTATCCACAACTAGAATTGAAGCTCAAGGTGTGCTACTCAAATGACGATCCCAATATTTTTATTGGATTCTTCTTTCGGAGAGGTGTAAGATTGATCTAAAGATCATCTTGATCGGATGAGCAGAACATGTACTTTGAAGTTATTCCACTTATGTGCTAGGTCGGCCTGGAATAAAATATTGACTTAAATGTCTTAAAGGACGTGTCACACACCCCCAAAGATTCCTATATATTGGAGAGACTTAGAGTTCATTTGACACCAATTGTTGTGGAGGAATTCTCTCTCTGTGGATAGCATTGGAGTTGTGATATATATATGGACTATTCTTTGTTTGGGTTATTCTGAAGTTATGTGTGACACGCTTGGCTGAATGACCTATTGGAGACTTTTCTGGTAGAAGCATCCTACTGATCGCCGTAATGCCACCATTTCTTATCTTTGTTTTGGCTTGTCTTCTATCGATCTATTAGTATGTTCTATCTTCTTCAATATTGTGCCCTAATCTGAAATGGCATAGAACATAAGCAGAAATTAACACCATTCTTGCAACTGGTGCAAAAGTTTTTTCATAATCTCTTCCATGTTGCTGCTTGTATCCTTTGACAACAAGTATGGCCTTGTGGCTTTCAATCTTACCTTCAGCATTGCTTTTGGTCTTGTAGACCCACTTAAATCCAATCACTTCTTTTCCTTCTGAGAGATCAACCAACTCCCATGTATTGTTTTTCTCTATTGCATTAATTTCTTCATCCATGGCTTCTGTCCATTTTCTATCTTTTTTATCTTCTTCAAAATGAATAGGATCATCAACATGACAATATAAAGCAAATAAAGAGTTCAAACCTTCATTTTCTATCTCTTGCTCATAAATTTCATTAATATTTCTGAATCTTGTTCCTCTTTCATTTGGTGTACTTGTGCTTGAAGTAGTACTCAAATCTGCTCCATGTGGTGTGCTTGGAGAAGCACTCTCATTTCTTCTCAAGGGTGTTCTTACTCCTGCTTGAGGTGTCCCTTGCTGTCCTTGTGTTGGTGGAGGTGGTGCTACCGATGAGGTGTTCCTTTCAGCCACATCTTCCTCATATTCATCATGAGACAAACAACTTTTAACATTGACTGTTTTCTCAATGCTTCCATCCCATGCTTCCTCTTCAATGAATTGCACATCTCTGCTTATATCAAATTTCTTTGTGGATGGGTTATACAATCTATATCCCTTGGATTCTTCACAATATCCAAGGAAGATGCACTTCTCCCCCTTACTGTCCAACTTCTTCCTCAGTTGATCTGGAATGTGTGTATAAGCCACACATCCAAAAACTCTCATGTGGGTGACTCCTTGTTTTGTGCGACTCCATGCTTCTTCTAGAACTGTGTTCATTACAGCTTTTGTTGGGCATCTATTTAAAATATACACAACACATTTTCTAGCTTTTGCCCAATACTCATTTGGAAATTTTTTTTCCTTTAGCATACTTCTCACCATTTAACAAATGTTTTCCATGATGGTTCGATTCTTCCTTTCAGCAACACTATTTTGTTGCGGTGTGTACCTTGTTGTGAATTTTTTGTGTATGTCATTTTCTCTGCAAAAACGCAAAAATTATTTTGAGATGTACTCACCTCCTCTATCAGTTCTTCGGACTTTGATATGCTGCCCACTTTGTTTCTCTACAAGATATTTAAAGTGAAAAATTTTCTCAAACACTTCACTTTTATACTTCAAGAAATAAACCCATATTTTCCTAGTGAAATCATTAATGAAGGTTAGCATATAATTGCTGCTTGATACTGATGTTGTTTGTATCAGCCCACATAAATCGGAATGGATAATTTCTAAGGGTGCTTTCGCCCTTATGCTCTTTCCTGATGGAAAGATTTCTCTATGTTGTTTGCCCAAGATGCAGCCTTCACATAGGCTGTCTGGTTTCTCTATCAATGGTAGTCCTCTTACCATCCCTTTTCTGTGCATCAAATTCAGACCTCCAAAATTGAGATGTCCAAATCTCAAGTGCCATAACCAATTCTCATCCTTCACTTCCTTCTGAAATACTTCTTGAGTTACAGCTGCTACATTCTTTTCTTTTCCCTTCAAGTCAGCATTGATCTTGAATGGAAACATTCTATCGCTAGTCATTTTCACTTCAGCAATAACCTTCTTGCTTGGAGGTATGTCCATTATTGTGCACACATCATTTTTAAAGATTACATTGTAACCTTTGTTAATGAGCTGCCCAACGCTCAAAAGATTACATTTCAAGCTAGGAACATAGTATACATTTGGCACAAATTTTTGCTCACCATTTCTTGCACGAATACTTACTTTGCCTTTTCCTTTCATAGAAATCTTAGTCTCAGTCCCTGTTGTAACTTCAGATTTAACTTCTTCATCAAGATTGGCAAACATTGCTATGTTTCCAGTCATGTGATTACTACAGCCTAAATCTAAGAACCATACATCATCCTGCCTATCTTGTGCTACATTACATGTTAACATCACATTCTTTGGGTTCTTTTCTTCTTTTTCTACATTAGCATTCTGCCTATTATTCATGTCAATTTTCTTTTTCCTACATTCATTGGCATAGTGCCCATATTTTTTGCAATAATGACATTGGACATTGGATTTGTCATACCTTTGTCCACGAGCATGTTGGTGTCCACCTTGCTGGCTGCTGCTTTGGCCGTGGCTTTGATTATGACTGTTGCTCCTTCCATGTGAATGTGAAGAGCTATTTCTTCCTCCTATGTTTTGGCTTCTGCCTCTTCTTCTTCCTCTACCTTGACATCTTCCTCTTCCAAAAGGCATCTAGGTCTTGAAGGCATGCTCCAAAGATGGGTTTACTAATCTTCCCAATCTCTGTTCATGAGTCATAAGTGATGCATGAAGTTCATCTACTATAGGTAACATCAAACCTTGAGGGTAGACTCCTCAATAGTTTCTCCACTATCCTTCTTTCTTCAAGTGTCTCTCCATGAAACCTTATCTGTGTGACCATCCCAATCACATGTGTGAAGAATGAGTTTATGTTATCAGACTCTTTCATACAGATAGTTTCAAAATCTCTCCTCAGAAATTGTAGTTTTGTTGTCTTCACTTTCTCCATACCTTGATAGGCTATTTTAAGAGTATCCCACGCATCCTTGGATCTCTTAGCTGTTGCTATCCTTGGAAACACACTCTCATGTACTGCTTGATAGAGATAGAAGAGGGCTTTAGAGTCCTTCTTCCTATTGCTCTTCAATAAATCCTTCTCTGCCTGTGTTAAGGCATTAAACTCTTGTTCATCTACTGGTTCTTCAAAACCGTCTTCTACAAATTACCATAAGTCCTAGGAGGCAAACAGGGTTCTCATGGTAATGGCCAAATAATCATAGTTCTTCCCATTAAATTGTGGAAGCTGAGTATTTCCAATACTCATACTGGTACTTGGTCTAACCATTGCTTATAAACTAAACTTTAAAATAAAACTTGATTGTGTTTTTCAAACAAACTGTCTTTCCTTCTTTAATAGACAAACTCTTTCTCTGAGGACTGATCTTTTTAAACAAAACAACAACTCTGTTTTTTTGAGAAATACCTGGACTTAATCTTCTACTAAGCCTTCACGCTGCTAGAGAACTGCTGCAAGAAATCCTTCCTTCCTTCAGCTTCTTTGACGCCCTCAAAGAGCCTGGATAAGCTCTGATACCATGTTGGAATTTCTGAATATTCCGAACACACAAGGAGAATAAAATTATCCTCCTTTAACAAAGAGAAATTTAAACAGTTTTTTCGTTCAGTGGATAGAGATGGCATAATTTGAAAACTATTTCATTAATAAAACACAAACTATTACAAAATGATGGATTCAATCTTTAGAACGATGTTCTGGTTACACAAGGTTTAGCTACTACAGACACAACGTTACAAATTTTCCTCTCTGTCTCTCTTTCTGCCTTCGGGCATTACAAATCACAATACACAGTCTGTCTGTGTAAAACAACTTAACATTACATTAAAAAAAAACAACTATGCTCTATTGAGCCTTTTATATGGCGCGACTATATTAAAAACGTAAAAAAAAACTATATTAAAACAAAATGGTGAAACCCTTTCTGTGGGCCCCTACGGAGGAACTCTCCCTCGAGTACATTTGATCTATGTTGTGCCCCCGTATAAAATCTCCACCGTTGATCTCTTGGTCAACGTGCCATGCCTCGGTCAACTGCGAGGGCACCCTGCAGTCCTTTGAAAACCTTTGATACACCCCCGTAACACTATATGTCAACAAAAAACATAAAACATTAAACCTGGAATTTAAATCAAAATTAAGTTGGATTGGAAACTTTTCGCGTTACAAAATGCCCCTACATCAGCAGACCCAAAACCTACGCAAACGGCATTTGATTGGTTGTTGCTGGGGCCTGCGGAACTCAACCTGAAATATAAACCAGTCTTCATAAAATCTTCGCGTAACACTTTGTGGTGGTGACGTCATGGTAGAAACGAACACGAATCCACGCAATTGGTCCACATCGCAGTGGGACCATATCGACACATCGGCGGAATGAATGGCTTGGCGGAATAAACTTTGGCTATGTAATAAATCAATGAGCGATGGCGCGATGGTGCGATTAGCGATGTGGGGACCACATCGCATCGGCGGAAGACCTCGACGGAAACATATATGGATGGGCGGAACGGTGGTTTGGAAATGTGCGATGTGCGATGGTGGTAGGGACCACATCGCATTGCGACATCAGAGGTAAACTGTTTACAGTGGTTTTAAAACTCTTGCCTGTTGCGATATGCGATGTGCGATATTGCAACATCGCATCGCAGCAGACTTCGCATCAATAAGACACAAATCAAAACATTTGCGATGGGCGATGAAGTGGGGACCACTATGACGTGGCCCAATTCATAAACTTAAAAGCTTTGGCATGTTTAAACAAAAACTTCCGTTTGTGGTTGTTTATGGCTTAAAAGCCTGAAAAGACTTCTCTTTAAATAAAACTGTTATTGCATGGTTAAACCACGAAAGTCTTCAATTTCTCCTTTGCAAAGTCGACTGCGGCCATAATAAAATAAATTCATCCCTGCAATGGTGGCTGCGGCCCATAAACTTAAATTCCATCCTTACTGCTCCATTAAACTTTGTTAAATGCACAGAGGTGTGCTCTCAACCTTCCGATGCCCCTGTTGTACTCTGTTTTCTACCTACACTGGGTACGCAGGTGACTTTAATATTTTCAACAATTCTAAAATATTTCAAAGTACAATAAAATAAATTAAATCTATAAAACATATATATTATTTTTTATATTTGAATATATATTCAGATTTATGATGTTACATTTTTATCCAATTTCAAACCAAAACATGTGGAGAAAACTAAATTCCACATGCATTTCCTATATTCAAACCAAACCCTAATACGAGTAAAATTTTCATAGATGACTCTAAATTTTTAATTTAGTTGAGACGTGAATTGTTAAGAAGTTTAAACTAATCTGTCTATTTTTTAATCGTCCTCTATTCACACGATTTCCAGTGATAGCTCTGGGGATAGTTTAAACATAGTACTCAACAGGTGCAGGCAACTTGGTTTTACTTTGATGTCATGGACACAATCATTCGTTCACAGCAAGTGGAGATAATCCAGTCGGGCCTGGAAATTGACGTTCCATAGAACGTTTTTTGTTTTTAAACGTATTTGGCACTTTAAAAAAATTTAGAAACGTTGAAAATGATTTGTAAGAAAATTTCAAAATCGTAAATATGACGTTCACAAATTTAAATTTATGGTCATAATTTATAGTAACCAATAATGGTGGGTATATCTTGGAATTCTGTAGTGGAGGGCCATCGATCAAACTTAAAAATCATCAATGGTGGGAAGCCCATATCGGCTGTAGAGATGCTAGTGGGTTGATCCTATGGTGATTAGACATGATATTCCACATTCATTGCATATCTTTCCAGCCATGTGGTCCATCAAACACTATCCCCCTCCTGTATCTTCAAGCGATCTCAAACCATTTACTCTGCCACCAACCATTTACTTGCCTCTGGCAACAAATTGAATCTCTTCTATCGAGCGAGAGGAAAACCATATGGGATTGTTGCGTAAATAAAGCTTCCTCTCTTGCGTTAGCACTCAACCCTTGTTTCTGGAATGAATGATTAAATGGTGTGGTGATCGAACAAAAAAATAGTGCTATACATGGGGAGGAACCTGGTAGTTTAAAAAACTCATAGAATAACTCAGAAATTCTAGTAAGATTATGAAAAATTCTAGTAAATATTTTTGAAAATCTAGGTTATAGATGTCAAAAACTTTAGTATTTTGAGTATTTTAAAAATTTTGAATGGTGTTGAATCCATTTTTATCATAAAAAAATGAAATTCAAACACTTGATTTTTTTAATTTTCTTTTTACCATATTTTAGTAAAAACCTCCCGTCCTATTCTGTTGTGTCTATAGACAACCTTCGAGCCCATGAGTTGTTATTAAAAAGCAAGTAAAGGTCATATATATGATCAAGTATAAAACATCCGCAAAGGGGGGACTCTACATATAGCGATGGGAGGAGCTTCTGCCTGAAGCCCGACCGAAGCGATCAATGCAAGCACTTTGAATCTTGAATATTTACCCTTGGTCATTGATGAATCCCTTATCTTTATTCTTACCACCAAACCTGGTCTAATCTTGCCTTCCCTTTTCTACGCTGGTCTAGGTATTATGTATGGCGAAGGTAATGTTTCTCTTCTTGGAACTGTACTCCCGTCAAACCAGTCAGATGACAGACATCTATCTATTTCTCGGGAGAATAGGGCTCTGGCCTGTGTGGATCAGATCCTCTCTGGCCAGTCTGCATTCACAATCTCCTGATCTCACTGGATTCCAAAATCCACTTATCATCACTCTCATCATGAGTGCAAGGAATCCTCTCATTGTTCTTTCCCCAACTCCAGAAATTGCATCAGTTACATTTTCTCAAACCCCCGACAAAATTGGGTTGAAGGAAATCACCATAACTCATCCAGGGAATGACCAACATTATGTAACTGGATAGTGTACTGCTCCAACATTACAGGGAATGGCCAACACCAAGGAAACATAGTTTCATTTCCTCGAACGCCATTGCGATTCCGGTATGTATTTTGATAGCAGGATATTTTTGTGTGAAACTGTCTCTCTATTTTGTAAACTTGATTAGATGAGACACATTTTCAAAGCAAGTTTTAGCTATAGGTCATTGTTATGTGAAATTAGACCGGGAAAAAAATGACTGAAACTACTATTTAAAGCTCTTTTGTGGAGTTACAGACATGTTCTGATCCATATTTGCAACTCAAACTTGGCATGATTATATCCATTTAATGACAACTGCAAACTATAACTATTTTTTTACTACGTCAAGCTTCCTTTTCCTTTAATGAGTGAAATTTTCAACGTTGGATTCAATGAAATTTCATAAGAGTTTGGTCATTGGGTAATATATGTGTTGGAAATAGTGGTTAATCATTCAACCATGTATTGTTTTGGGTTTTGGGCCTGGCTTCTGAAATCAGAACTCGACTTATTCTTTACAACCTATATGCTTTAGCTTTTGTTAAGAACTTTTTCTTGCATAGGTTACCATTGTATTGGCAACTTGTGATAATTTTGCACATAACATTTGATTAAATCCTAGTCTTGAACATGGCTTCAACTTTTTGTATCTTACACAATTTCTTTCATGCAATGATGAAAATTATTGGCACCCTTAGACCACAGTCACGGTCTTTCGAAGTGACTGAGGGGTGCTTTAATACTAGGATGGCTGGTGATTTTTCTTTCAAACATTGTTTTGGATTTGTTATTTATTGCTAATTGTTTTGTAGCTTGCTAAGTTTGCAGGGTGGAATAAGAGTACATGTTCAGATGGATACTTCATTTCCATGGTGCTTATAGGAGCTCGTATGTGTTTGCTAAATAAGACTTATATAATATTTTTATTTTTATTTTTGTCATTTTTTATTTCTATGGGTAGACAACGAATATCAGCCACAATGAATATCAACAAGAAACTCTTGAAAACCTTAAGGTTGAAAAAAATAATAGAAAGTTATAAATTTACTTAAAACGTACATAGACAGGCATGAAAAACGAACACAGTACTCAAGTTTGTTTTTGACACGCTGAAAATATTTGAAATTTCAAGCTTGCCCAATCTTATTTCTTGGGTTATAGGAGATTAAATGCTAAAAAAATATATCTCCATCCTTAAATTAAAACTAATTTAAATCTAACAATAAACTTGTACCGCCACACCTCATTTAGTATCCTATAACCCAAAAAATATGTATAGCTAAATCATGGAGATGAATTGTGCAGATTCACGTTGTTTCAACTATCAATAATTATAATGACTTTGGGAGCCATTTCGGTTCACATCTTTTTTTTGGAGTTATTTGTACTCAACTGCTCGAGAGTGACGTGACTTTGACTTTAAACTTTGGATTTGACCTTAGGCCCGCTACCAACTCCTAATTTCTGATTTAGACATTCAATTGACATTGACCAATGTCAACTACCAGTTGGATACCTCAAATCTGCAATCTAGACCCAAAAGGTTCGGCGAGCCTTATTTCAGCTGCTATCCGCCCATTAATGCTCCCGACGTACCAATGCCATGCCATCGCCATGCTCCATGGTCATGCGAGCCATCTGGGACAAGGCGGATTGGAATTTAATAAGCGGACAAGTACAGTAAGGAAAATGACGTGACAGGTTTCCCGAAAAACCACTTTTCTAGAATTTCCGTGAGCCGTTGACGGTTTTGATAGGATATACGACATTTTACCGTCTGGATGGGTCGGGTACCTGTTGCCATTGGTTTATCTAATGCTCTTCCCAATGGGGAAGGATATATTTAAATATTTTATTTATTTTTCATTTTATTATTATTGAAATTAAATTTTAATATAAAATGAATAAAATGATAAAATTTTAATATTTAAATTGTATATATATATTTAAATTTTCTAAGTAAAATTAAATGAAAATATATAATGAGAATGGAAATTAAATCACGCTCTCGGATGGCATTTGCCAACGCAGAATATAGAGACCACTGGTTTATCCCATGCTCTCCGAAAAGCATATATTTAAACATTTTATTTATTTTTCATTATTTTATATAGATATATATATATTTTTTTAAATTTTAATTAAATTATATATATATATATATATATATATATATATAATATTTCTAATGTAAAATAATATTTCCAATTAACTTTAATTATAAAAAAAAATATAAAATATAAAAATCTCTTCAATGAACATAAGCTATGAGATTCATAACATTATAAAGTGATTTAACCACATGGATTTAGCTACATAGTTTTCATACAAGGTTTTCTGATTATCTTTTCATTTGAGGTTGTGGTGTTTCTTTATACTTAAAGTTAATTATCAATGGTTTTGGTTGATGGATTTCTTTAAAAATAAAATATAAAATAACTTTGTGAAGTCATTTAGTAATAGTGTCTTTTCCCTTCATTTAATAAATCCTTTCGATGGTTTTAATTTGAGGTTGTGGTGTTTCTTTATCCATAAAGTTAATTATCAATGGTTTTGGTTGAAGGATTTCTATAAAAATAAAATATAAAATAATTTGTGAAGTGATTTAGTAATAGTGCCTTTCCACTTCATTTAATAAATCCTTTTAAGAGGGGATTGTCATTGTGTTGCCGGCAAGTCGTTGTAGGTTACACTCAAGACAAAAGTGGTTTATTAGTTGGCATGTTGTATGCTTTAAAGTCATTAAAAAGAAATAGAAAAGAAAATTTGATTTTTTTTTTTTTTTGGCATAATATCTATGTTGGTGAAGTCAGTGGATTATAAGTCTTTTATTTATGAATAGTTGAATTTCTTTGGAAGTAGTTGCATGAACATTCCATGTCTCAGCACGGGTAAAGGAAATAGAAAGAGGTTGGAAAGCTTCAAGGTCACTAATGCTTAACTCTAAGAAGAGAACAATTACTTGAAAGAGAAGGATTGGATGTATGACCAACAAAAAAGACAATAGGCTAATGGTAAGGGAAACTACAATGCAATTGTTGTTTCGATATTTCATCTGAAGAACCTATTTTTGAAAATATGTCAAAGATTGATGCAAAAACATCAATGACCTTAACAAAGAGTTTTTGAGAACTCCATGATGTGCTTGCAAGATGTATAGACACCAAAGAGTTGTTTGTTGAGAAATACAATAGGTTGGCAAGTTAATTGATTTCTCATATTATGACATTATCTTGTGATGTTTCATTATTATTGTTCTTTCTTTCGATTTATCTTTTCCTTATCATCAAGACTAATGCCAAACAAGAAATAGAAGAGGACACGAGATGTAGGTACACAGCCAGGGGAAAACTTCACTCTAGGGGATGTTATCACCCTAGTAATTTCTAAAGATTGTGGGCTCTTTGAATTTTTTCAGTTTTAAGAAAACTAGGGGTAACCACAAACCTACTTTGGAAATTTAGGATCTAGCCTTTCTAAATTTCAGAGAGGGTTGTCTCTTTCAGATTTAACTTTGTTTTTTGTTTAATATTTTAGGCTAGGTATGATTGGGCACTTGGTTTTTTATTTGAAAGTTTGGAGATGGAATTCAACAAGGCTTTTCCCACCAAAATTAATTTGACGATTCAAAATTATGTTTGACTCTAAAAGCTCGACTATGAAAATGTTTCATTCCAGTGTAGAGCATGCTATGAAACATGGTATGTAATTAAAAACTGCCCAAAATGTTCACAGAACAACAAATATTAGAAAAAAATTGAAGGCCCAAATGGTGGAAAGGAGCTCAGGGTGATCTTAGGGTGTTATGTTAAGGCACTTCATGGCGTAAAAGTTACCTGCTTGAAAATACAAATTCAAAAAATATATTATTATGTTTGTCATATATTAATTTTTTTTATAATTAATAATGATAATAATAATTGTTTTTAAAGTTTTAATTTAGTTAACTTTTAGAGTAGATGGTGATAGGGTGTTATTTTAAGGCACTTCTTGGTGTAAAAGTTACTTGTTCGAAAATATGTTGGAAAAAACCCATCCACACTAAGGTGAATCCACATCTCAAAAAAATCTTACACACTTCTTTGTATTCATACCACAAATATTGTTTGTGCCCTATTTATAGATAAATAAAGGAATTGTTAAAATATATATAAAACCAAAAAAAAACTTAAATAATACTACACCACTTATCAATAAAGTTTTCATCTTTAAATGTTAGTATTGAACTGGTAAAGGCTCAAAAATTTATCAATTTTTGCAGATTTTATTAGAAGGCATGTATGTTGTACTTTAAAACTTTAGTTTTCCTTTTCATAAATTCAAAATTAAAATAAATTTGAATCCATATATATGCTCTCTTCATGTACATGATACATCTATTATTATAACTAAGCAAAGTTTCATGGTATGATATGGTTTTACATGGATGCAACATTGAATAAGATATAAATTTAATTAATTTAACTTGCAAACTTTATAATTTGTAAATGAAACAAAATAAATCCATTCTAACTACATTCATCAACAGTAATGTAACATTGATAGAGTATAACATTAAATCCACATCATGAATTTAAAATTCAATGAAGGCATTGTCATATACACAAGTTCACATTCTTGTACTTGTATTCCAAATTGGTCTAGTTATACATTTTTCTCTTTTACAAAATGGGCCCATGGCCCATGGTATTCCCAACATAGATAATGGAAGGTCGCGCCCATAAATGAAATAATGGAAAAATGACATCATGACTGATTTATAAATTGGGTCTATACGTCACCCTCGTCGCGCTTCGCACTCCCAAGTGCATTTCAAAATTGATATTGTTGCAAAAATTAAATAACTAATTAGTTGTAAAATCCAAAATGCATAGAATCAATTGTTGTTAATTCATGATAAGATTTTGATCAACTACTCATTCTCACCATGAAGATCTAAGGCAATGGAGAAGATTGTCCTTCCTCGGCAGATGGTGGAGCTGTGGTTGATGGATATAGGCATGGTTCATGGGTGATGGATAAAGGCATAGTGGAAGTGAAATCGGAAAAAGGTAGTGGGTGTGGGCGGTGATACACCCCCACCGGTTTTACGATAGTGGGAATCACCCTAGGGCGAGGGATCACCCTAGGGGGGGAAATTGGAATGTCAAAGGTGGATGATTGAAACAATGAGAAGGGTGGATGAATAAATGGTAGGGGTGGGGATTGGGAAGAGTTTGGGGAGGTGGTTATAGGCATGGGAGAATTTATGATGGAGAAAGGTGGTCGGTGTGGGTGACAATAAATCCCCACTGGTTGTACAAGAGGAGGAAGCACCCTCGGGGAGGAAAGTGGGATGTTAATGAGTGGAGCAGTGTTCAAACTGCTATAGTTTTTTTCACCAACATGCTCATCAAATAATTGAATTCGACAACCTGGAACGTTGTGAGATGTGGGTCCCTCGACTGTAACAATAAAAAGTTTCATATAGTTATGAAAATGCATCGAAAATGATAATATATCGTATTTCACATAAAAAAATGCATGCCATAAAATTTCCATACCATTTTTCTGTATAATAGAATGTTGCACTAACTCAGGTATGTGGCCCACACTTCTTTGGTGTTGAGAAGATAACTCCAGTTGCTCATCCATGTTTCTTTTTTTTGAACGAACTCGTCCAACCTTTTCAAAATGTGGTTTATCTTTCCCTGATTTTGACTTGCGCCCACATTGCCTTTTCTTTTTTACTGGGCTCAAGAAACTATGTTTTCTTTTAGTAGTGATATTTGATGGAGTTATATTATTGAAAAACATTCTATTGTATTCTTGACATGCTTTGTCTACCAAACTGTTCAATGCATTTGCTTGCTCCAAATTTGTAGGTATTATGGATCTCAATTTCTCATGAGTTGATAAGTTAACACGTTTCATCTCATCATCTTCAAATAATGCACTATCTGGTCGTACATTGGTTGATTGAACATTATCAATGCTTGTTTCATTATAATAACTTATATTTGGAGGAGAATCAATGCATGGCAGAAGCTCTGTTTGGATTTCTAGGCCCAATATAGGTGTTTCATTCAAATCAAATGAAATTGTAGGCCTTTCTGTGGTAGGATTAGTGATATTAGGAAATACATTTTCACCCAAAGTAATGTTACTCACCAACATCTCAACTTTCAGTACATGTTTACAAACATTTCCATTCAAGGCCCAGTTGCCATTACAGAAGTGTAGATTGGAACCTTTATATATGACATTGTACCAAATATCACGTGTATCCTTATTTTGGCTACGAACCCAATAACCATTGTTACTCTTTTCATCAGGCATGCAATCTTCATTTGGGATTTGTCTAGCTCTACACTTGGATGAATTCAATTGTTCCTCAATTTTTCTAGGCCGTACAAAACCAGCTTCTTTTAAACGTTTCATATGATTGTAATATAATACAACCTTTGTCAACAACACATATATTAACCAATCGACACGTCTATGACATGCATTATTCTTTTCGCTTAGGTACCTTTCCTTGATATGCCGATGATAAGATTCAATGGCATTATTTGTATCCTGATTGGAATGTGGAAAATTTCTGTATGCTTTTGCCTACATATCTGTAGAAAGAAATTTATTAGCTATGAATTAATAATACATATGACATGAAAAATAGTCATTAAAGTCACTTACAAGAAACTTACATGTTTTGTTGTTGGCTAACCAAGTTGTTTTAAAATATTCCAAAAACCTTGGTTGGTCCCTGAATCTTTCAAAGAATCTTTCAACTGTATTTTTTACAGATTCATCATCTTCGGTTCTGACCAATCCTCGAAGTGGCTTTGCTAACCCTTTGATGAACATGAATATCATCTGTGCCGGTTCTTTATTGTCAAAACTGTCCTCTCTGTTCAGTTGTCTGTTCCACTCTTCATCTTCATGGTTCCCTCTTAAACTTTCTTCATAGTCTTATATGCCTATCCCGCGGCTTCATTCCCTTTGCCTTCAATCGACCTTCGTGCATGATTTCTCCTAAAGAGCTAACCCTTCGATGAACATGAATATCATCCGTGCCGCCGATAAATCGGGCACCCTCACTGAAAGCTTTAGGAAATCTGCAATATAGGTCTCTGGGCTTCCCGTCTGTTTGAGCCTTGTTAGTTCAACGAAATGTTCCTCTGGATCCCTCCGGTCGAATCTCTCTATTAGTCTCGGGTGAACTCGGCATATGTGGTCACAGTTGAATGCCCAAGTGTCACCATCCCATGGAACCACCAATTATGAGCCTCACCATCCAGATGCAGTGTAGCCACCTTGATGGCCTCCGCCTCTGCCATCTGGTTGAGCTGGAAATATATGTCCAGCTTCTCCACCCAAGACCTTGCCGAACTACCTAATGAACCATCAAACGTAGGAAAATGATATCGGCTTGCTGAACGTTGGGTGTCTCCTTCATGATAGTGCTGGTGCCCTCTGTAATGGTCACGGGGCCTGTGGTCCCGTTTGAGCTTGACGAAATCTCTAAACAGAAGCGCCTCCCTGAACTCCTGCCCATATGTCTGGTATTCGGCAAAATAACCACCTATGTGGTCAGGCTCTGGTTCCTCCTGTGCTCCTGTCCCAATATCTGCACTTAGAAAAGTGGGCATAGTGGCACGAGTGGGGGCATGTGATGCCTAGTGTGGGGTGGTAGCCTGCTCCTGCAGATGGTGGGATGTACCGACCCCTCACCGACCGGGAAAGCCCTCGGGGTTTCACGCTGTCTAGCTTCAACAGCGGTGAACCTCTGGCCCATCATCTCAATCTGTCGCGACAAATCTTGTACTGATTTGAGGAGGGCTTCCCCAAATTGTTTTGCATTGCTATCATCCGCTATCGTCTCTCTCTCTTCCGCGTCTATCCCCGGCTCCTCCGGTTCCGTGTCCAACACTCTAATACAATCCCCTTCGTCGTAGGTGTTTTCCAACCTACGCTCAATATCTCTGTATTTCCTACCTCTGTAGCAAATGTAGGGGTGTCCTTCTGATGACATAGACTACTCACTCCACAGGCTGAGCCAAAACCATGCTCTGATACCACTGTAATATTCCTATTTAAGGATATTTATTAAACACAGCAAATGGTACAGCAATGGAATGTCTCCTTCAGAAATATTCAACAGCGCATAAAATAACAGAAACGGCCTATGCAACAGATTCACGTTTAACAGAGAAATCACTGAGCCATTTTATTATATCGGGAAGTTATAAGGAAATACAATACATGCGCAGGTGTTAGCGCCCAAAACTTGCCCACGGCAAATCAAAAGGTATTCAAGAAATAACAGGGGTACGACGGTGCACCGTTCTGCGTTCAAGCGGTGGGAATGTATTGTCGTATAGCTGCTGTTGTGCTGCGGCTGAAACATAATCTCCAAGGCGATATCACGATCCTATCTAATGCCCTCAATAGATACGAGCTGTCTCTGCTGCAACCTCCAGACCTGAAACCTCCAAATGATAGAAATGGAGAGCTTACACGAGATGGACCGCGGTCTTCCCACACAGACTACGCCGCCACTCCTGACACTACTCTGCAATAAGTCCAACCCGATCCTCCTGCAAGATAATGATAGAACTGCCTCACCCGAGCAAGCACTCGAAGTCCCCCGAGGCTGAGGTTGAGATCTCCGCTCGAAGACACTCGGTGCACTAAACAGTGCTAAAGACTGGCTGAACAGCCGGCGTGCTCAAGTCTTAGTGACCAACTACAATTTCATAAAATTCATCAATAGTAAAAAACGAGGAAGCTGTCTCCCTTATGTATGCGGCCTTCCTCTCGAACACTGGACCTCCCCTTTCCCATGTAGCCGAGATCCTCCTTTCCCGCGCAGCCCTTCTCAGCCCCACACTGCCAACTCAGTCGCGTGCTTGCCTCTGCGCGCTCAGTTGAGTCCACGACCCGCTCACGGTTGTTTGCAATTTACTAGAGGCGGCAAAATTGATCTGGATTGATATTCCAATTAGCTATTTGCTAATTGGGAATATTACACTTTGGCATATCTTTACTAAGTGGATACCATGTGGAGGCATCCTTCCTGACTTTGGATGGATAAAGGCTTCCATTGTGGCCTTAGGTACATGTTTCTTCTCCTTAGAAAGTATAAGGCCCCATGTACCTTAGGTGGAATTATTGGTCGTAAAATGTTTAAATTCTTTCTTTAAGGCCTAAGAAAAAGTTTTCCTCGTCCAACCATGTTTAGGGAATCGTGACCAAAATCTAATGCTAAAAAACTTACAATAAGGTCCATATCACTTATAAATTCCATAGAAAGGTCTTATGTGGTGGTCCAAATCCTTATTCATGTCTTTTTAACCTAATATGCTACCTTCAAAGCTGGAGGTTTTCTTTTCCTCTCTTAACCATGGTCAAGGAAATGAAGCTCGTGCTTAGAGATCAAACCTTCTAATGATTCCCACATACCAACTAAGAGGGATAAAATACCCTCAAGATGTTATACAAGGTGGTTTGAGGCCTTATTAATGAAATTGAATTCCTAGGAGCTCCACTTATATCCCGATGATTGATGTTCCTCCATTGACCATGTATATTGCCTAATCACTTATGCTTGGTGATCAAATCCTTCTAGTGGTTTTTATCATCAATACCTACACTTGGAGTGTATGGCTATGCTCAAGTGTTCATGTGTAGTGGATCAAGGTTTAATTATTGAACATTAATTCCTAGAATCTTCCTTTATGATGCAAGGTAGATATTTCCTCCTTCAAAGATGTCTAGTGAATAGAGAGTGATGTTCCTTGCTTGAAAATTCCCCTAATAGCACCCATATCCCTAAAAAAAGGAAGCCATTGCCTTGAGAGGTTTTTCATTACATGTATTCTGAAAAGATAAATTTAGGATTTAATCAATGTGTTTCCTACCATGACCATGAAAAGGGCCTTATGGATCATAATATTCTAGTGATGCACATATCTTTACTTGTAAGATAAGGATGCCCTAAAGATGCCAGGTGTGGTGATTCAAGTTGTTGGTCTAGAGAAATAAATACTTGTAATAAACCTCTATGGCCTAGGGCATAATTTCCCTCCCTTTACCATGTTAAGGAACCTATTACCAATATGAAACGCTAAAATACTCTAATGCCATAATATCACTAGTTGAAGAGGAGGGATATTCATTGGGAAAATGAATTGTCACAAAAGTGTGCATGCATTCTTGAAAGTGTGCACAAACTTTCAATAGTGTGCATATGCTTTTAGGAGCATGTATGTTCTTTCAATTGTGAGTGTGTGATTTCAATAATATGCCAATGTTATTTTATATTTAAATTATCTTCAAGTCGGTGATGGCTCTAGCATATGTGTTTGTTAAGTTGGGTGTCTCTAATATAGATACATGATTGAAAGTATGGGATATTGATGAAAAATTATACTTATGAATACCCCTTATTATCTCTATATTTGATGTTATTTTTCTATATAACACATAAATCCAATGTCCATGCAACTATAGAAATATTTAGAATCAACTATGTATATTTAAAACACATTTATATTTTTAAATATTAATATTCTTTACAATTTTATTATGTTTTTTTCTTGACATATGAATCTTAAAATCTATATATATTTTATTTCTTCTATAATTTTTCATTTAACCATTTAATGAAAAAAACTATATGTTGCATTAGAAGAGATTTAAATCTACCATTTAAAAAATATTGTTTGATAATGTTAAGACCCTTTTAATTATCATTAATGGAAGGCCTTGTAATTTAAAATATATAATGAATTCCTCGATTTCATAAAATATAAAATTAAGAGTAGAATTTTTGAAAAAAAATAATTGGGCACAAGAACAATGTGTTCTCTATAATTATATAATTTATAAGGAAGCCCTGTTGTTTAGGTAGTAAAAACTAGCAAGTAAACACGTGTAGTGTATTTTCCAAGAAAAATAACATACTAATTTTAGGAAAAATTCAAATTTCAAGTGGTCATAAACAGTTTCTATATAAATAAAAATTATATGTTTGGAAAGCTAATTCATTTTCATTTTTTACAGCAAAACTAGTAGGTAAATATGTGCATTATTATTTCCAAGAAAAATAACATACTAATTTTAAGAAAATTCAAATGTCATGTGGTCATACATAGTTTTTATATAAATAAAAATCATATGTTTGGAAAGCTAATTCATTTTCATTTTTACACGATATTCATATTAGTTGTGGAAGTGCCTCAAACCAACCCTCCAAGTTAATTGATTTTTGTTTTTCCATGTTTGCATTACGACTAATGTGCATGAAATACCATCATTAAGATGCCCCCACCATACCACGTATAAATCAACAAATGGATATGCATATTATAAGAACCCTGTAGTTGGTAATCTCCCATTTTGTAATAATCAAGATATTTGTAATTTATATCACAATATGATGGCACTAGAACTCGGATGTTTTTCATAAAGAGTCAATACACCTATCCTTTTCCTCTCATCATGGGTTGCATGGGGGATAACCTTTGGTGAAAGGGGGTTGGGCCACCATTCCCATACAAATTTATTAGAATAGAAAAATTTGTTTAATATAATTTTGTGTAACATATAATTTATGGAGTGATCCTTTCATTGGAGGAAATATGTGAAAAAAATGGCCAAGAAAGACTTGTGTATTGACATGTATTGGCGGTTTTGGTATATGGCATGTTTTTCAAACAATTATTTTTATAATTTTATTGTACAAATATATTGCATGGAATTAATAACACTTTTTGAATAATAAATTCTAGAATTACTAAAAATATAAAAGTGTTGTTTTCATCATTTCTTTATTTTTTCTTAAAAAAAATCAAACCTCATACAGGGAAAAATATGACCAAACCCTTTTTACTTGGTAGCATGGGTTGAATTGATATTTTGTAAATATGTGAAGAAATGAAATGGTGATTTTAAGAATTAATCATTTTATGATATAACCAACTATGCTTAATTATTTTACAATTAAAGGATATTTTTGGTGCCTTAGTATTTCACAAATATTCCAATTTTCCCCTAAATAATAACTTCTTATACAAATTCTCTTTTATCTAATCATCCAACTTCAAGATAAATATTTTTTTTTTAAATTCTCTTGTATCTAATTATTCAACTTTAAAATAAATATTTTTACTTTTTCATCTTCAAAAATGAAATATTAACATAAATAAATAAATCATAAATTCTAAATATAATGTCAAAAAAATAATAACAAATAATTTCATAAGACATTTAGGAAATGTAGAAAAAATTGGTAGCAATACTAACATATATAATACTTCTAACATTTTTTTGTACAAGTACCTTAATCTTAACCTAGTTTACTTATTTAATTGATTTTGGGTATATAGATGCTTGCACTCTTGGTGTTTTGTGTATATAAATACCTATACTCTTAGTGTGTGTATATGTATATTCTTAACATCCTTAACATTCATTTATGCAACCATCCTAATCTTAACCTATTTCACTTTAATCTTAACCTGCTTTAGTCATTTTACTAAATTTCAATGTAGATTAATTATAAATAAAATTTACATATTTCATTAATTTAACATATCTGAAATTTTGTTAAAGAACCATAAAAATGAAAAAAATATGAAATAACTTTTTAAAAACCAATCATATTTTAACACAAAAAAACCTAAAATAACCCTTTTTAAAAATCAATCATATTTTAACATTTTTATGAAATTAATTATATTTTGATTTTTGAAAATTTGATGAAAAATATTTATAATTAAAATTTTATTTATTTTATTACAACTTAAATGTTTTAAGTGAATTTAAAGAAATTTTCATCATATATCTTTAAAAAACACACACAATCATATTTAAAAGTTTTATCCAAAATTTAAACAATTATATCCTTCTTCACCAATAAGGATATATAATACATTTTTATTTTTATAAATAGATAAAAAAACATTTAAATCCTATGAGTAATCCATGAAGTCAAGTAGTTATTCATGCATTCCATGCATTACCTTCCCATGTAAAACGATCAAAACAAATATTCTGGCACTGTACATGACATGTGAGTCCCTCATGGTTTTGGCCTTCCCTCGTGTTAATATTGTTTACAACATGTATGACTCTGCACCTTAGAGAAAAGCTATTGAAAATTTTCAGTAACACCACATAGAAGACCAAATTTATCTCAAGAAAATAAGGAAAAAAATACCATATTTAAACCATCTTCACATCTCCACTAACAATTAAGAAGCGTCTGGGTGAAAATAGCAGCATCAGACATGGACATTCTATAAAAGTCATCGCACATGGACATATGAATACAAGTCCATGGTGAAATGTAAAGCTCAAAATTACAACCTGGAGTGGTAAAATCCAGAGCGACTATCGTGTTATATAAATTGAAGGAATGTGTTGTTAACCAACCCTTCTGTAATAACATTGGTAATAAAAAATCTTTGTTTTAATTAGAATTATTTTCCTTTTTTCCAAAAAAAAAAAAACCCTGTTTGAATTAAAATAAAAACAATACATAAACAGTGCATGATTCAATAAACATAGTTCCAGGATCAGGCCTCATACTTTTAATACCATAAATTTCTTCACCATACCATAACTCATACATCGATTCACACCAGCTAAAACAGATGCCATAATACAAACATGTGCAGATATAATCATCATATCCCTAATACTTCGTAAAATAAAGCATCCGCATATTAAAAAAGTTTAACAGAAACCAACAGTATGCAACCATTAACGCAGATCAGGCACATATGATACCACAGAGAGTAACCACCAGTGCTGATAGAGTCATGGACCAGAGACAGGCTCACTTGGATTTAGCAGGCTCGCTTGATGTCGATCCCATATAATTTGCCCATTGACTGCAAAAAAGGGTCAATACATACTGGAAACCCAGAGAGCAATAACAAAACCTGTAGCCTCCCCATGTAATGTTATGATATGGGAATGGTATCACACAGAAAGCTATCCAATAGGAGGTATCCATGGAAATGGCTGAAATCGGTGTTTCTTTAGGGAAGTATGTCTTCAAGATTAATTAGACCTCTGCAAATAGCTTTCCTGCGCTGAAACTGTTGTCGATGTTAAAAATACCAAGCTTGGTAACCTGAGTCGAGAAGTCGAATAAAAAATGCCACAAGCTGTCGGGACGACAGCAAAGTAGACACCAGAGCGTAAGATACCATTTGTGTCGAATCTCATCTACGCCCTGCTCCAACTTTCTGCTTCAAATTTCTAATAAAACAAAAACAAAATACAACAAGGCGGGTTTAAAAATTCAAAATTCAAAGTTGAATGGAGAATTCTGCGCGCCAATATAAAATTCAAAATTTGAAACATAATAGTATTAATGGTGACTTGACAATGCTGTTGTAGCCAAATCCGCCACGAAATCCACCCGAAGAATTAACTGGTCACCGCGTTCCAGGTCTGACAGCATGGTCATGAAAGGCGAGCCTTGATGATCGATGCCATGTCCATGCCCATGGTATGCCCAGTAGTACTCTTAACAGCATTAATGGGCGAATAGCAGCTGAAATATTGGTTGCTGTGGAGCGATAAAAAGGTGTCTTTGTAACTCCTAATTACCTCACATTAATTGTCAACCCAGGGACGACTTTTTGTTTCAAGAGTGTACTCAGTCTGAGGCGGCTATTTACTCAAGAGTAATGTTTTGCAGTATAGTGCTTAAAATCCAAAAGTAAATGAAAACTGGAAATAAAATCTAATTACAACAAAGCACTTTAAGACTTAAATCATGCATTCGGAAAAATAAGCAATGTATCAGTCAAGGGTTTGACAACAATAGCCCATCCCTTTGGAAACCGATGTAAAGGAAATTAGAGCATAGACCACGGGTCTGGGAGCTAAACAGTGAATGCCAAAGCTCACTACAGCCTTAGATCGTCTCTCACACCAAAACAACAAATGTGAGTAAATAGAACAGCAAATAAAGAATTGAACAACAAATCTAAAATGGAACAACAATTGAAATAACTAAGTCCCGCGGGTTATAACCAATTAACTCAAATACTCTCTAGGCAATCAAATAACATTCTTTCACTCCAAAAGCAATTCACACGAATCACACTAAAGGAACAACAACAACGATTAATGAATTAAGGAACAATACTGATAAATCGGAAACGCACACAATACATTAGAATAACAATCAACAGAAAATACAATTGTGCTTTTCAATAGAACGCGATTGTTACTGAATCCAACGATTATAAAGAACACTGCCTCAACAAATGTAAAACACGAATGTTTAGCATAACAGCTCCGTAACAAAACAGTAAGAACATGTAATGAACTCTTGAAAGGATTAATAACTTGATGCGGAGTTAACACACGATTCTAGCTGTAGAAACCCCAATGATTCGAGCTTGAACAGAGCATATAATATGAACTTGTAAAGCATATCAAATTATCAAATAACAATAATAAACAAACCACACAGAAGTAAAGCCGTAATGGTACAGAAGCGGGTGTCCTCCGGGGCCGGGCCCTTAGCCTCCAAGGATACACCGCTTTAAGCTAATGCAGACACGAAGATGGAATAATCACCACGCTTCTATTAATGCATCGATCAAGAATACATCGAACCAGTCCTCAACAAAACTTAATAACCAAAGCTGATGTCTTACAGAAATTACATAAAAGTGTATTCTCTAAAATCATCTCCCTACACAATACGTGCTTCTCCTTTTATAATCAGAAGGAAGAAAAATTGAATAGTAAATACAATCTTCCCATAACAATATTGGATTTCTTCCAACCAATTGATCAACAAGAAAATAGATTTACATCCATCTTTCAATAACAGCAAGTCGAATTTGGCTTTTCAGCTGAGATTTGGAGGACGGCCGCAACAACAGAACTGAGAAAATCGTGCTTAAATAACTCTGCGAATCTCTCAACACAGGCCGAATTTGGGCAAACCGTTCTTCGATAAAGTTAATTGGGTCCGTTCTGGACAAAACCCATGTTCCGGATTTTCCAGATTCGTCTTCATTTGCTCAGAATCTCAACCGCAAAACTGTCACTCCTTATTCCAGCGCATTTCTGAGTTGGCACTTTTAATGATCAAATCTTCAATATGGAAATTACCTTGGAGGCTAAAAATGGTGAATAATGTTATAACCAACTTATTAAAACTATCATTGATAAAATAATTCATAATCATCAATTTATTAGAAATAAAGGAGGATAAATAATTTTCATCCATAAGAGCATAAATCATTTATAAAATGGATTTAAATGATAAATTATAACAAATGATATAATAGAGAAGAGTAAAAATGGATGAAATAAGTGTTACAAAGTGGTTGTATCCACGGCCCAACACACCCCCACACTCAATATGTTGCATGTCCTCATGCAACGAAAACCTGAATATATTGCATGTCTTCATGCAACCCCAAGACAAAACCCATGTGTTAACCCAGCAATAAAAATTTGAGAACAAATGAATGCTTCCTTAATTAATGAATATTCAATTTTAGCAATCTTAATGAAGGCATAACAATTTTTACATTGACATTCAACTATATGTATGAAGTTGCAGCAAAATATGATATAGATAACAACAAACTTCATTAACCATTTTTTCAAAACTACAAACCAGATTTTGTTGAAATGTTGCAAGTAAGTTTATAATATATGAAATGTCTCCATGATCCAAAAATCAGATCATTTTGATGCACGGATCAGGAGATATAAACAAAATGGCTGTAGGTGAGAGTGCATGATTTCCGAAATTTTATGAACCAATTTAACTTGAAATTATCTGGGTTCGTATTAATGATACGTCTGTGTTTTCCAAAAATCACAAGAATTGAGTTCATAGTTTTAAAAATATTATGGAAATCAATTTCTGCATTGTGTAAAAATGAAATTGTATGCCTTAAATGAGAAAGAAGATTGAAAACATCCATCATGCGTAGCAATTCCTCCCCCGCTCTGAAAAATTAGCATGCCCTCATGCGACGCTAGAAAAAATTGAGGTGGTTGCTACCAGCTGTTGAATTCTATGCTTGGTGTAAAACAACATGGAATAATGGAGGTGTTGAGAATGAATAAGAATAACAATGAATGATAAAGAATATAGATGACATGGTCATAAGAAAGAAATGAATGAAAGGAACACTCCCCCATACTCGAAAATGATATGCTGCTGAAAAAGGGAAAGTGGTAAAGATGTGGAATGAAGGATGATAAATAATGCTCAAAATGGATTTGCATGAAATTATCCTAAATTCGTAATAAATCAGAAAATTATGCTATTTTACCTCAAGTTTTACCTCCAAAAATGTGGAATGACATATATGCACTGGTAGTTGTTGAAGCTGATGTAGGCAGAGTTGGTGCTGAAAGTGATGCAAAAGGTGGAATCCAGGTAAGCACATCATGTCTGAAGAATTGTTCACGTATGCGAGTTGCTCGAGCCTCTTCTGTTAGTTGCAATACTGTAGTCATGCTGTGAATAGAATTCTTCCCATACTTGTTGTTTTTCTGCAAACAAAGCACTATTTGGCATACAATGTTCTTGAATCCATAGTGTTAGGTTTGAATAGCAACATATAAGATGTATGCAAAACTTTCAATCAGAAAAAACTTTTGTCAAATCAACAAGTTATGGCAGAGTGCAGTAATCATATCGCATGCAATCCCATAATGCATACATTCCCCCCTCCAATTGGAAAAGGAATTCCATGACCATAAAGCATATGAGAGGTGTTGTCCTGATGGCAAGGCAAGGGAATGAACAATATATCAGTGAATGAAGCAGAGTACACATATCAATGATAGGACAACGAGGGTTATGATTATAATGAGAGCAGAGTGTGTAAAGATAGTTATGAATAAGAGATAGGACGCTTTGGATTGATGATAAGTTACGAAAAAGAGAAAAAGAACAACAATATGCCAAAAAGATGCTTCACTGATGGTATTCTAGCTGAAAAATGATGTGATTGATTATAAAACAATTTCTCATGCATAAAGGTTCAAAATAGGGAAAAGTAAGGAAATAACTTCTCTGATAAAAAGAAAAAAATAAGAAAAGGGTATTATAATAATAATTAACGATAAGATATAACTTCAATACCATAAGCAGAGCCGCTGCTACCAGCAGGCGTCCATAGCCTCGGCAGGGTTGCTTTTTAACCCATATGAGCCAGGATCCTCAATTAATTACTAGAGAGTTACAGTGCTGTTCTACAGAAGAGATCAGTGTGCTGGCGTGGTAACCAGATAACCACATTGCCATTCACTGGGATGTAGCAAAAGTGATCAGGCCGGCTCGTGATGAGACCTCCTGTTCCAAGGATAATTTGACTATCCAATGGACCATAACCCTGGTGTGGTGGCCATAATGGGAATGTCACTTTCTTACAACCTTATGAACATGGTAGGCTGGCTCGTAATGAGACCTCCTATCCTCCATCTGTGAACAAAATTTTGTTGTTATTACACAATTTTATGATAAAAAGAGGGAGACTCAGTACTCCTTAAAAGCAGGGATGGTGGAAGAAGTTGAACATGTCAATAGAAAAATATACCCATAATCTCATTTATTACAGACAGAGAAGATTATAATCCAGAAGGGTGGAAACAGCATGGTATTAAGATGATCAATCAACATCATGTTCAATAGAAAACAATGCAGTAAAGTAGTATATAAATAATTGTGTCTCTTTTGAAAATATTCTATCATCAAGGAGCTGTCCTGTTAAAGATCATAACGTGAAGGATATTAACTCGCTTCAATAGAATCCATAATTCTTGTCCTCGTAAAAATAGTGTACTTCATGCCATGAAGGGGAATCAGTAAAATGTGGTTGAGATGAACTAAGAACAATTCCACAAGAGGAAGGAAGGGTTGCTTTCGAAAATACTCCCAAAGTGTTGCTTTTTTGAATGAACAACAAAAACACGCAAAAAGAGTGTTGTTCCTTGTAGGGAACAACAAAGGAAATGCACACAAAAAGCAAAAATACACACAAAAAAGTGTGAAAATGCAAATGTCGTTCCTTTGAAGAAAGGAACAGCAAAAACTAAAAGTGACGTTCCTTTAGAAAAGGAACAGCAAAAACGCAAGTGCCGTTCCTTTAGAAAAGGAACAGCAAAAACGCAAGTGTTGTTCCTTTGGAAAAGGAACAGCAAAAACACACGTGCCGTTCCTTTGAAAAATGAACAACAAAAATGAAAAGGGCAAAAGTGCTATTCCATTCGGAAAGGAATAACAAATCGTGAAAGTGCAGAAGTGTTGTTCCATTTGGAAAGGAACAACAAAACGTAAAAGTGCAAAAATGGTGATTCATTCGAAAAGGAACAGCAAAAAGTGGAAATGCAGAAGTGCTATGTCATTTGGAAAGGAATAGCAAAACGTGAAAATGTAGAAGTGGTGTTCCATTCGGAAAGGAACAACAAAAAGTGGAAGTGCAGAAGTGCTGTTCCATTCGGAAAGGAACAGCAAAACGTGAAAAAGGAACAGCAAAAAGAGTCGTGGAAAAGGAATGGCAAAATGACCCGTGATAAATGAATTGTTGACCAAAAAGGTGTTGTTCCTTTGGAAAAGGAATAATAAAACGAAATTGATGTTCTTTTGAAAAAGGAACAGCAAAAACGACAAAAGTGCACACAAACGCTGTCCCTTCAGAAAAAGAACAGCAAAAATGCACAAGCATGAAATGCAAGCACGCAAAGAATGAATTAGCTGTTCACTGTATTGATGCTGAGGATGGGTCACAGTTTGAATGAAGCAACACCTGAAACACAAAATATAAAAAAAAATATCAGAAAAGAAACAAGGTTTTATTTAAAAACAATATGTAAATAACTAAATTAAGTTACAACAGCTATGATGTTATGTCAAAAAAATGATCTCTTTGAAAAATGTTTTGGCAGCAGTGATAAGACATGAATCTTCAGATTGAAATCAATTCTTCATTTGTTCTATTATGAATCCGTTGGGTAATGAGTTGGATGAAATTCCTTTGTTTTATTAAAATTTGTTTCAAGAATCACTCGTCCATAAATTGACCTTCTTTTTCTCCTAGGACCTGCAAAAACCGAGTATCTACCTGCAATAAAACATTAAATCATGGAGAAAGAGAGGTGATCGGGCTCCCCTAATCCAAGAATTATGAAAAAAACAACAAGTAGTTACTCTATAGAACAAATCCATTGAGAAAATAACAAAGTAAAATTTATCTGTCACCTGCGGGAGAGCAGTGGCCAATCATGCTAACCTGCAGTGTTTTAATCACAAATTCTTTGTTTTTCATCGAAATTGAGTGATTCCAAAGCCAAATGAGAGCTAATTCAAAGGTTTATCTCCAGTAGAAACAGGTTTTAGAAATTCAATGATATGATATGTCAATTTTAGTTAGAACAACCTGCATAACATAGTCATTTTCAATTACCCAATCTAGACCAACGATTGATATTTCAAGCATAGATTCTTCGTTTGATGTCGGATTCAAATGATTCAAATTGGAAATGAAAGTAGATTCATTTATTTATCTCCAATAGAAACAGGTTTTGAAGACAAGAAAAATTGATAGGTCAAACACTGTAAGGAACATCCGGAAAAACAGAGTTTTAAGGGTGCTGATTTACGATAGACAGTCAGTATTTTGATCATAAATTCCCCATACGATATCGAAAATAAGTGATTCCAATTGCATTGTAAACTAGATTCATAGGGGAATCTACCATAGAAACAAGTTTTAAAAATTCATTCATTTAGGCCTCCAAAAACTGACTGTCCCAACTCTGTTCCTGAGCTTCCCGCTAGACATCCGGTCAATGTTTTGGTTCTAACTTTTTCGTTTCAAATCCAAATTGACTGATTCAAATTGGGTTAGAAAGTAGACATCAAGGGCTATCTAGGGTAGAAACAGGTTTTAAAAATATGGTCATTTAGGCCTCAAAAAACTGACTGTCCCAACTCTGTTCCTGAGCTGCCCGCTAGACATCCGGTCAATGTTTTGGTTCTAACTTTTTCGTTTCAAATCCAAATTGACTGATTCAAATTGGGTTAGAAAGTAGACATCAAGGGCTATCTAGGGTAGAAACAGGTTTTAAAAATATTTATTTTTGGTCCCTAAAAACATGACTGTCCCGACTGTTTTTCCAGAAAGTTCATCAAGCCCGCAAGCCAAAAAAAAAAAATGATATTCAAGCATTTTTTCAAATTGGTGATAAAAGTGAATATGAGTGTTTGTAGAACTATTATTTCCATTATGAGTCATCTACAAACACAAATGAATTAAAAAAAAAAAAAAAATTATCACCAATGTTGATTTGCATAGCATGTTGCAACAAAAAAACAACTAGTTTTACATAAAAAACAAAATGCATTTATTTATTCCCTTATTTATTTTATTTTCTACACTAACCTATTTTAATTTGAAAAAAATGAATATGACTACGTATATGAGTACTTCCAGTGGAGCCATTTTCGAAATAAGGCTTCACGTATACACATACCCAAATTTGAAAAATGCATATTAATGAAAATCAGGGTATGAGAAGCCAACTTCCCTTGAAAAGATGGAGTCAAAAATTGTTGAAGTATGGAGCAATGTTGCGAACAAGTGATGGAGTGAAACCAATCTTCAATATATCCGTTATTATCTTGATTTCCCATATCCATCATATCATTAAGTTCTTGAGCTGTTAAAATGGTTTGTTGATGCAAACTAGAAGTAAGCTCATTTCCTTCCATAACTTCTACAATTTTTGAATTTGAAACATTCTGAATCTCATTGTAAGTTTTCTCTAATGGCGCATGTGAGATAGAATGGGTGGGAAGGGTGGGTAAATTTGGCAGTTCAACACTGTAAGTATGTTGTACTGGTTTATTGCGGTGAGGGTGTGGAATTAGTTGAGCAGGAAATTCAAAAGTAAAAATGCTGGACAGTTTCTTACCATAACAGAAGATGTCCTTCATGTGTTCCTTCAAAGCTCCTTCTTCCAATGTTCCTGTCAATTAGTTAGTGAAATGGGTGGTGCTTACATCACCACTTGAATGAAATCATGTGATCCATTTTTTTAAAAATTTCTATCTTTTTCCTAACCATTCACAAAAATTCAAACATCTATTTCTACCCAACAAAGCAACAACAAATCTGTTAGGAAAGCGGACAGTGGAGCAGGGCTTGTACATGCTCCGCACGCAGGTTCTTACCTTCCGTTTTTAGGATCCAACTCTTCCCTAGCAGGCACTCATCAGATTCACACTACTCTTTAGAAATGGCTACACTCTCCCCGACAACGGCGCCAAAATGTGGAGCGATAAAAAGGTGTCTTTGTAACTCCTAATTACCTCACATTAATTGTCAACCCAGGGACGACTTTTTGTTTCAAGAGTGTACTCAGTCTGAGGCGGCTATTTACTCAAGAGCAATGTTTTGCAGTATAGTGCTCAAAATCCAAAAGTAAATGAAAGCTGGAAATAAAATCTAATTACAACAAAGCACTTTAAGACTTAAATCATGCATTCGGAAAAATAAACAATGTATCAGTCAAGGGTTTGACAACAATAGCCCATCCCTTTGGAAACTGATGTAAAGGAAATTAGAGCATAGACCATGGGTCTGGGAGCTAAACAGTGAATGCCAAAGCTCACTACAGCCTTAGATCGTCTCTCACACCAAAACAACAAATGTGAGTAAATAGAACAACAAATAAAGAATTGAACAACAAATCTAAAATGGAACAACAATTGAAATAACTAAGTCCCGCGGGTTATAACCAATTAACTCAAATACTCTCTAGGCAATCAAATAACATTCTTTCACTCCAAAAGCAATTCACACGAATCACACTAAAGGAACAGCAACAACGATTAATGAATTAAGGACAATACTGATAAATCGAAAACGCACACAATACATTAGAATAACAATCAACAGAAAATAAAATTGTGCTTTTCAATAGAACGCGATTGTTACTGAATCCAACGATTATAAAGAACACTGCCTCAACAAATGTAAAACACGAATGTTCAGCATAACAGCTCCGTAACAAAACAGTAAGAACATGTAATGAACTCTTGAAAGGATTAATAACTTGATGCGGAGTTAACACACGATTCTAGCTGTAGAAACCCCAATGATTCGAACTTGAACAGAGCATATAATATGAACTTGTAAAGCATATCAAATTATCAAATAAAAATAATAAACAAACCACACAGAAGTAAAGCCGTAATGGTACAGAAGCGGGTGTCCTCCGGGGCCGGGCCCTTAGCCTCCAAGGATACACCGCTTTAAGCTAATGCAGACGCGAAGATGGAATAATCACCACGCTTCTATTAATGCATCGATTAAGAATACATCGAACCGATTCTCGACAAAACTTAATAACCAGCGATGTCTTACGAAATTACATAAAGTGTATTCTCTAAAATCATCTCCCTACCTGATACGTGCTTCTCCTTTTATAATCGAAGGAAGAAAAATTGAATAGTAAATACAATCTTCCCATAACAATATTGATTCTTCAACCAATTGATCAATGAAAAATAGATTTATCCATCTTTAATGGCAATGATCGAATTTAGCTTTAGTGAGATTTGGAATAGTATGGCAAACGAGCGAGAAAATTGTGCTCAAAGAACTCTGTGAATCTCTCAACACAGGCCGAATTTGGGCAAACCGTTCTTTGATAAAGTTAATTGGGTCCGTTCTGGACAAAACCCATGTTCCGGATTTTCCAGATTCGTCTTCATTTGCTCAGAATCTCAACCGCAAAACTGTCACTCCTTATTCCAGCGCATTTCTGAGTTGGCACTTTTAATGATCAAATCTTCAATCTTGAAATTATCTTGGAGGCTAAAAATGGTGAATAATGTTATAACCAACTTATTAAAACTATCATTGATAAAATAATTCATAATCATCAATTTATTAGAAATAAAGGAAGATAAATAATTTTCATCCATAAGAGCATAAATCATTTATAAAATGGATTTAAATGATAAATTATAACAAATGATATAATAGAGAAGAGTAAAAATGGATGAAATAAGTGTTACAAAGTGGTTGTATTCATGGCCCAACAGTTGCCAAAAGGTTCCATAGTGACGTAGAGATCCGATAACCATTCGTACACTAACAGTTAAAAACCAACCTGACTTGACTTCATCTGCAATCATTACCACTCAACAGCGGGTTGTTGAGTGGGTGTGGCAAGGATGGAATTTGACTGTCAAATAGCCCAGCATTGCGTTATTTTCTAATCAAACACAGTAACAACATTTCAGGGTCTGTTAGTTAAACTATCAAAATAGACATCTTAGTTGTTAGTTAGACTATCAAAATAGACATCATAGTTGTGGAAACTGTCAAATTTGATAGGTGTTTTAGACTTAAATTTTGTATGGATAAAATCATGCCACCTTACTGACAGGCATTTTTGTCCGCATTTTGATCATATTTGACGTTTAAAACTTGTGAAATGTTGTTTCATGCGATGGGTCTTTCATGCTATGGGTTAAAGCGTTTTTTTACAGTTAACTTTTTAAGAAAAACGTCATTATTATATGTCACACCGCTGGACTTGCACCTGGCCAAGAGGCTTGGAATCTTATGGCTTTTATTTACTCCTGATATATTATATTGACACATCAATAATTAAGTGATGTAATAGGTGGAATTCATGCCATTTCATGCGATGGCCCTTTCATGTTATGGGTTTTGAAATAGATAAAGCGTTTTTTTACAGTTAACTTTTTGAGAAAAACGTCACTATTATATGTCACACCGCTGGACTTGCACCTGGCCAAGAGGCTTGGAATCTTATGGATTTTATTTACTCCTGATATATTATATTGACACATCAATAATTAAGTGATGTAATAGGTGGAATTCATGTCATTATATTTATTTTTATTTTAATAATTTAAGTTCATGTACTACAACATAAAGGAGGTTTTAAGACAATATTTAAGAAAAATTTTGGGTAAATTGTCTTAATTTGAGACAAAAGAACACTTATGTATTGTCTTAAATATTGTTTTTAAGCGGGTGTCTCAAATTAAATCATCTTAAAATTAATTTGTCTTAAAATAATGTCTCTATAAAGACAATATATAACACAAGCATTTTTGCCTCTCCAGGGACAATTTCATTTTTGTCTCTCACAATTTCATTTTTGTCTCTTATGAGACAATTTCATTTGTCTCTCCAAAGACAATAGTTGGAATTAAATACATATTGTATCTATGGAGACAATGTCTTTAATCCTATCAGAGACAATATAAAACAATGAATCCAAAAAAATATCTCACCTTAAAATAAATCAATATAAAAATATTTCATTAAAAAAATCTACAATATCATTGAATAATTCATGTTAGGGTACAGTGGAATCGAACCACCAACCTCCTGCATGGCAGGTGCTCTTCCATTGAGCTAGCACCCTTTAAAGAATTATGTGAGGAGTTATGGCAGTACTTGAAATTGTATAATAGGCATTTATTTTTAAAAAATGTTCAACGCATAATGGCATAATCCTTGTAAAATATATAATCATGCAAGCCCCTATTTTTAACTTAATAAACAAATAACTCAATGGAGTTGGCTCACTGTGACACCTTTGTAGTTTGACTTGCACAAAGCGCTAATAATAAACAATAATCTACAAACAAATTAATCTAGCCATACAAAGAAAATTAACTATAATCATCACAAGCAATACAACCACCACCCAAAGAGCTACACCAGCTTGCTAGTAGGAACTGGTCAACGTGTATGATCTACAGTCAGCTTCAAATTTCAGACCTTCATAGTCTTGAGTCCATCCAGCCACCTGCATGAATTAAGACAACATAACCAGAAACAAATAATACTAATTAATACCGTAAGTAAAAATTTCGACAAATAACAGTAAGTAATAGCTTCACTATTTCTTGACAACTAACTTATAATAGGTATTGTCAGATTTTAGAAAAAGTTAGAAGTGAAAATGTATAAAATATTGTTGCTTGTTTCCCATGAAACCAAGGTTGCCATGCTCTTTTGATAGGAATCTTAAGTTGATCCATACAATATCTGGTCGATATGATTGAGACTCGAGCATCAGTATCTCCACTGCAACATTTTCAATAAACCAAAAATATATCATATAATAAAACTTTTACTTGTAACATAGAAAAAAATCAAGGTTTTGGACAGTGTGTGTCAGCTAAGTTTAGTATGGAAATGCTTGCATACCTATATACCCTTCTGTTCATTTGCTGCATTGCTTGCATCTATTTCGAGATATTGAAGCACCTCCATTATCTGTTTACATGGAAAACTGCCCATCACTTCTTATTTTTCATTTCATGAAGAAAGATTACAAAAAATTTATATCAAAGGGAAAGGTACATAAATAATGTGTTCTCACTAACCAGCTGTCGAAAGACTAGAATTTTCTTGCTTAGGTTACTCTGCTCATGCTGCAGCACAGTTGAAAAGTGTCAAGTGCTAGTACATGCTACTAGTTCCATATAATCACATATATGTTTGTATCAGGATCAGTGAATTTGCTTGCTTAGGTTACTCTTCTCATGCTGCAACACATATGAAAAGTCTCAAGTGCTGGTACATCCTACTAGTTCCATATAATCACATATATGTTAGTATCACGATCAGTAAAGAAAGAAATGTTCGAAATTAATTTCCACAAACATCAACAGCTTATATGGCATACCTTTTGAAGTAAATGAAGTGGCATTAGAGGAAAACGAACAAGAGCAAGCAATGCATTTAGATATTCTAGCCTTTTTGCAAAGAATGTCTCGGGACTACATTCCTCTAGTTGCTGATTTACTGCTTCCCAACTATGAGAGCCATCTCTTTGTGTTGCCCAAGTCATAATAACATCTATAACTCTTTCCTCGAGGTCACTACCAAACAGGGGTGCTGCAAAAGTCATAATAATCACAACTCAAAATTTTTACTACATTTATCCATCTTTCCACATTCCAGACTATCAAAGGCAGACAAGTCACCCTTGTTGTATTCACGTACGCCTGCTACAAAATTAGGGTGGATATTGAGCATGCAAAGAGGCATAGTCAAAAATACTATCTTGCAATACCAGAGCACTCTAGGGCATTTCCATAAGTGGGAAACAATAGCTTACCTGAAGTATTTTCATAAAATAGGCCCTTACTAACATTTTGAATTCTGCACTGGTAGTAGTGCAGTAATCAAAATGATTAGAAAACATTTCTTCACATGCTTCTTCAAGTGGCCTGCATGCAGGCATTGAGGTGACCACTTGCAGGATTGGACCTACTGAATCTTGCAAAGAAAAAAACTCAAAAGGTCAGCTTCAAATCCAAAATGAAATTGCAGCAGCTCATCTGAATGGTTGCCAAAAGTGCCCACAATCTCTGGACTCAGTTTTGTGTTATGCAAACAATGGTTGATGAAGAATATGCTTCCAGTAAGTAGCACACCAAGCCTGCATATATGTATAGAGAAACTTATGTCAATTTCTAACTCCAAATTATAACTACCTACGTAGGAAAACTCTTTTTTCTTTTTCTTGTTTGTGATGCCCAACCACCATGTAACCCTTGGAAGCTCAAGGTAGGTATGCCTTTTAAAATCCTCATCATCTGTGGCATGTTTTGGCTATAGAAGATTTTCTCAATGCTTGCAAGTTGCAACCTTTTCACTACCTCAAAGTCCAAGCCATAGTTTTTATGATGCAATATTCAAAAGCAACAATCATAGCACTCCTACTTTTACACAATTAAACTACCCCTCCTACGACATGAAGAAATTTATAGAAGATTTCCTCAATGCTTGCAAGTTGCAACCTTTTCACTACCTCAAAGTCCAAGCCAAAGTTTTTATGATGTAATACTCAAAAGAAAAAATCATAGCACTCCTACTTTTACACAATTAGATTATCCCTCCTATGACATGAATAAATTTATAGAAGATTTCCTCAATGCTTGCAAGTTGCAACCTTTTCACTACCTCAAAGTCCAAGCCAGAGTTTTTATGATGCAATTTTCATAAGCAACAATCATAGCACTCCTTTTACACAATTAAACTACCCCTCCTATGACATGAAGAATTTTACAGGTTGGGAAAGTACAACTCCTTCGAGATACACTCAAATAATAATTTACAACATTCTTTTTGAAGCAGGTGAATTCCAAAATGATCAGTTAGTACAATAAGGGGGAGCAGCAAGGAACACAAGTTCTTTTTTTCATCCATATCCAACTTCCCAGTGTACATGAAGTGCATCATAGATAAAAATGCTTCAGGGGAAACATCCCTCAAGCAGACTTCTGAGGCATTGTTTTCACTCATTCCATTCGTAAACATCTTCTAAGAAACAACTTCTTACTTTCTCTTTCTTATTTAATAATCTCTGAATCGAAAGGGAAAATTTAGGCTACCAAGTATGACACAAGTACAATACATGTGTACAGTTTAATATCCAAACCTGATATGAAAAGAAATTATTTGCAAACATATATATTATTAAAAAATGACGATACATTTAAAATCAAGCTTATATCTTCCAAAACTTTGGTACCACCATAAAGGAACACACTCAAGAAAACTCATATTTATAATATGCTAATGGAAAATGAAAATAGGATCCAAGGCAATAAAATTCAAAAATACAACCTTGGAAAAAGTAGCACTCCAGACACTCAAAACAAGTTTGTGTGCTTGGACGACCAGACCATGCCCCTCAATGTAAATATCGATGTCACTGTATTCACCAATTTCAAGAAAATTTTCCATCTTTTTCACATCAACTGGCATGTCAGATGAGAAATATCATGCTTCATAAATGTATATTCAAAGTGAATATATTAGATGCCTCAACCTTTTTGGAGGGATTGGAATTTGGGGACGGAGTTTTAGTCAAATTCCTCAGCAATATGTCTCTGGGTGACTATATTCTGTTTTTCATAATAGACTTCTATTTGTTAGTGTCCTATAAATATATAATTCATAATTTTTGAATTGACTTTCATAGTCTTGTAAATATGTATATACCTTGCTTTCTGCAAGTTGTTTTCCCATATTTAGAAAAAATAAAAAAATAAAAAATAAAAAAAAGAGGGTAAAAGTCCTAAAAGAAAAATCAAAGGACTTAAAAGAATATAGACCCCAAAAGAAAAAGAAATAAAACATGAAATTGAGCAAGTCCAAATGCCACTACTTTTTACTTTTTACAAATGATTATGGCAGAGTGTAAATAAATGCCATAATCCATGATGAGTTAAACTGTTTAATCTTGACTTGTCATGCTGTCAATTTTTATGTTCTAGATAGTGAATAAAGATTAGTCAGACCATTTAATCCTGACTAATCATTAGATAGGTAGAGAATAAAGAAGAGCTCATCAGTTTAATCTGCGCCCTCGGATGACATAAGGAAGATTTAGATAGTTTTTATGCTTTTCAAAAGAATAAAATGTTTCAAGGTAGCAAGCTCAAGTGCACCTACAAAATGGAAGAAAAAAATGTTAGATTAAAGTTGGGTAGGTAGGAAGAAGTGGGAAGAAGCTTGTAAATATTCATCACCGAGTACAAATTACTAATTTCCCACCCCCTATAGTAATTATACCTTCTAGACTCTCAGTCAAAGAGGCTCAGAGCATTTCTCTGACTTTTGTTGGGACCGGACCTAAGGCTCAATGATTGTTAGTCAAAAGCGTTGAATTCCTATATTAATCCCCAATTATCATTATTTACCCTTCATTCACCCATCACAACTCAAAGATACATAATATCCCATTTTGATTAACTTCCTCCATTTCATAAAACATACAAACCCTCAAAAAACATCTTATCCTAAGTAAAAGTGGTGTAATCATCAAATGATAAACTTTGCTTTAAGGTTTTCACTTTACTTAGTCATATAAGTGTATTTCTTGAGTATTTCATTTTCCTTGTCATATAAATTTCTAACTTATTTTATTAACTCCCTAAAATAGACCTTATCCTATTAATATAACTCCTTTTATTTTAATATCCCCTAAAAACCCACTATTATAAGATTTTATGTCGAAGTAATTATCCACATGTTGAAATAAAATCTTAAAATATACCCCCTTTGGCATAAAACTAACAATATATAAATACCCCACCCCCACTATAGTTATTAAATCCCCCATGGTTTAATAAACTATATAATACAACTTAAAATTCAAAAATTGGCCTTTTTTATACATATCTATGTATTTCTAAAGCGAAAAAAACATTTCCATGTTCATCCCATTTTACCCTAAGTTTTTATAAAGGTAACAGCTCTCGTGCCTTTATAATCTACTTACTAGCCTTCCACAATACATAACTAAACCTGAGGTTTAAGTTTGACCTTATTTCCTTTGTCTGTTATGTGAAACCTCACGTTTCATATAAAAATTAACCCAGGTTAAAACACTCTTAAGCTGCGTCATGCGCTATCAACCAATAGATATAAACCTTTTGAACCATATCTGTATATACATCACCCTGTTGTAAATAAAAACTTTGGTTATAAATCATATTATATAAAGTTTTATTACATTATTAATCCATTCCAACCCTTATTATTTGAGTTTCCCCAGTCCCACCCAACCTTTCAACCATAGCTTTCAAATCAATCTCAGCACTTCGCTCTTTCTCCGATGATCCAACGGTTCTAGACTTGTTTCCATCTCACAAATCAATCGACCTCTCGCCGCCCAAACGGACGTGAAATGGGTGGTTTTCCCATTTCCTCCCTTGGTGACGTGGCAAAATCTGATTGCATCGCATTCATTTTGTTCAATACAACTTACAGCCCAAATCCAACGCGAAACCCACCAATGGTTTTCGCATTCAAAAACAAAACCATTCCCACCTATTTGGTAGGACCTGCATTTATTATGAGTAATTAAGGTTTATATCCAAAGTTTACACCTTTATTACATTATTTCTCACTGCTATTCTCGCACTTAACTGTTAAAAGAGCTCCGCCTAGCCCTTTTAAGCTTCCTAAGCCTTGTTTTAAACCACTGTTAGATGATTCTGTGCCTTAAACTCATATTTCACTCCAAATTCCTTATTTGAAGACCAGAGAAGACCTTCTTGGCTCCAACAAGTTGAAACAAAACTCAAATTCAACCATAAAAAGTTGCATAAACCCTTCCTACAGTCGAATACCTACCATCTGAGGTATTTTTTGACATTCAAGCATGCAATTTCTAAGTAAAAACCATTCATAACTAAAGAAAATCCCAAATCAAGAGAAATTGTCCATATAATTTGCCCAAAAAACACATAGAAACAGGCCAAACCCTAGCCAATTTTTCCCAGAAAAGACTGTGTTTATAAAAGCCTTTCTTGAAGCCAATTTCCTCAAGTTATCTGGTTAAAATCCCTAAAGATCAATTGCAGAAACAAGAAAAGGTTTGCATACCCACAGATCTCCTGAAGATTCATTTTTTACAGTCCAAATTATTCAGAAAACCCTCGTTTTCTGTCTTAAACTAGTTTACATATCTCAAATACCTAATTGAGAAAACATATCACTTGAAGCTTATCCTTGGCTTATAAATTGATAAATTTATCCTCTGTTTAAAAAAAACAACTCTTGCGAACAGTCTAATCTTGCAGAAGTAGCCCAAAAATGCCTAAAAAATAGAGTTAAACCTCCACAGACATATCTCATTCCCCAAGTATTTAAAAAAGCCTTCAATCACCTCCTTGCAGACCTCTATTTCATTAACAAATTGTTTTATTTTTGTAGGTTATTATCAAAATAAGAAATTGAGCCAACAGTTTCAATACTAGTTGACAAAATTGTTCTCTCCAAATTCTCATATTTTACATCAAAAGCTTCATTCAACAAACAGTTTGTATACAAAGAAAGAATAAAATCAAGTTAGAGAGAGATCAGAATGATGAAATTTTCACAATAAATGGTAAAATCAAAGTAAGAATTCATAGTGACAATGAAAACATAACAGTGAAAAAGAGACAGCTAAAGTATATCAAGTAAAAGTCAGAGTGAAAGTTAAACAAAGTTACAGAGCAGTCAAGGTAAAAAGTAAAAGTAAAAACAGAGGAATTAATGGTAAAAAGAGATGAAAATACTTTCACCAACAATGAATTTTATCCAAATTGAAAGTAAAACAGTTAAAAGAATAAAAAGGTGAAAAGATGAAAACATAACAAGAAGGAACATTTTTGCAGAAATTTCATGTTTAAGTCATTATTTTTCATAAACTATTGTGACCAATCCATGATGAATTTTTCAAAACTGAAGGAGGTTTATGTTCCTAAGGTGTCCAAATACGGAAACCTCTCTCACTTTTCTAACAGCCATTATGGGTTGGGAAATATTAAACAATATTGGAAAGAACTTTTTGCAGAAAATTCCTATTAAGTCATCATTTTGCAGAGAATATTGTGGACAATCAGAAATACATCTTACAAAAATTAATGAGGTTTTTGTTCCTAAGAGATCCATCTACAAAAAAATTTCTCACTTTGTGCACAACTATTACATTATTAAAGATACATGTGCATCTTTGCAACATATTTTTCAGACTCTGTAAAACTCTTTTTTACACATCTTTTTGCAGAGCCTATTGTGAACAGGTGGAGCTGAAATTTAGTAAACTAAGAGAGGTTTATCTCAAAAACATATTCATATACAATAAACTTTTTCAATTTTTACATATCTATTTCGGATTGAGAAATAAAAAGGTATCATTGGACCCCAAGTTTGCAGAATTGCTGGAGCAGAATGCACAAAGAAATGAAACAGTTAGTGACTTGGATGCCTCATCATCAACTAAGAGTTGAGATCAAATTCAAATTCTCTTATTAGTCATCATATATCCATGAGCATAGTGTCAAATAGGTTCATTATTTTTTAGTGTCCTTTTATTAAGTTCTATTTATGTAAAACAGTTGGAGATATTTGTAAACTAGTCTTGAAATTTTTTCAAGATATTCTAGTTTAGAATTTGTATAAATACTTCACTCTTTGAAGTATTTTGGGTGGAATAAAATTTCTAAGATTACTATAGAATTTTGTTGATACATTGGAGACTTACATGTTTTTATTTCGAAGTAGCAGACTGGACAAAGAAAATTGGACATCATAATTCAGGATTCTCATGATAAGTTAAAGAGTAAAGTGCATCTATATTGCCATTGTTTATTTTCTCAGTTCCATTCATTTCATTATGTGTTTGTTCTTTCTTAATGAGTAACTAGGAATATTACTTCAGGACTATCTTATGGCTCCATGTCTTAACTAAGTTACCATTTAAATGTTTTCAACTGATTTCCGGTGTTAGGAATTCTTAACTGCTCCTACTCCTGTTTGACTCCTGCCTCCTTCCTCTATTGTCCAGATCAAAGGATCCTTCATTTCCCTTTGTCCCAACTACACCATTTCATCAAAAACCTTTTACCCAAAGCTCTGAGGGTTATCTATCTTTCCCTAACTATATTTGCATCCTTTTGGCCTTGCCTTCTAGTACTGTTATCAAGAATTAGACTCCATTAGCCCAATGGTCAAGTAGATTTCTCCCTAGTTTACCTTTAAGTGAATTTTTCCCACCAAACCAATTCAAAAACAAAACCAATTTTTCTATCATAACTAGCCTAAAACACTAAGGAAAAACAAAGTTAAATCATAAAGAGAGAGCTCTCTCTGAACTTTAGGAAGGCTAGATCCCAGAGTTCCAAGTAGGTTTGTGGTTACCTCAGACTATTTCTCTTGAACCTGGAGAAATTAATGAGTGATAACACTATTGTTCATGGCTCTCAATCTAAGATGGGTGTCAACTAATCCAAAGGATAGATGGGTGTGAAAATTCCATAGTGTTGGTCCATCAAACATTCTTATAAGCTAAGGATATTCACTTTCATATAAGTTAATAATATTCCCCTGTCTATTTATGTATGAGAGGATCCCATCCAAGGCCCAACCAACCCAAAGTGGGCTCTTGGCCCTTGTCTTTTCTATCATCATGAATAGATGATGAACCAAATTTTCTAGGAGTGCCATTTTGCTAAGAGCAGCTGGAAGCATTTACAATATCACAATTACGGTCTACTTGAGGGTAGGGCCCATTTGCGTGTTTATTCGTTTGGGGATTTCCACTCTTTGTTGTATTCTTCCTTTACTAGCGTTTTTCAATGCTTGAGGATATTAACCTTTTTCATTCCCCAAAAGAGAAAGTGTTAGTGTGTTTTTGAGAAAGATGTTAGTTCACTGTGTACTTTTGTACCATGTAGCAAGATAAGGTACACCATCAATAACTTGCCAAAGATGACATGTTGATCACAGATGCACAATCTCTAGAACCCATAGCGTATTCAGATTTTATTTCAATTTTCATAGCTTTATAGAAAAAGGCTATGATGTGCATTGCATTACAATTCAACATTTTGCTCTAATGTTTGTAAATATTTTTTGTTTTTATGTAAATATAAGACATTTTTCAACAAGAAAAAGCAATGCAAATCAGGATCCCTAGAATATATAAGCCCATTATATCATATATTGCCTCTTAGAACATATCACCATTGAGCCAGAAAAAGTATATACCCTCCATTTAACTCAAAAGGGATATGTTGTTTATGGTTAATTTCACATTAAGAAGTTTATATATTTTGTCATCATTCAAGACAAGGACTGATTTTTAATATGATTTTGTTAACATCACGTTATGTTAAATTTATGGCTATTTAAAATACTTATCAGAAAGGATCCCAACTGATTAATCAACATCTATACGACATTCAAATAACCTACACGATGATATAACTGATAAAGAATATGAGAATAGATTCTTGAAGCATATGCATAAAGGACTCTAGAGACAGTTCAGTTTTACAATGACATGAAACAATAGGAATATTACCCCTTCATACTCATATGCTATGCAAACACTACACGAGCCTGATATTGTAATTTCAAACAGTCCATTGAAAAACTTACCACAAAGAAAAGGGAAAACAAAGACATGAGCCATCCTCGAAGATATTCAAAATGGTCAACTAAAAAGGTCCAAGATGGGCCAAGAATTAGTTTTAAATTAAATGTTTTGAAAAGAAATGTTTGCATTCTAAAAGAAGAGAAGGTCGATATGCAAATGTATTGGATTATGGTCATCCATGACAAATCCTCGGGGTTGGATTGAATCTGAGTGGAATTTGAAAGGTAAGGGGATACTTTGGTATTAGATTCTCATTTACAAGTGAGGTTTTGAAATGAAAGCCATATTATCAAAATGGTGCATTTCTGTTTATGACACATCAGGATGTTGGATTCACAACATTGCAGGCTCCTTGGTGGATCCAAATATGGATAACATTAGTCGTTATATAGCTTGATTGTTGGGAAGAAGAGTTGATAAAATTGATTCACAATAATTTGGGAAGGAACCTTAAGGCCTGCTTCAATTGTGACTCAAGTGCAATGGATAAAAGTTTGTGAAAATAAGCCATCAATTTAAAGACACTATTACATATGTTCATATAGAAACTTTTGAAAGCAAGTCCCTATTTTTTAAAACATCAGTTTAAGTGCAACACATACCACAAGTATGGTCATCTAAAGAATTAATGCCCAATTTGGGGGGTGGAAGAAATAAATGAATGAAACAAAGGAACCAAAAATTTAAAAAACAAACATGAACCCCAAAGAAGAAGAACCCATTGAATATGAGAGACGTCAAGAAACTATTTACTATGATTTTGATTGTGAAGCTTAGGGCTAACACATAACACCATGTGATCTATGTGTAATTCGTACAACCTACTTTAATGTAGATTTACCCACTCTGAATTTGTACCAAAATGAGAATTAATCCAATATTTCTCTGCATTTTTGGAAACTTCCAAGGTAGGTAACACCGACCTTAAAAACACTCTTGGCAGTGAACCTATGAACTGTCAAATCCATCATCAAAGATGCACTTTAGAAATAAACTAACGGAGATATATTAACACATCTAAGATCCTCTACAAAATTTAACCCCAAAAAGCACTCAGTACACTCATGTGCACCATATCTAAAAATTTTGGAGATTTTGTTGTAGGAAATGCCTAACGCACCAAGTACCCATTCAGAAAACTTCCAAAAACACCTCGAAATTTCTCTAAGCCATACCATATTGTGCTTTTCCACTAGTGTGTACAAAAGGAATTAGGAGTCTTTTCAAGGTAGCTTTGCACGAAGGAATATAGATTTGTTAAAGATGAAATAAATTTAAATGGGATTGCAGGTTCCATGTCATTACATGTTCACTCTGTGATTTATATTGCATCAATGAGACATATAGGTTGCAAACAAGGGATGACAATTTGGCTTTCAACTACAATGTTTACAATTCATTGACTTTCCCAAATAGCGAATTCAACTTGGCCTAAATATCATCAGTCTTATATTTCACCATTTGAACCTAAAATGTTCCTTGCAATCTTCAAATAGCTGAAAGTGTAAAATATTTAACCCTTGGGCACAAAAGAAAAAGGGAACCAAAGGGAAATTTATGCAGAAACAACTCATGAAAAAAAAGGAGATATGTTGCAATATGTGACATCTGGATGTTTAGATTTGAATTGAAAAAGTGCATTAGATGCTCAAAAATGCATATCGACAATAATGAATGGAAGGTATGAAGTTTGGGAATCTCCAGCTTGATTTAGAAGCTAAGAATATTAATGACTTGCACAGAGATGTTCTAAAAGTGAAAGCAGCTATATCTGAAGAAAAAATAGTTTGTGAAGTATTTGTTCTTGAAGACTGTGCTGCAAGAACAATGTTTTAAGGGAGGAATTCCCTTTTCTTTGAACCATCATCATCATACTGTCTGAAAGTTATAAAAGGAAGATTTCTTCCTGGAATGTAGCTTTATTCTCCTGTGGCTACCTTGACAGTTTTACTGGTTTCTTCTCTTGGAGGTATAGAAAACATAAGCAGATGATTGGGATTTTTCTGGCCTCAGTACCCAGTTTTTCTATCAGTTGGTTGCAGCCTATACACTACTGGTGCTAAGCTTTGTGTTCTCTGACAAGTTCTGTTGAACCTTTTGAAGGAAGTTCAGTGACTTTTCTTGGTACCATTTTGATTGCATTCACAATCTTAGGATTCATCTTGAAGGATTGTGTTATGTGGCTAAAGGCAACAGGTTTGACCTTAACTATTTTTTGTAGTTCTTGTTGCTGAGATTTAGTAGAGAATTTGTCATACTGATATTCCCACTCAGTTGGGTACTTAAAGTGCAGATGATTGAGGTTTATCCATTATAGCCGAATAATTAGGTCTAGGCTTAGCTTTCCCATCTAATTTTTTGAGAAGTGGGAGTTGCATGGACAAGACTATATTAATAGTGACCAGCCTTTTTTCAATTTTCTCTAAGGCATTGGTTAAGTCACTCACCTGATGATCTAGAAATTCTGTATGTGCTAGTATTTTTTCACAAACTACTTTTTCTTCAGAGATAGCTGCTTTCACTTTTAGAACATCTCTGTGCAAATAATCAATATTCTTAGCTTCTAAATCAAGCTGGAGATTTGCATAATTTAGTTGTGAAGTATTTGTTCTTGAAGACTTTGCTACAAGAACAGTGCTGGAAGGGAGGAATTCCCTTTTCTTCGAACCATCATCATCATCATACTGTCTAAAAGGTATGAAAGGAACATTTCTTCCCGGAATGTAGCTTTCTTCTCCTATGGCTACCTTGACAGTTTTATTGGTTTCTTCTCTTGGAAGTAGAGAAAACATAAGCAGATGAATGGGATTTTTCTGGGCCTTAATACCCAGTTTTTCTATCAGCTGGTTGCAGGCTATACATTCTCGGTGCTAACCTCTGTGTTCTCTGACAAGTTCTGTTGAACTTGTTGAAGAAAGTTTGGTGACTTCTCTTGGTACCTTTTTGACTGCATTCACAATCTCAAGATTCATCTTGAAGGATTGTTTTATGTAGCTAAAGGCAACAGGTTTGACCTTAGCTATTTTTTGCAGTTCTTGTTGCTGAGATTTAGTAGAGAATTTGTCATACTGAGATTCCCACTCAGTTGGGTATGTAATGCCAGTCCATTCAAAGGTAATGGGAGTGGTTGTATTGCTGGTTCCTAATTCCACCTCGCTTACGAGCTGTGAAGTATTCCGAACATGGGCCTGTAAAGGAGGAAGATTTTCATTCCAAAACTGAACAATGGTGAGTGTTTTAAGTTGGAGAATTAGAGAATTGACAGACATATCAAACCCTTGGGGCTGGATATAGGCTTGGAGGAAATTATAGATGTATGGATCATCTAAGGAAACAAAGTATTTGGGATAGACTGTGCCAAAGGCAGGACCTTCATGTAAAGGACTTGCAAACCCACAAATAATAGCATCTGCAAACTGATTGTGTCTTGTATCAACGACAACATACATACTATTTATATTTATAAAAGGCATAACCAGAGGGTTTAACCCGAAACATATTGCTCCAAGATGACAATACTTAAAGCCTTTTGATTTTGCCCAATCGATTTGAGATTTCTCAAGAAGAGGGATTTGGATTGGCTTATCTTAAGTAGTGAAGGCTATATCGACAGAATTCTGTCGTATTTGTGATTTAGCAAGATATTTATATAAAGGCATATTATATACTTGGTTTGGAAAAATAGGATGGATCTTCCAGTTAGGATCTACAATGGGTTCATTAATAGTAATTATTGAAGTAGATATGCTAGCTTCACGATAAGAACCTTTTCTGTCAGTTAAGAAGACATAGGAAGTCTCATTCAAGTAGAATAAAAACTACAATAATAAGGTGCCCAAGCATAATCCAAAATTCATATATGAGGCCCATTACATTGATTTTCACATATAAACAAATATCGAAAAATATGGTAACTAAATATCCCTATAATTGAATGATATAGAGCTCAAATGTTCTTTACTTTCTTGTATTTAGCTGTGTAAATTCCAAATGGTACCGCATGAGTGATTTGTTAATTGGTGGGAACACATAGTTGTATGCATCACTCTTCTCTGTAATGTTCATTATGTAGCCATGCTCTGCAAGTAAGAAAAATTGTTTAGTCTCAAGTGCCAAGTCCAAGGGTTAACTATTCCTTGAACATCCCTCAGATGCCTTCCTAGCCTTGTCTTCTTTTGAGACGTACCATTTGTGTTAGGAAGAAAAAAACCAGTGCAGATAAATCCTCTTTTGATCTTACTAGTGAATCAAGGATCCTTTGGTATAATACCAATCATTTTGATATGAATGGCTTCCCAATATGCACTTTTCCATTGGAAAAAATAGGGCAACATTTTCCTTCTTGGACCAAAATAGTCTGAACCAAACTGGTGGACTTAATGATATTCCATTTTTTGACTGAATGTGAAAAACAAGGCTTGCTTTATTTTCATTTGAAAAAACTATGCTTCAATGCTTCTAGTTTCTTCCGAGATTTCCTCATGCCCAAGGATGCCACAAAAGTTGCAATTTACACTTTAATTTATCTTTGCAAACATCAAACCTATTGTTTGGGGTTGGGCGAGAGTTATTTGGCTATATAATATGGTGTTCTATATTTTCCATTCTTGGTGCATGTAGAATAGATATATATCTGGATCTATGAGGGTATATGGTAGAACACATTTTCGAGTTGAACCCTACAAATCCTACACCTTACATGCTTTTATTAAATGTATACCTTATAGCTGGCAGGTGAAGGGCACATTGAAGGAGACCCAAACTAAATGCCACCACGAGAGAATTTGGCAATTGAATTAGACTAATAAATGCCATAATAAGGGACATCATTGAATGATTTAGAAGGAGAACCAACCTAAATTCCACCATGAGAGAAGTGGGAAACTGAAATATACTATAAAATTCCACCATGAGAGAAGTTGGCAATTGAATTAGGCTATTAAGGTGTTTTCTATAACAATTGTTCGAGTTATTGAAAACCCTCTAGTCTGACTACTACGATGATACTATGATGCTACTGTATCCATCCCCAAAATATGTCAACTGGCCATTTCTTCAAGGATGGATAGTGTCACTCGAGGGGTTAGCAACGAAATTTAGTGAAGAAAGCTATAAAACAAGTTTAGTAGGTTTTGGTCTTTGCAAATCCTGTGAATGCACAGAACAAGTTCAAACTTTTGGACTCACACCATTCAAAAAATGCATCACATGTAGCTTAGTCACCTTAAAGCGGGCATGCTACAAAAACAAGAAAAACTAGGTTTCAACCATCTTGACCTGCTCTAGTTTACAAGGGGCTCCCATCCTTGATGATTCAAAACCTAAAAGGAGTAACGATAGGCACATTCTGCAAAGTGTGTCCCTAAAATTAACTCAAATAGTTTGTCTTACTTCGCATTTCTCTTCAAAATATATTTAGAGATTGAATATTATACAAAGTAAGCAGAGCAAATCCATCTTACATCAAGACATCACTCGAGATTATGAGGTTTATTTGTACATTTTTTGTGTGAAGAAGAGAAAAAAAGAGCCTATCTATCCATTAGAATGATTTCACATGGCTCTATTATCAGAAAAGATAACTCTTAAAGATACAAAGCATTGTTAGTTTCAACGTTTTATGTGTCAAGTTCTGGAAATCAATTTTGTAGGTTACTAAAACCCTTTCCTGCCAGAAGGCCATTTTAATAAAAGATCCACTAATTTCCTTATGCCACCTGCCTTTACAATGGCCCCTGAGCGAAAGAAAACAAACATCAGCTTCATGTATTGTTTGGAAAGGAGGAAGAAAACTTGTTATGTTTTGGATGATAGAAAAATGAAGGAGTATTTAGTCAAACATCCCAGTTTTTCCAATCAACGATGACAACTATAATTTACATTGCACTTCCAATGCATACAATGAGTAGGCAGCACCACCAACATGCACAATGAAGGTAGGGTGCTTAATAAATAGGAAAATAAGGATTCACTTGTTTCATTTTTAGATTTGAGATTAAAAATTAAACGAAGAGAATATAGTCAACACCTTGAGCTCTTCTCCTAGAGACAGGTTTCTGTATTGGTTCACTGACCAAAAGAACCTGGAGGTAGAAATTCCATTTTGGGCTTTCTGTGCTGATTTTTTACTATCCAAACTAGTGATGCTCCACACATTGTTGAACATTTGAAGCAGCTAAAAGCCCTTCTAAATATTTTTGCAAATCCCCTCCTAGAAAATATGATAAATTTCAATAAGAAAAAGTCAAAGTCATGCCGGACAGAGAGATCTTTCACTTTCAGTATGTCAGATGTATCTAAATGATTAGTAAATATAAATTATGCCCCTCAACATGAAAAAAATTATCATGACATTGGTTTGACTCTCAACAACTGAAATACCAACCTAAAATGTCATCTAGCTCATTGGTAACTTTATATGGATAAGGAAAAATTGCAGTGTGTGGCTGTTAAAACATAAAACCAACAAAAGAAGAATTTCAATGTTCGTATATCATGCCAACAAAATAAATAAAAAAATAGCTCCATAACTTTGCTCCGTAAATACTATGTTCAAGAGTGAGATTCGCACTCACAGGATTGCACAAATCTTTGTAAGGACTATCATCAATCAGTAAGGTGTTAAATGGTCCATATTATCCTTCTTCCCAAGGAAGTTCTGGCCTCAACTTTGCTCCACAATTTGGATAATTCTTTTAAGAACAAAGGCTTCTGTTGAGTCTCAAATCTGTATCTTTCTTATACATCTTCCTAGACCTTTTTCATTTACCTGAACCTTCCAAGTTGTCAATATCATTGTATATTAATTGCAAAAGAGCATCTAAAATGGTTTTTAACTATATTTTTGTGTCTGCTGTTTGATTTAGATTTTTGCTCATCTAGCTGCGGAATCTTGCCACTTTCCGCAGCTGCTGCAACTTTCCGCAGCCATTTTGTGAAAGTCTATGTTACAGGTGTCTTCAGGAAAAAAGAGCCACATGGGCAAGTCAGAAATGATGTGGACATGGATTGTGTCCTATTGGCTTGAGAAAATTCACCTAAGGAGGCTGCGGTCAAAGGTGGCCAAGTGGAAGTCAACCGTAGAGTCCCACGGTGACAGGACTCTGTTTCTCGTCACGTGAAGATTTATATGGCCGTTTCTGAATTGCGGGAGACAAATCAACACCTGTACATGGCTCCATAAGCCGAATTCAACATCCACTCTTCATATATTTACTCCTCAACGCGACCATGATCCTAGATCTTTGGACGTAATGGTTTACGTGTTCTCTATCAGCACAAACTTTAGGGAATTAGTTATGTTACCTTTGCTATAAATAACACGTTTGCATACGCACATTAGATTAGCCTCCAGATAGTTCTGAATGTAATTACGTTGCCATTGTGCCGTAATATCACCTTTGTTATGACTGGATTTTAATATATAAGAAGACTCTGTTTCCAAGCATAATTCATATTTGAAGGCTGTTGCCAAGGCTGGTGTAGAGGGCTCCTGCACACGCTGAGGTTTTGTGCATTATTGTATAGTTCTTGTTTTATTTCTTTAAGCTCATTGTGCCATAAGTCATTCATGTGTTTATACATTACATCTTTCATGGTATTTATGCTTCATCTCATTTATAATCTTTCATGCTTTACATCTTGCTTCTATCCACAATCTTTCATGTTTATGTTATTGTTAACTGATCAGTGTTCTTGTTTCAGGTTATAAATAGGCAGCCCGGGCATTTGCATAACTTTTTGAATAATGACATGGAATTAATATTGTTCTGCTGCTAATTTACTTTTCTTAGTTTCTGTTTAATTTCAGTACTGCTTTGTTTATTTCAGTCTTGCTCATTTGCTTCAGTAGTTAGATTTAGAAATATTAAATTGCTCATGACATCTTCAATTACCTCCGAAAGCCATAGCTGGACTAATGGCGAGGGATTGAACTATGAATGTGTAGTTTGATATTACTTTACTTTCTGCAAGTTAGATATCAGGTTACTCAAGTTGTTTATGGTTACCTCCAAAAACCATAGCTGGACTAATGGTGAGGGATCAGAAGATAAGTTGATGTAATTTGATTTAGTTTACTTTCTGCAAGTTATATATCAGGTTACTCAAGTTGTTTATGGTTACCTCCGAAAACCATAGCTGGACTAATGGTGAGGGATCAGAAGATAAGTTGATGTAATTTGATTTAGATTTACTTTGTTGCAACTTTCGGATTTCTTTAGGCATAGTTTCTTTTGTGTTTGAATAGCAGCAAGGATAATGAGTTTCATGATCAGTAGTTCATTGTTTGTTTGACTAGAATAGTGATATAATTTCATTTTCTTTGAAGAATTAATTTTGTCATTGTGTGTTTTAAAATTATTTTGAAGTTTGGAAAATCATTAGAAAGACATTGTTGTCTTGAATATTTGTCTCCATACTTGTTTTTCAGAATTTCAATAAAAATCCAAAAACGAAAAAAAGTAAGAGATAGGTTATCTTGCACATATAGTGCGCCACACTTCGTCAGCTTACGAATCCCGGATTGACAAATTAAATGTAGCAATTTAGGACACACTAAATTGACCAAACAGCTTCCTTGAATTTTCTAGAGTCTTCAACCCTATATATGTGCAATCAATTTGATGCTACACCAGCAAATGAAGCATTGAATATCAACAAGAGCAATGAATTGACATATAAAAAAGGTATAGAGCATGAAAAGAAAAGATACAAAAAATTGGAGAAGAAACCACTAAAATGCGCACAAAATGCAAACCAACCTCAGATGAAGTTGCCTTCAAGCATCAATATTTTCCTAGATAAATGCATTTAGAATAACAAATATCCTTGAATGTAATGTGTCATACTCTAAGAAAATTACGCATAGAATGAGCTTCAATATTTTCTTAGTCGTAAGACTAAAGGGTGAGCTGCATAAAGCCTTTGAAATGACAAATTTAAACCTGTTTCAATGTGGTCTATTGAATACTACAAACAAAAAAGAAAATTTCCTGCCAAGTATCAATGCATATGTGCATTTCATCATTTGTTCAGTAGTAATTACCCATTTGAAGCATCATGTGCCAAAACTAGTCATAACAACCCTACTTAAAGCAAAAGTGAAGTGCATAAAGAGTTTAGACAAATTATGGAGAATTTAAAGGAACTTACAAAGCCGAAGCCTCCAGTCCTATAGATTGGTCCAACCATTGTTGATAGAGGCACACATTTGCCCCATCAATAATAGCTTCATATGGCCCATGATTATCCAACCACTCCTGATATGTGGTGAACTCAGATTTGGCCTCCCTCTCAAGAACTAAAGTTGTAATAGATTTGGAAAATTTTTCACTCTCTGGTGGATAAATATCAATTGTAACTAATTTTTCCCTGCAACATCTGCAAACCCCCTTATGTGTCATAATGGTGTGCCTAATTTTCCATTCCCCTTGTGCCACCCTCCTCCTCTACCTACATTGGCTTCTCTTATTTTTCTAGTATCCCAACTAGTAGTACCCACCTCTTTTGCCACTTTGCTCTTGAACCATTTCTCTATAAAATTCGTAGTCGATGGAGATACCTGTCTAATCCTAGCTCTCAATCTATGCAACAGAGAATAAACTCTCTCTTCTCTACCAGCTTTAGCATTGAGCTTTAAGAGTGCTGCTAGCTCCGGTTCTTCTGGTTGTATACCAAAATCTGCCATGTTGGCATCTACCTCATATGCTTCTTCCACCTGTATGTTTTTACAGAAAGAAAACAACGTCGGGCTGAAAGAATGGAGCCTTGGAACAACATTATAAGTTGGCATTTGCTTCACCATTTCAAAGGCCAAATCCCCATTCCCTTTCGCCACAGCCAATCTTGCCACTCAAGTAAAAGTGGCCTCATTTGGAGGAATTTTCTGTGAATGCATCTGTTGATAAATTTCAAAGCCTCTCTTCAAATCCAATTCCATCAATTCTTTAGTAATTTCTATCTTAGCCTCATCTTCTGAGATACCATCCTTATCCTTCTCTGTCATTTCATGATCCCCGTTTGAAGGGCATATATCTTGTTCATATCTACTATAATCCTCACTCCCACTCTTTGCAGGCCTAAGAACACCCATGGCAGTAGAAGAGCATATATACAGAAGAACATTGTAGTGGTGCTGGTTGAGTTCAACATCTTCTGAAAGTGCTTTGTCATACAATGATATTTATTCGAGTAAGTCTCCTCGTTTGGAACAAATTTCAAGGCCAAATCTTAAATTCCCTTCTGGCGATTGCCTCCTCTTTTTCTTTGATTAAGTGGATTAAACTCTCTCAAAAATAGTATTTTTGCTATTAACATTAAGAAATACAACAGCATTATGAGTACCTTGCTCATCATCTGCAGTGGAAATTACTGAAGTAGAAGACTCTCTTACTGGAACCAAATTGGAATTAAATGCAGGATGCCCTGTTTTGGAAGGTTCAAAAGAAATTTTCTCCAAAACAGAGGTGCCTAGGTTCTTGTTTTTCTTCACAGCAGGGGTAAATTGCAGTTTTCTCTCATTGGGCATTTTCTGACTTGAATTTCTTCCATAAGTGTCACTATTTCCATGGCTTTGGCTTCTTTATTTTGTGAAGGAACCTGTAGACTGAATCGAACCAGGAGGTTGCATTGTGATGCTAGAAAAATCATGTATAAATATTGCGTTACAGGAGTTCATAAAAAGACCCCGCTGGTACATTAAAGCAAAAGTGAAATGCATAAAGAGTTTAGACAAATGATGGAGAATTTAAAGGAACTTACAAAGCCAAAGACAAATCTGAAAAGTAGAAAACTTAACTCCTCCATTCTTTGGTCCTTTTAAGAGAGCCAATCCGGCTTCCTATCATGTTGAATATGTCTTAATATTTTTATGCCAAGCTCTAGCTGGAGGTATTGAGCTAGAAAATAACCGATCTTATACCCTAATGCGTCTCCACTAGCCTTGAGAGATTCAACATCTTTAACCGTAGGGTTCAATTATTGTACAATGAGAATAGACGTCAATATAGCCGAATAGTTGGATATTAAAATCAGAACTACAAATAGCCAAATTACAAGCACCAATCGAGACAAACTGCTAACTAACTTCTCCCCTGTAGTACAGTAATTAGGTCAGGAGGATGAAGCTCATAAAATCCATGTAAATGGTGACATTCTAGTTCTTCATTTTCAAACCAAAAGAGAAAATAAAAGCATTTCAAGTGGAAGGATAATCGCTTACTGTGTGAGAAAACCAGCGTCGAGAACAAAAACCTGGTATAGAAAAGTGAACCAAAAGAAGAAAGGTGAACTTGTTGGATACTTTAAACACCAAGGACATAAGTGCATAGAAAATAGATAAATATTTAGAGAAAAAAATACCAAATTAGAGTGACCACTTGTTGCCTGGTTCTTCCTCTAAACTCAGGATTTACCCTATGCTCGAATAGCCATATAAAATCTTGTGAATATGAAAAATGTTGATGTTGTAGACCACATTCCCGGAGTAAAAGGAAAAATGAATGCCCAAGTGTTATTTTCTTTGTCTGCCTTGATAGGAACCACCATTATTACACCTGATTCAGTGAATGGTTGTATGAAATCCACATGTTTACTTCAACTCACAAAAATTCTGGTATCACTGACAACTGCATCAAATTTCTGCCAATCAAATTCGAAATCAGTTTCGGCAGGAGTTGATTTCTTAGTGATCAGAAGGATTAAAAATCTAATAATTCAATGGACTATAGAAGCCTAGAAGGTAACCTTGAGATAAAATTGATAGACAAGGTCATCATAGGAGTGTAGATCCACCAGGCACATAACAGTTTTAAGATCACTGATTGTATTATTGTTTTAAGATCATCGATCTCCTTAGGGAAATGGCGTATCTCATACTAATGGTTTCTATCTGCATATATAAAATAGAATCTATAATTGAAAAGAGATGTAAATTACCAACCGAAGCCCCCTGAATCACATCACCATGCGAGGCACGAAAGTGCAGAACCAGGTGGGAACCATTGATTTTGGTCCCCGAGCCAGACCCATTAGTAAACCCCTAGACTAAACAAGCAAAACGATATAGCTGGAAATATATACAATGAAATAATTATATAGAGTTGCTGACATAAATTTATCAATGTTGCTCTGTGGTAATATTAAAGGAAAGGAGGTACCTGAACTTTATATTGCGTGATGAGTGGAAGCACCTTGAAAACCAGCTAACCCAGAATGGTCTTGTAGCATCACTAACGCACCGAACCATAATAGGTTACTCTGTGAAATAGTTAAGCGCCTGAAGTGACAGTAATGGTAAATGAAAGTAATGGTAAATGTCATAAAAAATGGGTTTCAGGAAAAATGTTTTAGGGTTGGAGGATTTGATCCCCTGCCATAAATTCTACCCCTTCTCTCTTCACCGTATAACATGGCCCGAGGAGTCACATGTTCATCACGTGACATAAGTGAACGTGGCACCATAGCACCAACGTTATCAATTTTCCAGTACCGGAAGATATGAAGGGAATATCAACTAGCATTTGCACCAAAGGGGTGCAAAGTAGAGCTTCAGTAATACTAATTTGCATTGTAGAGCTTCAGTAATACCAATTGATTTTAATTTTTGATAATATTCTGAGCTATATCACAATAGAGAAAGAAAATTGTATGAATAAATGTACCACATTTTCAAATGAATTCTAGCTATAAATAAAATATGATGATATATTTTACACAATATTTCATATATAATTATGCTTCTAGAATTAAAATTATAATGGTAAGCATTATTAGATAATAAATATTAAAAAAAAATTAAGTGGCATTGTCCTTCATTACCTCAATAGAGAAACCATTTTAAGATGGAATGAATATTGTTGGGTTGCATGAAATTACTAATCAAGGGGTGGTTGTTAGTTGAACTTCACATATCTTTTTAGTAGTTGGCTTATAGCCAAAGCACAATTCTCTAGCTAAAACCACTACTCCAATTCTTCCTAAAATTTAATCATTTTCTATATCTACATTTACTCTTTTTACGGTAAGCATATTCAAACAAGAAACTTGTGAAGCAAAGTGTGTTGCACTTCTTATTGTTCTCAACTATAACCAACCTAGAAATTGCAAAATAACTCCACATTCACCTTCAAAACAAAAGCATAGAACTTACAACTTGTTCAAAATAAACAATGGAATTTATTTTCACTCTTCATTTATAATTCACTCAGAATACATAGTATACAAAATATGATTTATTTTAAGGTCATAATTATTTCTGTTGCACTACATTGTATACAAAATATGATTTACTCTAAGGTCATAATTAATTCTTTTATAGATATTTTAATTTTTCATTTCATTAAAATAATTATTACTTTATTTTAAATGTTTTTGTTTAAAATTAAATATATATATTTTTAAATCTAAAGTGCTTACTACTATTAATTATTAATTGGTATTTTATTTTTGAAGTATTGATGGTCTATATGGGGATGAGAGTACAATAAGTCTAGTAGAAAATGGTTCTTTATTTGTCTTTGGTTAAAAAAAATAGAGAATGATAAATTGTCAATATGTTATATATATATATATATATGTGTGTGTGTTTTAAAATAAAAAAGAGATACAAATTGAATTGGAATTGATTACTTATTTATTATATATGTATTAGAATGATAAATTGAAAATACACTAATACATTTGTTTTTTTCCCACACTTAATAAATTTAAGTTTCAAATAAATTTAGATTAATAAAATTATAAAATCATTAATGAATAAATCAATTTTTATAATATCATAACTTTTTTCAACAATTAAATCACACTTTCTACCATTATAATTTTCATGGAAATTAAACTTTCTCTAAAGATGAAAAAAAAACTTCCTAATTTCCAGCATTAAATCTAGCCCTACATATTATCATAAAATTTAAACAAATTTTAAACTATTATTTAATTATTACATTCTCATATATTCATAAATTATATATTTATTTTAAGAGTTATCTTTAAGTGAGATTTTGATTTTCTGAAATTTGGGTGGATTTTATTATTTATTTTATTCATAAATTATTATATATTTATTTTTTATTTCTAATGGGAATGTGTATTAATTTATACACTTCTTTCCAAGCAGAATGTTTTAATCATGACGTGTGAAAATTCTAAATGTTTTAGCACTTAACAACATATCATAGTGTCATATGAAAAAATTAAACATAATATTGTAGGAAAATTCTAATTATTTTACTACTTAACAACAAAACGTCGTAATGTTGGAGACATTTTTTAAAAAACGACAATTTGAAAAAGAAAAGAAAAAATAATGCTGGAGACATTTAAAAAAAAATCGGAGATATGCATACAATAAAACTAACATCTAGATCCAATTACAACCAACTTCAGAAGAATGCCTATAACCCAAAACCGAACCAAAAGATTAAGCATTCTAACAAATCATTAAAAGAAGAAAAAGGAAAGTAATTAAACAAATAAAAACAAAACCCCTATCAAAGGTTGAAACAATAACTCTGACTTACAAACAACACAGGCTTAAAAAACCATTGCCCTGATTTCCCATTAAAAGAAAACCCAATACCGATGAATAACCCATACGGGAAAATCCCCATGGAGGATTAAAATAATCAAATTCATTGACAAAACCCTCGGAATACAAAACCCCGGTGTTAATTAATGCCAAAATAACTTCAAAGCCTACTGCAAATTCTCCACAAAACCTCCAAACCCTTCTCAAAAGCCAATACACATATAAAAATCGAACAAAGAAATAAAAATTTGTGGAGTTGAAAAAATTCAAAGCACATACCTGTACAGGGTTCAAATCGCGCTAGCTGATAACACCCTCCGTAAATTACAGGCTCAACACCCAGCAAATCTAGGTAGGAATTTGGTAGGTCATGCAAGGACTGAGAATAATAGAAATGAAAATTGTATATTGTACATAAATATATTATTACACGATCCTTGAAGAGGTGCTTGCACTGAAAGGCAAAGGCATCCACCAAGTATAATTTTTCGAGAAACTATTGATGTGCGACCTGGGAAGGCCATCCTTTCACCTTGGGACAAAATGAAAGATTCAGCAATTCGAGCGTGGTAACATTTCCAAGTGTCTCATTGCAAATGGTCACATTCCTGCATCCCGTCAAGGCAGAAATACATTTGAGTCGAGTCAAATTCCCAAAAGAAATGGGAAGCATTGCCAAGCAGTAAAAATAAGACAAATCGATGGACTGGAGGTTTGCTAGCCTTCCGATGGAATCAGGTAGCATAGCCAAGTGGGAACAATAAGTATGTGCCTTCGACTACCATATCCAATTGAAGGATTGCAAATATGAGTGCGCTTACTGCCATCAGACAAGACAAGGCATGATCCATGTCCAACAAATCGATCGAGGAGCAGTGATGATAGAAACCAATCGAGGAGGGTTCGCTTTGATGGAAAGCGAGGAGGAGTTTTCAGTTTGATGGAAAGCGAGGATTATGTCTTGTACTATCTGACACTGTTGAGATTTCATGACACTTGTTGAGGATGACGAATCTCAACAATTTAAAAAACAAGAACCCCATAATAGAATTCTTATCGGCATAATTAATAAAATGGGATAAAGTTCCAGTGTTACGGGTCACGTTCCATCAATTAATGCATTGGAAATACATGAAATGTTATGAGGGTGTCAAATAAACCAAGGTAAACCTCTTTTGAACTAAAATAAAAGGAAAACCCAGTTAACCCAATCATTATCATGTCCCCTTAACCTAAGCCCTTGCATCCTCCTTGGCTGCACATAGAACTTAACCCCTCTCCACTCCTTCAACCAGGATGAAAATGATTCAATTTCAATAGGAAGAATCGAAGGGATGAAGAAAATCGAGTAAGCTGCAGTCCTTGCATCCTCATTGACTATTCCTATGACTCAACCCACTCAGCTCCCCCTCATCTCCCTCAACTAACATAAAAATGCTTCAATTTCAATAGGAAGAACGGGCAGGATCAGGAACCTCGAGCAAGTTGTATTGCATGCATCCTCCTTGGCTTCGTCTACAACTAAACCCCCTTAGCTCCTTCAACCTGGATTAAAATACTTAAATAGGAATAAATGGTGGGATCAAGAACCTCTTGCAAACTGCAATAGGAAGAAATGGTCAGATCAAACTACACCATTCCATCACTAAGAAGCCTCGGTTTGCAAGGCATGTATTCACCTATGGAGAGATATATCATCACAAATAAATAAGAGGAAGAAACACTTACTGATGTGTTGTAATTGTTTGAGCTAGAGGAATGTAAAGTAGTAGACATGATATAGCCTAAGAAAAGTGGATCCAATCCAAACCAACCACCCTATGAATTTTAAAAGCCTATAGGTAATCCCAACTTTTTATTCTACTTTTGACTTGAAAGCACCTTTTCTTAGTCTCAATAAATGAAGCAAATAGTCTCAACCCCTTGGAGAAGGAAATTTGAGAAAAACAATTAGCATGAACAAACAAAGAATCCAATGAGTTGATAGTAAGAGGGGTCTCCCTTTGTAAACAAGCATCCATAGGCTTGTTAGAGTTAGTATGAATCTTTACTAGAAGGTGAGTAGTCTTCACATCACCAACCACATCCAATAGAAAGGTACCAACCCCTACAATAAAAATTATGTCTCCAAATAAAGTGTAGTCAATACCAATAATATTATATTATGAATCTATTACAGTATTATTTGCAAAGTACATTTCCATACATGTGTGAAAGAAACAACCAATCTGGTTAGCAAAAGGAAGTCTTTTTGGAGGGCTCGCGAAACACCCTTGAAGGAGACAAGAAGGGTTTGAAACCATAGAATATAATTTTATCTATGAACCCTAGTTCTGTAACCCTTAGGAGAAATGTTAATAGTCAATAGTCTAATATCAGATGATATCCTAATCTCAGATCAATCTTTAAGAACATTGTTGTTCCATTCAATTGATCGAACAAATCATCAATCCTCGACAACAAATACTTATTCTTAATGGTCACCTTCTTCAATTGCATTTAATGAATGCACAATCTGAGAGTACCATCCTTCTTCTTCACAAATAATACTGGTGTGCCCCATGGTGATACACTTGGCCTAACGTGTCCCTTGTCCAACATTTCCTTCAACTGCAACTTTAGCTCTACCAACTGTGGAGTGCTCATCTTGTATGGTTTTTTTGATGTTGATGCTACCCCTGGTACCAACTCAATAGAAAAAATGCACTTCCCTGTGAGGCGAAATCTCTAAAATATCTACAGGAAATGCATCTTGAAACTGTTGTAAAACCGGGTACTTGGTCAAGATATCTTCATCCTCAACTTCCTTGTCTTTTTCACTAGAAATATGTACTACAAATAACACACACTTGTTCCTACAAATAAATTTCGTCTGCATATTTGTCGCCATTCTAATTGATGTTTCCTTCTTCTTACCTTGCAAGAATATATGATCTCCATTGCCATTCAAGCACTCAATAGATTTGTCATAGTAGTCCACTTTGGTCCTATGGAGATACAACCAGTCCATACCTAAAAGCATGTTATATGAACCCAATGACAATACATTCAATGTGTTGATGTAGACATACCATTCAAATCAAATGAATAAGATCTTACCCAATGATGAACTTTCTTCTTTGTACCTGTATCCAACTGCACTAACCAAGACTCTGCATGCGCTTCTTTATTCAAACCACACTTATCCACCAGGTCAGGATTAACATAACTATAATTAAATATAGGGCCAATAAAAATAGAAACAACTTAATCAAAAATCTTAACCGTCCATCTCGATAATAGATGTCTGGTGATCTGCCTGCCTGTTATCCAACGTTGCATAGATATGAGGAACACTTTGTCCAACATCCCCGACTCTTTGTGCTTCCTAAGCACTGCAAATCTGTGGTCTACCACCTTGATGTTGTGTACAATCTCTCATGTGATGATCTTTGCCACTACAACAACACATTCATCCAAGGGGAACATAAACCAGACATCACCCAAGGAGAACGGAACCATGCTATGATACCACTCTATAACACCCTCCTTTGACATCTACCCAAGTAATCGGCCAACCGGGGCAAACATGTGATGAAGAGTTACTATGATATTATTCAACTCCCTATATATTAGTTAATGAAGTGGAGCCTACGGAACACAGTCAACCTGACCTTCTGCACTTGCAACAGAACCCCCTGGAGCCATGCCACCCATCCACGTGACCAACCCTTGAGACAAACTAACATTTTTCTTCATCAAAGCCTTAATCGCTCCCTTGACATGGGCATGCTTGCAACGTAGAACCTCCAGTCACACCCACAACAAGGCATGCCTGTGACTAGGGACTTTTCCAGGTAGTTCTGTGCTAATGACTCTGAATTCTGAGCCACTTTTTCAGGGCCGGGACTCAAGCCACTGCCCAAAACTCCATGAAACTTCCAGAAATTAAAAGTAACACCAAAAGAATGGTAAAAATTTAAATACTTGAACAAGGACTTGAGTTGACCACTACTAGCCATGACAACCATTTCGTCAAACATGTCACAAATATGCATTCTACAGGTTAAAAAAATAGATATGAGCACAAGGGTCTCACAATTATCTGAGAGTCACTAAGAAGCATTGATGCCTCATCATAATAACTGCATTACTGTCTATTAAGCCATATAGTCATTGTAAATTCAGTGATTAGCCAAAACATGATGAGAGCCATACATTATCATTGCCATAAAACTCAATCATAACCAACATATAACCAACAAAAATATCAAGGATATAACAATGATATAAGCCACATATAAACAAGTATATTTACTCATAAAATACCAAGGATAAAGAGCTCTCTTATTGATGATTGCATAGGCTGACCAACTATAGGACTTCCATGAACCACCCGACCATAGGCTAAGATGAACCAAATCTTTCTTTCAGCCAGTCACCCTCATGCCACGTTCCAAGCATGAATGTGTGATCTCATAGAACAAATCAATCAAAACCAAACCAGGGATTCTAGAGGCCAAACCACCTCAACCCTCAATCGGTGATTCCACTTCACGGTCGAACATCACTAACCATAACCATATTGGTCTCTACCCAAGCTGTCCAAGGCTCCAACGCTTTTTTTCCAACCAGGGCTTCTAGGACTAGTAACTCAACCCACCAAGGGCTTCTTGAGCATTTGTCAAACCAAGGCTTCTAGGAACTAATAACTCAACCCACAACCAAAGGCACAAGAAAACCAACCAGAAAATAAAAGTAAAACCCACAAAAACATGGTTATCCAGGAAATAGCAAGGCTAGGAAAAACCACTATTAATCCATGCAATCCCCCATGCCATTTACAAATCATAACCAAATAACCACATGCATATTCCATGCATGCCAAAACTAGTAAGACAACCAAACATGAAACTCGGTACCTGAAAGAAAAACCCGCTATAGCTATCGATCTCGTTGTCCTCTTGCACTTTATTTCTTTTCCTTTGCCTTCTTGATCCAAATCCAAAGTATGCCACACTCCTCCAAGAGTGCTCTAAGAAAACTCAAAGTGTCGAAGTGTATGAGAGAGAGAATAGAATGAGAGCTCCAAAACTGAATTGAAAAAAGTTTGTGCAAAAGCTACCAACTGATCCTCATAAGCCTTTTTATCAATGAGGCCTCTAATTTCTTCATTTTCCCATTATTTTCCTTCATTTTCCTCCTCACATGCAACCTATGACCTTTCACCTCCCTTTTCTCCCGTTTTGCATTATTTTCATAAATAAAATACCAACAAATGCATCATACCTTTCCAAACTCTTTGCCATTTCCTTTTCCAATTTCCATAACCATTAATAAACCGAAATGAACACCCACTTGGATATTTTTGCCCAACATTCAACTTGGAATACGTGTCCCATGACCAAGGTCTTATTTTACCTTTATTAACTTTTACATGGATTTTTTACCAGGGTTGTTACAACTTGCTACTACAATGATAGCTTCAACCTTCAATTCTTCATCAAACATGACACTTTCCATATTTCCACAATCAATCCTTGTTTCAAAAAAGAGACCACAAATTTCATCAACATAATTTTCATCCACTTTGTGGTGATATATCTGAGCATGCATGTGCTCATTAAAAATTTCAACTTCACCAAATTCATCATTTGTCATTGGATTCATGAGAGATGCACATTCAGCGCTACAAACCATTACTTCATATGAAAAATTGTCTCTGTTATTCTCAAACTTAAATGCTTCAAACTCTGATGCAAAGAGACCATCATAAACTAAAATCATACCAACTAGATCACACATGTTATTCACTTCTTTATTGGAAGCTTCACCATCATCAACAAGGAATATTGTTGGATTCACCAATTCACTACTCACTTTTCAGTCACCATCCAGATGTGTCTCATCAGAGTGGGATTCACCATCATCTTCACCATCCATGTTACAGTGGGGTTCTTGAGCATTTATATGTTCTTACTCTACCTCACATGTAGGGGCTTCAACTTCTCACTCTACAATCTTTTATGTGTCTTCTTCATCCATATGCATTTCTGCATCATGGGTTTCACTTTTATAGTATTTATGACCATCATCCACATTTGAGTGGGATTCTCCAAGCTCCGTTTTCCTCCTAGAGTCTTGCTCATTTAATCTCAGAACTACAGTTAAATTTCTATTAATTCTTAAATAGGCTGTAACATAATTTGTTGCTTTATGTCACTTCCTTTATACCAAATTCTACTTCCAGGGTCTTCCATGCTTTAGGAAGATGTAGCTTTGGCTACCTTGCACAAGGACTTCTCATCCAATGCATGTTTTATAAGATGAAATACTAATATATCACATACTTCATCTCATGGGTTATTAAACCGATACTCAATCAACTCTTTACATCAAAGAAAAGTTTTCATTTTGACAGTTCCTAAAAAATAAAAATTTTACCTGTAAATTTTGGAAGTGTTACCAGATTTATCTTGATCCATTCATCCTCAAATTTTTCTACTTCGTCTACTTGTATTTTAGATGCCTCAACTGTGGAGAGAACGTCTATGAGATCTTCAAAATACTTTGGCTATTCCTCTCGATTTATTTTCTCGATTTGCTTCATTCTTACTTTGTGACCCATGGTTGTAGTATTTATTTTGTCTTCTACCTTCTTTCCTTATTGTGTTAGCCTTATAGAAATTAATGTCACATACACTTGATTATCTTTAAAAATAAAATTTTTAACCTTCACTTTAACGGTGGATCCCAAAAACTACTAGCAAGTTTTCTAAGCTCTTCTATGAATATTCTTATGGAGGCTCATGGCTACAACTTACGATCGAGACCCCTTCTTTGGTTAGTGGTGGTGGCTCTTTCCTCTTGATATGGTGGTGGCTCTATAGGCTACTCACCCTAATATTTTAGTAGTTGGGTTTACAAACTCTCAACGAGCTCTAGTTTCTACTTATGGACCAATGGTTGCAAACTTCAATTTGTATACTACTCACAATAGCCAAGGCTCTTAGTGGAAGTAGCTCATGGCCTTCTGAACTTGTTTGGTGCTTTGAAACCTTGTTAAACCTTGCTCTGATACCACTTGTTATGTTCATTAAAGATGCAAACAAAAGACAAATTAGTACACAAGCTTCTTCTTGAATAAATAAGTTATATTCATTAATTATTCTCTCATATGTACATCCATCGAATTGTTGTTATTCTCTCTTCTTACTTCACATTACAATGACCCAACCATGAGTATATAAGCACTAAAATTTCTAAATATGGAATCATGCAAACTCTAACTTTCTTTTCTTCATGCAAACTATGACTTACGATTTAACTAAACTTTTCAAACTTCACTTTAACATAAACTTTTCAAACTTCACTTTAACATAAATTGACATTTTTATTTTCCTTCACTTAGCTTTTCTTGACAAGGCATTACCTTTTTAAATTTGACTCACTTGACTTCTAATATTAGACTTAATTAGACTTAACTTGCTTTCATTCACTTAATTTAACTCTTTTACATTACATGCATACGAGAGTACTTGCTATTTCTATCAAGTGAAACAATTTTGATCTATGACAAAGTTGTGATCGATGATTGTAAATGAAATAGGAAATTTGGTGATAGGTTTGTATGAATTGTGTGCTCTTATAATTTAAATTGTTATACGAGGCTAGAGTTCACTTGATTGTAACACATTTGAATATTTGACAATTGTTAGGCCAGTTAGGTTGTTGATTCTATAAGATTACTTTCATTCATATCATTTTCATATTGGTTATGTTAAGGCATAATTGTATGGAATTATTATCTACTTACTTCAATAAATGTTAAACTTGTGAATTTTAATGATCGTAAAATATAAAAAGTGAGGTGTAGTATATAATCACATAGTTTCAGATTGAAAAAATCAACGAGATGAAATGAGTCAGATGCACCACAAACCTATAGTGATAGGACATCTGGGTGCGCTAAGTCAGTCTGTGATATGGGTGACTATAGGGGCATGACAATGAATTTTTAGGTTAAATTAAAGTTTATGCTAGAGTACTCTTTCAACCTCCTTCACAATTTCTTTGCATGTATCTCTATTAAGTGAGGAAGATAAACCATATAATCATTATTCCCTAGTTTGAAATGATATCAATTACTAATATTACTTAATTTCTTAATAATTCATTCATGGTTTTCTAATTACGAGATGAAAATATTTACCAACATCTTAATACCTAATAATAAATTAATAAAAAAAGGTATTAAACTGTATTCTATATATATATATATATATATTAGTATAAAGTTTTTTTACAATAAGAAAAAATTTAAATATTAAATTTTATCTAAGAAATAATTAAATTATTGTTACTTATCACTTTGATATATTTGTTCAACACTAAAAAGAAAATTGAGATGTGACTATAAGACATATGCAAGAATCAAAATTTTTCTTTTTCATTTAGAAAGAAAAGAATGAAGGTTTAAAATGAATATATGGATGAATTTGTATTTTTAATTTTATTTCTTTATCTATAGTTTTGATATATATATATATATATATATATATATATATATATATATATATATATATATATATATATATATATATATATATATATATATATATATATATATATAACAATTGAGAAAATATTTAAATTTTTTTATCGTTATATTTTTTTTCCCAAGGAAAAATCATAATTTTCATTAATATGTGAAAATTACATGCTGTAGATACATTGCATATGCATTTTTGTGACTGTCATCACATCATATAGTTCTACAAAAACCCCAGAGGGGTGTACAACATAGACTATTAAAAATAAATACAGTAAGTACAATAATTTAAGTTCGGTTATATCATGATAAAAAACTGTCAAAAAGTTGAGTTGTCGATCCTCAAAAGTTTGGATGGTTGATGAAGGGTCGATGATAATAGCTGTAGTGTTGAGCATCCCTCTACTCATCTACATGCTAGAGCCCCCTGTGTTAGACCACTGCCGCCTTTGAAATATCGTCGGAAATGCAGTTGCATTCCCTGTAAATATGAGAACATGAGATGGGTAAGAATTGAGCTTTTAGATGCCATAGATCTTCCAATATACTCCGAAGTGTGTGCACGTGACAAGTAGCAGATTTATTGAACCAATTGATGATGATTTTAGAGTCTCCAAAGACTTGTAGATGGTGGACATCATGCTCTAATGAAAACTGAAGGAGATGGCAGAGTGTTATGAGCTCAACAAAGTTGTTCGTTCCAGGGCCCAAACCCATCTTGATTTTGTAAAAGTGCTAATGGGAAATGTGAAGGAGGGCACCACTCTCGCATCCCATGGGTTGGTATGAACCATCGAAGTAAGCCCAGTGTATGTCAAAATTAATAACTTCGGGAATGATAGTTCAAGTTGGATGCAGAGGGTCATCGTCGGGGATGCTGTTGTAGATTGATAAAATGGATGAAGTGATCGAGTGCCTGTTGGGAGGAGATCCTGAAATATGGAACCATTCTTAGCTAGCCAAATTCCCCAGCAGATGAGAAGGGGAAGATTCCTAGCCTTATGCGGGGAGGTAGTGTTCCACCAGAGTTGCCAAGCCTCCCCTAAATTTAGTCCATGCCACTATAGGTTAATGCCCAGATCAGATAGAATGGAAGTCCAAAGTGCTTGGGAGGAGTGGCAGTGTATGAAGAGATGATCAATTGATTTAGAGTCTACCTGGCAGAGTGTACACCAAGAGGGACCATGGATGGATTGTTTGTGCAAGTTGTCCATAGTGGGAGCAGTGTAATTGAGAATGCACCACATGAAGAGTCTGGTGCGCGGAGGTGCCTTGAGTTTCCAAATGAGCATCCACCACCAACATTGCACCTATGGGAAATGATCTGAAAATATGAGTAGGTAGCCTTACTTTAGAGAGTATAGCCCAGATTTAGAGGGGGTCCAGATTAATTCATCATCCCCTGTACCTATTCGGATATGACCTTCAGATAGTGTAGCTGTATAAGATTGCCAGGCTTGGTGCATTGGCCCCGGGGGTCCAAGTTGATTAGCAGTTTTCCATCCTTTCAAATAAAGAGTCGAGGACAAGGGGTCAGCAATTTGAGCAATGAATTGGATGCCTTTTTCTGATAGATGGTTGATGTGCATTCCCACATCTTGACCAGGGATCAATTCCGATGCGCGCTTGATTCCCAGCTCTGATTCTCCAAGTCAGACCATTTCGAATGTGCGGGAGTGAGGTGATAACAACCTTCCATATAGTTGAAATGTTCTGGTGGCTCGAAGAGGGTTGTCTGATCCAGTCAATGATGTTCATGGACCGGATGTATTTCATGTAGACCACCCAGGTCCAGAGATTCTTGGAGTTCATAATTGCCCATCCCATTTTTGCAGCAAGAGCTTTGGCAAATATGTCCAGGTTTTTGATATCCCATCCCCCCCATTTTTTAGGGAGAGCAATGTGGTCCCATTTACTCCATCCAATTTTCTGTCCTTCCCAATTCCCATTCAATAGAAACATGCTGCATAATCGTTGTATTTGGTCTATGATGGCTCGAGGTATACAAGCAAGAGACATCCAGGACTTATTTTACCGTTATATTGTATTTAATTTATTGCAAATTTATATCAAAGTTTAGTTGAAGTAATTTAAATTTTTTCACATATTTAAAAAAATAAACAATTTTAGTCCATGGAATGTAACTCATTTGACAATCACCTTGTTATGAAGTGTTATTTAAAAACATGAGATTTAAAGTTAAATCCCCTTGAGTGGCCAACCAAAAAAAAAAAAAAATTATCTATTTATTTTTTATATTTTTAGAATGTGGTTTAATGAAAAAGGAAAATATAATATAAAAGAAATAAAATTGACACGATTAAATTTCATTTGGTTTGAATATCTATTTTAAAAAATAAAAAATATAATTATCCACTATCGGCTCATGTAATTTCAGTGAAAAGAATGAAGGTTTAAAATCCATATATGGATGAATTTGTATTTTTTTATTATATATATATATATATATATATATATATATATAAAAAAATTATCGTTATATTGTATTTAATTTCTTGCAAATTTATATCAAAGTTTAGTTGAGTAATTTTTTTTTTTTACATATTAAAAATAAATAAACAATTTTAGTTCATGGAATGTAACTCATTTGACAATCACCTTGTTATGAAGTATCGCTAATGGTTTTGTCTTAATTGCTATGTCTTAAATGGGTTTTGTCTTAACTGTTTTTGTCTTAAATATAAAGCTTTGTCTTAAAATATTTTTGTCTCAAATTGCTTTTGTCTTAAAATATTTTTTTCTCATAGTGTTTTTGTCTTAAATATAAAGTTTTGTCTTAAAACATTTGTCTCAAAGTGTTTTTGTCTTAAATATAATTTTTTTTCTTAAAATATTTTTGTCTTAAATTGTTTTTATCTTAAAATATTTTTGTCTCAAATTGTTTTTGTCTTAAATATAAAGTTTTGTATCAAACTATTTTTTGTCTTAAATTTTATATTTTAGACAATTCAATTGATATTAAATTTTAATGTAAAATAACTAAAATAAAAAGTGACTTTTTAAGACAAAAGATTTCTTCGGTCTTAAACAAATGTCTTAAAAATGCCCTTAGTGTAGTAGTGGTTCCACCCATCTTCGTGGGGTCTCTTTTCCTTCTCTTGATTTATTAGACAATTTTTGCTACAATCTTTGATACTCACTTTGCGTCGCTTCTCTAATTTTTCTTTCTTTCTACTTGTTTTGCTTGCTTCGTATCTTTTTAACTTTTGTAGGGGAACCCCCTACTACATTGTTTTGCTCCTTTTTTCTTTTTACCTTATTCTACAAATCTTTTAGGAAAAGGGCTAGCTTGGTAACTCCCTTTGTATAGGAAATATACATCCTCCTATCACTGTTAATAGCATGGAATCTTGTACAACTTTAATTTTCTACATTGCCTCCATTGATCGATTGATTTTTCATGAAGGTTATATAGGTGGATATGTATCCTCTTTTCATTGTTAATATCCTAGCATGGAATCTTGAAAAACTTTAATTTGCTAAATTGCTTCATTGATCCATTGATTGTTCATGAAGGTTATTTAGGAGGATATGTATCCTTCTGTCATTGCTAATAGCCTAGGAGGTGGTATAACTTTATTTTCCAAGCTTCTTCTATCCTCTCATTCTCCCCTCTATGGTTTTCCCTTTTCTTGCAATAGCTTGTCTGCTTGCATATCCCAAATGGTGTTCCCCAACCTAACTGGCGTTTGAATCAAAGCTATTGCGTGCCTTGCCTCCTAGTCTTGTTTGCATCCTCAAGTTAACCTCAACCTTGCCAATGACATGCTTTTATGTCATAATTAGCGTGAACCATTGCACTTGTGGCATCACCCATCATAGCTTATGCCTTCTCCTCTGTTTGTAATTCATTGTCTTTTATAGTCAAAAGTGTGTTTGTGGTCCATGTATGCCAAACCCTACATTAGTCCTTTGTTCTTTTGTTATGTGTTTCTCTTGACACTTATTCCCTCCAAACCTTGAGTGTAAGCCTTCCTACTTTAGCTCCATTGCCTTGAGTTATTTTGACACTTTGTTTAGGTACCTCCAATGTTTAGGGGGGAGTTTCTTATTTCTTTTCTATTTTTTGAGTGACAAATCCATTGGTTCTTTTATAAAAAAAATTCTTGAAACTTGGGGGCTTGGTGCTCCTGCTCGATCATTTTGACCTCCCAACCTCCATTTCAACCTATCACCTCTTCTTTTGGCCTCTTCCCACTTTGGTCTCCTGCCCTCCCTTTAACCCTCATTATTGACCTTTTTTGACCTCATGACATCTCTTTTTGGTGTCTTGCCCACTTTTTTGGCCTATTGAACTCCCTTTAGCCACTTGGCCCTCTCTTTTAGCCTCTGCACATCTTTTTGGACTTTTGGACCTTTGAATTTTACCATCCAATCCCTATTCTCCTTCGAATTTTATCATCCAATCCCTATTCTCCTTCTAACAATATTTTTGTTGTGGCAGGGGATGTGATAGCATAGGCCTAGTTTACTAGTTGGGAGGCATGTCACTCCTTGTTTCTATAATCACCCCAATTGTCATGTGTCTTTGTCATTGCACATTATATGAAAGAACTACATGTGAAGAATCAAATAATTGGGTTCATTAGTGGTGGAAACGATGCTTTCACTATATAGGGCGTGTTTTCGTGTTGTAGGTAAAAATATAACACAAAATTTGACATTTCATGCTCTTTTGTCCAATCAGTTGTGCAAGGTGCTTCAACCTTGCATAATGGTTCATTCTTCTTTTTCCACACACAATTTATTTTATTTAATTGATCTTCTTTTTTATAGTTGGTGCTTGCCAACATTGACTTGTCACATTATATTATTAACCATCCCCGTAGTATTGTTGTCACTAGTCTTTTTCAGGAAGTAGGGAAAACCAAGATTATTAAATTTGACAACTAGATTTAATGTGTATGACACATGCATTTAATTGAAATAGTTTATTGGAGCGTTCCTTTTCTTTTACTTTCTTTTTGTGTTTTCCATTGAGTTAAATCGTTGCCCTTTTCCTTATACCCTAGCCTTTATAAATAGGAAATTCCCACTTTTGTGTACTTTCATATTTGCAAGCTTATGAACTCTTATGTGTGATCTTTCACATCAATGAGTTTCCTTTTCATTTTTCTGCAACAATTTGCTAGGTTCATGTAGAACATATAATTAGTTGGGTTCACTTTGCTTGCAAAATATAGAAAACTATAGCACGAAATCCTCTAATCTTCCATAGTAATTCATCCTTCCTTTTCCGTCTCCATTTCTATCCTCAACTTAATCTAGTTAATTGGGATCATCTTTTTGTTTGGTATGTGTTATATTCTTTCCACGACTATTCATGCACGGGTGGGGGTCACAGGGGGGGTGATAGCCCCCCCTGTACGTTGCACTGGGCGCAACATTTGGGGGGGGGGGGGGGGCGGTCACAGGGGGGGTGGTAGCCCCCCTTATCGGGTCCGGGGCAACGCCCAGTAAAATTTCTTTCGTCCTTATTTTCCGGTGGGTGGATGCGCCCATGCTTTTGTGTATGGGTTTGCACATGGTTTTGGGGTACGATGGTTTTCGGCCCTTGGTATTTTGTAGATTCGGTCAAGGGAAATACGGTTATGTTCTAATCCAGGGTTAATGGATTGGGGTTTATGTATGCTTCGACATGTATATATATGTGTTGTAGCACTAAAAGGAATATAATGAAAAATCAAGCTGGTCGTCTCGATTTGGGATCCAGGGGAATATCTCTATGTTTATTTGTTTTATGTTTTATGCTCTCGCTACTGTTTATTTTCTGTCTTTAAGATTCGTTTGTAGATAATTTCTGTACAGGGTTAAAACCTACACTTTTATAGTTGTCCCTTAAAAACTTTGACATTATAATTTTTTTTTTCCAAAGAAAAAATCGAACCATCTATTAAGTATATAGAAAGTTACATAGTATATGCATGTAGCATTCAAAGAACTACATTTTTCCTTTTTTTACAGTTAAGGAAAAAATGGAGTTGCAGCTGATGAGGAGAATGAAGCATCTATCCTCCTAGCCCTATCAAAGTGATAAAATATGATGTCTTCTTCCAGTCCCCGGGCTTCCCTAGTGATAGGAAAGTGTACGCCCAAATTAGGGATGAAAAAGACTGAGTCTATTTGTTCACATCAAAAAACTAAAACTGGGTGGTAAACATCGATCCAGTTTTTGCAGGCTTTAGTCGCACAGTATCTAAAACAACTAAAAAACTGTCTCTCGGATCTCCTCACAGAGGAAAACAATCTGAAACAGAGACATGGAAGTTTTGGATATGTTTAGTGCTAAAGGAAATATAAACAAAAAAACTAAAAAAATCAATAGTTTTGAGTAGTTCCATGTTGATATGAGATAAATGAAAAAAGAAAAATAAGAGAAACTGGAAACTATCGAGCAAAGGGAGGTTGTTCGATAGATCGGACCAATCCTCCATCGACCTCAAAAGCTACCCAGTGCCCCATATCTTGACGAACGCCCTCCTTAGATAGGAGGTCTGCTTCACTGTTTCATTCCATGTAGATGTGGCAAGCAGTAATCTGGTTAAAAAATGATTTTATATTAATCACCTCATCTAGTAAAGGAGACAAAATGTAATTTAGACATCTCTGTGAACCATTAAACCACTTTATGATGTTCATAGAGTCCCCAAAAATTTGGACTTCTCTCATCTCAAGGGATGAGAGCCAACATAGCAGTGGGTGAAGAGATTTTAATTATGCGAAGTTATTTGTCCCGTGACCAAGGCCAACCGACGCTTTGAGGATTTTCCCTGATGGATCATGAATGGAAAGACCGGAACCACATCTATTTTGAGGGTCGGATGCCCCATCGAAATATGCCCATGGAGTATTGCCCTTAATGTTCTCCTATTGAATGACTCTGGCTTGTTGGGATTGTGACGGAATTGGAATATATTCAAAGATGGATACTCCTTCTGCCGCTAAAAGGTTAACGGGGAAGAGAATATCTTGGAAGATGACATGGTTTCTTGCAATCCAAGTTCCCCAAGCGACTATTAGTGGGAGGTTTCGTACCCTGCCACTTGGAGAAGCCTGCCACCATCTCTGCCACGCCTTCGGCACATCAATGACTTCCCATTTTTGCCTCAGGGTTTCAGTCCAGAGCCTAATATTAAAAATGCATGTAAGGAAGAACTGGTGAACTGATTCAAGGCTATCCTTGCATAGAGAGCACCATCCAGGGCCAATCTTGCCCCTACGTTGAAGAAAGTCCCAGGAGGGAACTTTGTTTTGAAGAATGCGCCAGAAGTACAATTTAGTTTTTCCCGGTCCCTTTAACTCCCACAACGATTTAAACCACCACTCCGGCTGCCCCCCGCCTTTCTATGCCATTAGCGACTTGTAACCAAATTTTGGGGAGTACAGACCCGAAGGAGTATGTACCCATATGAGCTCATTCGGCGTCTCCTGGATTTTGATATTTGAACTTTGAAGGTCATTGATGAACCCCTGCCACTCCTCTAACCTCCTATCCTCGAGTTGGAGGACTTCCCCTGTCATCCATGCTTGCCTCTATATAGTTGATTGACCTTGTAGGGAAATATGGCTCAGATTTCTAAAGCCCCTTTGTTCCAGCTGTTCTATTAGTTCTTTGGATAGGGCATATCTCCCAGAGTAGCCCACCCATGGGTCACGACCCAGTCTTACCTGTGCACCATCCCCAACATGGCAGGCTAGACCCTGTTCAATTATCTTGACCAAAGCTAATGAAGCTTTTCCATACAATTGATGCGCTTTTTAATTTCTTATTGGCATGCACAACCATTCATGAATTGGCATTGGATCAATGTATTTCCTTCTTATGACAGTCGTCCAGAGATTTTCCCGGGTGATAAGTCTCCAACCCAATTTTGCAGCCAAAGAAGCCGTGAAGGAGGGGAGCTCCTTGATTCCCCATCCTCCCTAAGCTTTCGGATGCACTATTTTCTCCCATGCCACCCAAGGCATCACATGTTCCACCTTTGAACCTGCTCATAATAATCTACTGCATAGTTTATTAATAGAAGAGAGAATACTTTTTGGTACCCAAGAGAGGGCAACCCAATACACTAGAATGGCCATAGCTTCAAATTTAATCAGCACTAGTCTCCCTGCTCGAGATACCCATTTGAAACTGCAGTGTTTCATCCTTGACTCAATTTTTGCAATTAGCTAGTGCGATCCTGGATAAGATAAGGGTCTGGCTTTAGATGGAAACCCAAGTATTTGAAATTGTACAATGGGGTCTTTACTTCAAACTATAACACTTCTGAAATTCTGCGCACTTCAGCTTTGGAAAGTCCTGCCGTTGTAATTGTGGATTTCTAACTATTTATACTTAGGCCTGTTGCCTTTAGGAAAATATTCAACACCTCCTTTAATTGAGGACAATCTTCCAAACTACCATTGCTGAATAGGAGAATATTATCCACAAAAAGCAGGTGAATGACGAAAAGGTTGACAACCACCTCAATGCCTTTTAGTTCCCCCCTTCATTTTGCATCATGAATCATCAGACTAAGTCCTTCCGTAGCCAGAAATAGAAGGGGAGAGAGGACATCCTTGACGGAGTCCTCTTTGTACATTGAAAAAATTGGAAGCAGCCCCATTGATCAGAATAGCAATACTTGTAAAAGAGATGCAACCATCACCCAATTGAGGAAATCAATCCTGAAACCGAGATGGGTCAGGAGAAGCCAGAGATACATCCAACTGATTCTGTCATATGCCTTGGAGAGGTCTAGTATAACAATGACTCCCTTTTTTTACTTCTTTTTAGACTGTGAAGAGTTTCTTGGGTCACCCCCACAGCCTCATGGATTTGTCTTCCATCCAGAAAACCAAATTGTTCTAGAGAGATACTTCGAGAGAGAAAGGGCTTGAGGCAGGCAACTATCATTTTTGCAATGATTTTATATATGCATGAACAAAGAGAGATTGGCCTAAAATCATCGAAGGACTCTGATTGCTCCTTTTTGGGAATGAGGGCAAGGAAAGTAGAGTTGAAGGGTTGATATATGGTTCCTGGTCTTCTCGACTCTTCCACCACCGCAAGCAGGTCATCAACCAAGAATTCAAAAAAATGTTGGAAGAATGTCACCATCCAACCACCTGGCCTTGGACTTGTCTTTCTGCATTGCTTGAGGATATCCTCCACTTCCTCCTTTGTGACAGGCTCCATTATACTGTCATTTCCTTCATCGTCAATATATCTGGGGAAGAACTGTGCTACCTTGATTACTTCAGAAATGGATGCCTTCGCAGGGGCTCTGAACAAAGATTTGAAATGTTTCACTCCAAGGGAGGATAAATCTTCAAAAGATTGTGTTGTTACTCCTTCCTCCGTCTGCATTCCGCAAATTGTATTGAAATTTTTCCTTCCTTTGGTGTAGTTCTGGAAAAAATTTGTATTCTCATCTCCAGCTAGCCAAATAGACCTACTTTTGAGGCACCAACTTTCCTCTCTTTCCGTTAAAATTTTCTTCCTTGATGCTTCCAGTCTCCTTATTCTGTCCCTTGATTCAATGGAGGCATAACCGGCCCCCTCCGGGCTTTCAAGAAAGTCTATTTCTTCATTTATCTTCCATAGTTCTTCCTTGTTTAGTTTTTTGGCCTTTGCCCATTCCAAGGTGGCTTTTTTCATATTCTTTAGGTTCTCCATGAAGTGCCAGCTCATATTGCCACGTTCCCTCAGCCTATCTTTCCTCCAAGTTGCATGGAACAAGGAGGTGAAGGATTCATCTTTAAGCCATGAAGAGTTAAACTTGAAGGGAGCCCTTGGCTTCTTATAAGGGCCCTTGATCTCAAGAAGAATGGGCAGGTGGTCGGATAGGCCCCCTTCCCCAACCCAGTGCCTAAAAACAGAGGATCTAGCCACCAGCACTTTGTTAAGGAGAAAATGATCCAACTTCTTTGCCACCTTGTCCTCACCCATTCTTCTGTTCCTCCAAGTGGGTCTGGGCTTGATCTGGTTTGCATCCACTAGATGTGAGGAGGCCAATTTATTGATAAAAAAATTTGTAAGAGGATCTGCACGAGCTAAGGGACCCCAGGATTCAGATATCCCTAGGGAAAAATTTAGGTCTCCTCCCAGAATAAGATTTGAGTTATTCAAGCAAGATTTCGCAAAAAGGTTGTTCCAATACTACACCCTATTTAGGCATGGTCCATAAACATTTAACAGAAGGATAGGGTGATAGAGCTTGTTTGAATATACTTCCATGGCCAGGGCATTTTCAAAGCCCCAAGAAGATATTTCCTTCAACCTCCCAGTTTTAATGCCCAATGACAAGCCCCCAGATCTTCCATGGGCATCCAGAGCCTGGAAAGACCATCCTGGGAACATCCTGGGCAGAGTACCAATCACTTCATCCCCCAACCCCAAGGTTTCTTGAAGCACAAGGACATTTGGATCATAGGACTTCATCAGCTTCCTCAATGCTAAATTTTTGGGTTGAATAGCAAAACCCCTGCAGTTGTAAGAGAGAATGATCATCGATAACCCAGGGTGGGGGCTTGCGCTGCTTTAAGAACCCCAGAAAGGGAACGCTGCTTCCCATCAACAATGTCGATTTTTGCCTTGACTTGTGCCTTGGAAAGGTTTGATTTCCTACCCCGCACATTTCTAGGTCCAACTGAAATAGGGTTTGACTCCAATCCTCCTATGGCCTCCTCTTTCCAAGGTTTCTTCATTAGGGATCTTAAGTTATAGGGAGGCTTTTCAGGGATACCGGCCGGAGGAGGGGGCAATCCTATATCAGATACAGGGAAAGGATCCAATTGGGGTTCGGGATTGATGTAATGATACTATCAAGGGACTCTATGACATCACGCATTTGCAAATATTCCATTTGTGGAGGCCTGGAAGGACCAGGCTTTGTACAAGCAAAAACAGAAGTACATAAAGAGGTGAAAAGGGAAGGAGAAGAGAATAGAGTCGTACCCTCCATAGAAGTTGCGACAGGTTCAACTTCGAGGAGAGGATTAGATGTTGGAGGTCGCTCCTGTTCTTGTTCCATAGCTAAAGGGCTGATTTGTTCAGCAATTGTTTAGGAGGAGCTATTCCAACCGTGTTGGCCCTTGGACCATCAACCCTTTCCATCATCTCCCCCTCTGATGCCCTGATCTCTTCTGCAGCTGAGGATCTCAAGGGCCCTCGGTTTAATCTTTTTTGCTTCCTTCTTCTTCGATGCTCAAGCGGACAGTGCTTTGCCAGATGACCATATTTATGGCAATGATGGCATCGGAAAGGCATTTGTTCATAGTCCAGAGTCTGTGTATATTCATACTCCTTGTACTTAAGGTGAATTTCCTCTCCTAATCCTTCTTTAGGATTTAGGTTGACCAAAATTCTGGCCGCACTCAAATCCTTGGTCTGCTGGAACGATAAATCTGCTTCAAGGAATTGACCTAGCGTGTTCCCAATTGAATGGAATTCTGAGTCCATTCAGAAGGGTATTGGGAGTCCTGGGAGCTTTACCCAAACCAGAGATTCTTCGATTTTTCCCTCTGGGCGTCAAAGAGCAGCGTCCATTTCCTGAATAAGACAGGGCTCTTCCCGAAATTACAGTTCCTTTCTAAGACCCATTCCAAATGCTCCTTCTTGTCAAACTTAATCATAAACCAACCCCGGGCTAGGGTTTGAATATCAGTAGGGCTTCCCGAGGCATCTGTCCATTCTGAGGTTATCCACTCTGTGATATAGTTGGTAGAGAATTTCCTACCTCAAACTCTGCCAACTAGGATGGTTTCCGTTGCTTCCATTACTTCGTCAATGAGAATGTCTACTCCAAACACACAGCACGAGCTCTCTGTTTTTCTCCTAATCAATTGGTCTTTTTTCTTTTTGTTTGTGCAACCCCACTTCTTCCACCTTCCTTACCTTCCAATGGCCTTTCTATCACATCTGGTACTTCAAGAACAGGCAACTCGGGTCGCCCTTCCTCAGTATGCTGCGTACCCTCCCAAGAAGAGCCTCTTGCTCCTAGAGGTCCTTCTTGTTGTTTGGTAGCCCCTAGGTCTTCCTTTGAACTTTCTCCTCAAATAAACCCTGAAGACCTTCCGTGTTCCTCCATTGTAGGCACAGAGTGAAAGGCCCCTACCTGACCCAGGACCATCTGTCTCAGCCCACTAGGGTTTCTAACCAAACCCTTAGCTACCCCCGGCCTCGAAATCGCTGCTTCACTCCCCTGCGAGAGAAGGAAATTTTCAAGGAAGCTAATACCCTGCCATTGATGAGAGTTCCTTTGCTCGCTTGGAGCTTCTCGAGGATTTCCCTTGACCCACTCTAGAACTCTGTGGCCTTCTCCCAAAAAAACTTTAAGACCAACAGAGCTATGAAATCCACAACTAGCAACTATATCTTCCAACCCCCCTGAAAGAAAAGGGATTGATGAAATACCTAGCGGAGTAGTGTTTTGCATATTTGTCTGAAGTTGTTTGCCTCCAAGATTCTCAGGGATTGACGAACGCTGGAGAGACCCTTGTCCGTACCCTTCCTTCCATGTGCAGTTGAATGTGCTTTGAAGACTTTCTTCCATAAGAGTAACCCCGTTCGAAAAACCCCAGACGCCTTTAGGAGTTTTGTTCTTCTAACGTGTATCTCCAATAGCCAGAAAATAACGGTGCAAGTTTCTCGTCGACACTTCGTGTCCCTAGACTGTTAGCAGATCCTCCGACGCCGATTCTAAGTCCACAGAATCCCGTTCAAAACCCATTTTTACCATGTGCTTTAGTGCTTAAACAAAACCTCTGACAGCACAGATCTTGCTCCTACTCTAACCTCTCGTGCTCACACCAGCGTCTAGCAAGTAGGTTAGGGTTTGTGAAACCTGAAACAACCATCCTAACCCAACTTAACCGTATGCTAAACCATCAAATCCAAACGCAGCATGGCAGCCTTCTAGATGCACAGTTGTCTGTAGGGCTCTGACAACCCAGGATGATTGTCACGTTGAACTCCCTCATGCAAAAGTTTTATGTCGCCGGTTTCAGAGCATTTGCTTTCCGTCGTTGCCGCCGTGATTAGGGTTTCAACCCGAAAAACCCTTCCAAAAATTCATCCTCAGCAAGTGTTAATTCTCATATTTTAATGAGTTTCTTAAGGCCCATTTTCTTCCCATCTCTTCAGGACCATTATAGCTCGTGATACAACATAGTTCTGACATAATGTTAATCTAGTGTTCAATTCATTAATATTGTCACCTAGGACCTTCATTAGATTGCACCAAGAAAGGCCAATCTAGGTCTTTGACAATGACTACCAAGTTTAATGTGGAGGTGACATTCATCTAATTTAATTAGTCTAGTGATTGGACCCTTCCCTTTCTTATCCAGGTTCTTTGGTAGAAAACCCATTCCTTGTTGGCAACATATGCCCTTTTGTTATATTAGGGATCAAATCCTCATCCTTTGCCCTTTGTCTTTCCCTTTTCAATTAGGGAATTCAAAATTTTCTTTTTTTGGTTTGAAAACCCACAAATTATTATGCATTATTTTTCCTGTTTGTAAGTTTTTCTTCCACTTTCTTAGAACATTTTGTGAAATCCACACAAGATAGTCAGTTAATTGTGATCGTTTCCCATTAGGTGTAATGTATGATGAAATAGAATGTCTTCTGCCAAATCTCACAACTATGTCCATTGACACTATTTACTTGGCTATTTTTATATGACATTTCCATGCTTCTTTTAGCTTAGGTTTCCTTTTTCGTGCTTTTGAGCATTCAATTAATCTTGATAGTTCTTTCTTCTCATTGTGGGCACTCTTCTTTGATTTTGTTTTTTATCTGTATTCCTTTCATGAAAATTTGAATCTCAACATAGGGGCCCCATTCATCCTTTTTGTCTTATGTCCTTTTTGTTTTATGGCTTTAGTATGGCCTTGTTACCATCCAAACTGAGCCTTGGGTGAGTTGTTCAAGAAAAAAGGTTTTGTAATCTTTTGACCTCTTCTCACTTTAGGTTGGTCCCTGCCAACACTAGGAGGGTATTCCTATATCTTGTCACTCGTCTATTGATTAGTTCAATGAAAGTAAGTTAGATCAATAAGAAGACAAATTTCACATTGTTATTCGGTTAGGATGAACTTTGAAACAGAGTGTCTCCCATTTGGATTATGGGGTTAAATGAAAACTTGAAAATTGTCTGTTTGATGATGGAAACATTTAGTGAGGTATTTACTCTGAATGAATCTCATTGTTGAAAAATGTCCTAATCCCTATGTCAATATTGGGCTAAGAGAATTCCTATACTAGGGGGAAATCTGCGCATAGACCTATTTTCATGACTCAGTGTTTTAATCAATCTAAGGGAAATAATTTCTTACCCTATGAAACTTTGGGGTTGAGAGAAACAGTTTTGGTTCACAAAAAATTCATTAACCCAGGGATGAAAAATCCATTGAAATGAGTTGGTTTGATTAAGTTAGAGTGCTATAATATGAACAAAAAAATATCAATCAATAGAAAGTATTCAATTATCATTCATTGTCAATGCTCCAATAGGCAATTACAAGTAAAAAACAAAGATTAAAATTCATTGAATATTATCAAACCTTATTATAGTTAGTTTTGCATCATTTAATAGACCATAAGTCTCTTTGAAGGATGTGCCCTTTGTTGAAAATGTAACTAGTTTTGGTCTTCATAATTGTTGTTGTACTCATTTCAATATGTATCCTATGTAACAAACAATAGAAGAAAACAAAAAGTTATTAACAAAAAGTTATTATTTTAAAGCATGTGTTTCATGCTATTTATTGATGGTCTTCTTATATATATCAAGTTTTGTAGATCTACTGGAATGTCGGTTTACTTTTGGATTTTTTGTTTGAGGGTTTGAATCGGCATTTGTTTGAGGGTTTGAATCGGCACTCTTTCTGAGATCTGAATGCATATGGAATTCCCACTTAAGGTTTTGACAAATAATTGCATCGCGCCTTCATTGGAAATCTTCGAGCAGACTTGTGGAACACACTCTTTCCCTAGATCGGCGATTTCTTTCATTGTTGGAGCTTGACAGAGCTAGATTGGGTTGTTACACTGTGGATCTGAGTGTAATGGAGCCCGTGATTTCATGCTCTTCCACGGTTCTAGTCTTAGATCCAAACAATAGGCATAATGATAGATCAGGTCGGCAAGCAATGCGAAAGTATAAGATCCTGCAAGAAATCGCAAGTTAGCCCATGGATCTGAGTTTGTGGATAACGGATCTATCTTACCCGTGCTATACGCTCCAAGTTCTGATTCTGGGTATGCCCCAAATGTCGTCTTGTTGCAAATCCATGGATTTGCAGGTGGGGTCGATGGCGCTGTTGTAGATCTCTGCAGGGATTCCCAGATCCAAAGACTGAAAGGATTATTTACCGGGGGTCGATCAGATGAGTAGATCGAAGTGTGATCTCTCCAGGCGCTGGGGTTTTTGACAGAAGATTCCGCTGGCATGAAGATGTGCAATCCCCAACAGAGATAATCTCCCGAAGGTCTTATCCTCCATATCAGCTGGTAGTGGGTGAGTCCGCCAGTTGGATAGTCTTTGGCAAGTTTGATATCCACGACGTAAGGTTCCTTTTCGGCATAATACCCAGAAACCCTATACTCCCTTCGCTCTCCACAGGCAGACATCCTCGCGTTCTGTTCTCGGAGCTCAGAGGATTCGTGAGAACCATTTCCTCTTTCTCGCAAGAGCAACTCCTGGTGAAGGTAACCTCACGGAGGTGGGAGGCAGTGTAGAGAAAGTTGTAGAACGCCATCCTCCCACGCGCTTCCAACTGCAGAGCCCTTGTCCCTCGTAATATTCAAAATGTTCACACAACTTCTAACTTATATTACATCTTGTAAACCAATAAAATCAGAAAGAACATTTAAGAGCCATTTTAAATATCAAAGTTGAAAAGGTGTTTTTGTAATTATAATATGCTTATAATTTATATGTGTATGATGAATTTGCAATGTGCAACTTGAGTTCAAGGTTTTTGTAAAGTATATTAGACACACCAATTTGATAAAGGTGAAAAATGTATATTTTAAGTAGATGAAAGATATTAATACAAATAATTATATTAAGTGGAATACTAGTTGCATGATGGCGATGGTAGGAAAATGAGAGGCAAAATTAAGAACTTAAGTGAGAATATTTGATAAACAAGTGGTGGTCTCCTTATCGAGAAGTCCATGTATTGAATTTGTAGACTAAGCTACATCAACAACATGCGTCCCCTGTTATTGGATGCCTCATGGGAACTAACCATTGTTTCCTTCTTTGTTAAGTTACTAGCTCTTTTGTCTGTGCTATGGCTCTCTAAATATGATGGATCTTGCATGTCCACTGTAAATGCAAATGTTAAATAGAAAATCCTAATGCTTAACAATGTTTAGGGCTACATGAATTGATCCAAATCTCTTATGGGCTTTAGGCTTTGAACCATATTTGAACCTATGGAATTTCTTACCTTTGATAGTACTATTGGAACCTTTGTTAATGCAATAATGAGGATCAGTGGGTTGCAATACCATGAGTGGTGAGGAATTTCAACAATGGGCTTGATGATAGAGATGTGGCAGTCATATTGCAATGTATCCTTCCTACATTCTTGTAATTAATTCAATGTTGCTTAGAGTAGATAATTTTAACATATTCATTTGTTGTTGTAGTAAATTAAATAGGTTTTATCCATTACTAGCTCCAAACCAACCCTTTGCATTAGATTATGTTAAACACACATGATAGACAATAGGTATGAAAGATAAAGCATTAAATTGCATTTATTATTCACAATAATGTACATTTATACATTTGACATGATCGTTGGATTCATCTTCCAAGGTCTCTTGGACCCCAAGATTCATCTTCTAAGGTCTCTTAGACTCCAGTGATTGTTAAACTTCCACACCATAACCCTTATCAGATTAGGTGCCCAACATTCGCCCCTTAATCCGAAGGGGTATATACGAGTCAAAGAGGAGAGATGTAATACAAAAGTGGCACCCAATGGCTGAAAGTGCTCTCTCAAATGAAGGTACAAGGTGGGATAAATCGAGGTCTTAACTGGTGGTGGTTTACGGATGACCAACAACACTGGAACACTTAGTGTAGTGCCTGAAACTCTTCCAAATCTGGAAAGAATCAAAGTCCTCTACTAGAGGAAGTGCTCCCAATTTTTGTGACAAGGGATAGCTTTGGGTCTCAACCTGGAATGTTTAGGGAAGTTCCTCGAACTCTTCCAAATATAGCAGGAAGCTGAAGTATTTTGCTAGAGGAAGTGCTCATTAATGCTTTGAAGAGGGATACCATAAACCTAGAAAAGGAAGGTCTTAAACCTATGGAAAGAAAGGGAGAACCTCAACCTGAAAAGGGAGGTGTCAACCTACGGTGGTTTAAGGAAGGACACCAACCAAATTCATGCTTAGGTACTTCTTTGTCTCCAAATACAACTCTAAATCTGGGTATGGTTGTCTTTGTCTATAGGCTTAGGAAACAGGTTCAGGTTGTGGCATAGGCTCACTTGATTTATCTTTGAAGCTTGTAGATGGCCATCAATTCCCCCCGTGTCATATACAAGACGAGAATATGAAGATAACTCAATTGCAAGAATTTTCAATTAACAAATTATGTGATGAGTGTAATATCTTCTTGGTTGTTAAAGCCCATTGCCAAGAAGCGATCCATTTGTTAGTGTCAGTATTTGCATCCTGCCATCAGCGATCAAAATATACTCTTTTCGTATCATTTTAGGAGTCCCACTCAGAATTTTTTTATCATTCCATAGGTCATGCGAAAAATTTACTCACTAATGGTAGCCCAAGTCCAAAAACATCATTCTTCCTCAAATTAGATTACTTGTTGGCATAGTTTCATACCTTGCTCACTGTACACCATCCATAAAGTTAATGTCATCATGTCATAATGTCAGTCATGTCATCTTGAAATTCAATCCTTCAAGGTATCATTAGGTCTTTTAGGGCTTTTCAAGGTTTCACTAGGTCACTAGGGTTTCCATGATTCAATAAAATTCCATTCCATTGCATAAGACCAGCAAGTAATGGGTGATTCAATAAACTTCTCTTCACTATGTGAAGATGACTTGTAAAGAAAAGTTCCTGTTTCAATATGTAATTTTTATATTTCCATTATGTAATTTTATGCTCATTATATGTAATAAGTATTGTCCCAAGCTACCAACTCAAACTCATATTCCAAACGGAAGATCAACAAAGTCAAAATGTATAGAGTGCCAAACTCCAACACATCAACCTGCAAAGAAGAAAATCAAAGTGAAAAAGGTATTCAACAAAGTTTTCAAAGGCGAAATGAAACATTAGAAAAGTGGGTTTTAAATCAAAAGATCAATTTCATTCAAGTGTTAAAGCCTTCATGACATCAAATCCAAACTCATTTGTCTCCTCCCATCGCAAAATTTTAAGTTTCAGGGCGAAAATTTGCAAGAAGCAGAGTAGAGGGTGCAGTTGCTTCAACGAGGGCGCACTTCCTTTAGCGAGGGCGCACTTCCTTCAGCGAGGGCGCACTTGAATAGAAAAGCCAGGAACTCAATCAAATTGCAAAAAAATCGCTTCCCAAGCTTCAGCAACGTTCTCATCAACCTCCAGTAAGTGAGTGAAAGCTAATTCCATCAATTATCCTCTCCATCAAGTTCATTTGTTGGGTGTTGTGAAATTTGTTTTAGAATTTTGGTGTTTAAATCATTATAAAACCCTAGTATCTCCCATTACACTATTAATTCCCCAAATTGCATCTCCCTACGCCTACATACCTTTCCTACATTGCAAAATACCCATCCCTAAACCTCGTTCTTACTAATCCCCTTTCCCTAACCCTTTTTCTCAATACCCTAAGCCCTAGGTGCTACAACTACCTAGGCTCATAATCCCAAACTTGTAAATAATTTCCCCATCCTAAATTCCACCATATCACTACTACCTATCCCCTTTCCCATTTCATAAATCCCTTGCACCATCTCCTTCAATTTCCATTTCCCATTCCTCATTCCTAATACCACTTTCCACCATCATCACACTTCCCTAGGGCTTTGACTTTAAAAGATCATCTTAGAAGAAGAGAACAAACCATACAGTGAGGGAGAAGAAACATAGGCTAGAAGGCCACGTAAAGGGGAAGAATACTCAGACTTGAGCCAACAAGTACTAGAGAACTTTTGGCATCTCCTATGGTAGTGACATGTTTCAAACATGTTGGGTGTTTTGAGTTCTGTGAGCAAATTCAGAGGGTCCAACACCATGCCATGTTGACCAGGCTTTTCATATCCAACCTCCATGACAACCAAGTTACTCTAGCTGGCGTCACCTTTACTGTGTCAACTGCCATCATTTCAGCTGCCACCAAGATCCGAAATATTGGGGAGAAATGGTTCAAGCACCATGAATTGGAGGAACACTATTATGAGCTTTTCGTGAAACCAAGACATAAGAAAGAGAAAAAGAGGTTCTTTACATTTTCCTACCTCCTGCACAGATATGCACCAATGATGAAGATAATCATGAAATATTTTTCATGCGAAGGTAGATTTTCAAGACTTTATACCTATCACATTTGACTCTTAATGCATTTCACTAGGGTAAAGATGCTCAACATACCCTACTGCCTTTTTCGGAGCATTGATAAGATGACATTTATTGTCCAGAAAAGCGTGTATGAACATCAAATGAGAAGTCTTTTCCATTATTCCCTTATCAAAATCATAGTCCTCTATCATCTCAATGAACTAAACATTGCATGGAGTACCTTCATAGGCAATGATATATTCAGAGAGCCATCTACTCAACATACACAAAATGTGGCTTCATCATCTCAGCGATCCACTTCCATCCCTCCATCTCAGCCCATAGCACATTCTTCATCATTAGATCAGTCCCCTTCACCCATTTCACCTCCTTCATATCCATTTCATCATGACATTGGATCACTTAGCAGGATTGAGGTCATTGAGCCTAAGAGGGCTAATGTGGTTGAGGTTGAGCCATTGCCAAAAACCTACCAGAGAGGTCATAGGCATGTGTTTGCTCCACAGACAGTGGAAGGGGCCATGCCTTCTACATCAACAAAGCAAGTGGACAAAGGCAAAGAAAAGGTGATTGAGGCAGAAATTCAGCCAGAGGTTAGACATGAAGAGAACCTCCATGAGATTGAGCATGATTTTGAGCTTGTTGACCTAGGTGTGGAGGATGATCATGAAAACATCAACATAGCCATGAAAGGAAAGGATGCCAAGATTAGAGAGCTTCACACAAATGTTGACATGGCCAAGTTTGTCATAAACTTCCTTGAGCAGGAGAATAAGCAATTGAAAACCAAGCAATTCATTGATGAGGTTAAGTATATCACAACTCAAAGGGAGGAAGAAAAAGCTAAAGCTTTACTTGATGAGACCCTAGAGAAGCATGCTTTAATTGAAGAACAAGAATAACAATCACCAAGAGGCAAGCCAAAACCATAGGCTTAAAAAGAGCCTTGGAGCTTGAAAGACAAAGGCAAAGAGAGATAGTTGATGAAGCCATCATTGATGATTAATTCTTGGAGATGATCAAAGAAGACAAGGAAGGTTGGCTTCAAGCCATCAATGACCACTTGGAGAAGTTGTTAAATAAGGCTAAAAAGGACAACAAGATTCAAAGGAGAATGGCCAAACACTATGCCAAAAGAGAAAGAAATACAAGGGCAAAACTCAAGGCAGCAAATGCAAAGATTGAAGCCCTAACTCACCAAGAAGAGAAGAAGAAATTGGATATACTTGCAGAGGCTTCACTCTAAGCCTAGCCACCTCACCAACACTCTCTCCACCAATTTTGAAGCCATTTGACCCATTTTTGCAAAATCTGTGTTTGTCTGTGTATAATTTCCTGAACAAGTTCATATCAGCAAATTAGGTCGCACTTTTTTGGGGCACTTTTTGAGGAAAATGAGACCACCAGTGGATTCCTAGGACAAATACATCTAAGAAAACCACTTTTCCAGCCTTGGTTTGCAAATTTGGCAGGTTAAAAGGTCAAAAAACTAGCTAAAAATCATGTTTCTGGCATCTGCCCCTATTTTGGCCTAAGCATTGGGCACAGAGCAGTCTTGGGAGAATGAAGTTTTGAGGGATCAAATCACGTTCATTTTGCCAACTAGAGACATATTTAGAAAGTAGACTTGAAGATCTTTCCAACAAGCCATTTTGAGCCTGATTTGGACACCTAAAAGTCAGTCAAAATCAGCCTTGAACAGGGAGGGCGCTCTTGACACAGCGAGGGCACACTTGACAGAAAAATGGCGCACTTGACCATTTGAAGATTTTTTTTGAAATTTCACTGTAATTTTGACTTTATCTCAGAAATTGATGTTTTGACCTATGTAATTGAGGATGGTAAATGTAATTATGTTATGGATAAGTTACCTAGGGGTAGATTCATCAGGTAAAAGTTGTCATTAAGTCAAATGAATCAGTTTGAATGTATTTAGGGAGGAGTCACTTAGAGCTCCCTATACTCCAGCTTTCAATTCAAAATTTTGTGGATCTCTTCCTCACATCATGGATTCAACCCCTGAGGATGAGTGAATGTTGTTTCGATGTTTATTTAGTCTATTTCTTCACTCCTAATGGGGGTTGGAATCAGGACTATTGATCAAGGACTATTGTACTAAGTTTGGCTAGTTAATAAAGAAGAGTTGTAGCTATTTTTTGGGATACATGTGGTATGATGTTTATCATTTTTCTTTCCTTCAGTTTCATATGTTAGAATGTGTTGTCTTCATGTTCATTACATCTCTGTTGTATGATCTCTTTCAAGTTGATAGGTAGAACACATGCTTGCTCATGATCTGTTTAGGGAAAGTTACCATAATTTTTTCATTTTCCTCTGTTTAGGAAGAATACATCTCCCATGCTCTTCCGAGCTCCTCATCAGTCTTAAAACTATCTCATCACAATCATCTTAAAGTTTCAAGCCTCATGCTTACCTTGCCCCATTGAATCTTTGCAACCTTATCTCATTTTCCCTGACGTAGCTCCCTTGACCATACTTTCATCCAACAGCTCGACCAAAATCAATTATCAAAACCCCTGAACTCACACCTAGCCTAAAATCCTAATCCATTCAGCCTCCTAGGTTGTGTTTTGTGGAGAGACCCCTCTCCAACTTGGTAGGGCTAGCTACCAAGTTAAAAGGTTGGCCCACAGTTACCTCTGTTGGGATTTCTTCCCCAACCTTAGAAATTTGGTGGACTAGTGATAACATATTGGTGCCATTGTCGGGGAACGAAAGATCAGATCTTCCCCTGGAAAGAACTTTAAAGTTTAGATTTGATTGTTGATGGTGAACGACGATGATGCAACAAGAAGGTTTTTCATCATTCACCCCGTGACGCTAAATCAATTTCGAAATCAAATCCAAAGACTCTACTGGAGGAAGAAACTTGCCAAGAAATATGAAAGGACAACATGGGAATCAGGTATTCAACTTGCACTTTCATTCAATACATCATGTTCTTTATTATGAAATATTTCTTCTCTTTTACTGAGAATGTCCAGAAAATTTTCCAAGGTATATTATGTTTGAGAAAAGATCATGGACCTCTATTGGATTCTGCTCCTTTGAAGGTTGTAAATACAAATTTCCCATACGCCTTTGATCTTGGTCCTGACCCTTCTTCCGAATCATATGATGACCATCTTCAAATTGACGAAACTCAAGAGATCAAGACTGATCCTACAACTTCTGTACATACTCCTACATCTTGTAAAATTCCAGATAGATACAAACCACTCATCTTACCTCCTATACTCCATGCTTTCCCTAAAAATCACTACTTATATCTGTCGAGGTTTGATGGTGAATGTGACAACATCAATGCTAAGAGACATATGTAGAATTTTGAGACTTTCCTCGACCTTTTTGAAACGAAGAGGATGTTAGTATCAGGGTATTTGTTCTTTCTTTGCAAGGCAAAGTCAAGATTTGGTTAAAAAACTTGCTTGCTGCTAGCATCTCAGATTTCCCGCAGTTTGTCAAAGTTTTCCTCGACAAGTGGGTGGTCGAAGAAAACCCTTCCCTGATTCTAGAAAAGTATAACCAGCTAAAAATATATCTAGGGGAGATAGTACAACAATCTTCTGCCAGACTCAATCAAGTCTACTATTCGATACCTGCTAATATAAGACCTCCTCCTGGCTCAACTCTCTTACATTCCCCGTATGCCTTTGATCCGGAAATGGAGTTTCAGCTGAGAGAAAGGAACTTTGAAGCATTTGAAGAGATGTAGAGGCTAATCTGCTGATCAAAATGGCAAAAATGAAGGAAGAAGATAGGGAGAACATTGCAGAGCACCTGGCATCTTCAGAGGTAAAGCTCGACATTTTGGTAAGTACAATAAAGGAAATGATGCAAAAGATTACCATGAGAGATGAATTTTCCATTCAAGATCACCATGTCTCACTTATTGCAGAAGAAGAAGTTGCTGACTTTAAATACTTTCTTGCTAATCCCAGCTACCATGGATCAAAAAATGGATTTGTGGATCAATCCGAGGAGAAACAATCTGTTGATCCAATGTGTATGATTGATGACATTACTTATATTGATGATTTGCCAAAGTATGATCAGTATGATGAAAATTATGTTCTCCAAACAGAAGCTAATCTTGCGGATCAATCAGCATCTGGTTTGTGGGAGGAGGTAGTTCAGTTTCAGCAGCTCGAATACAGTGATCAGCCGACGCATATCAACTATGGCAGTGAGGAGTAAAGTGCAAAAAATTTGGAAGTAAGTGAAGGATCTTTGCCTCTTTTTTTTTACTTCGTTTCAGTTCATCTGAGACAACTTTGATGCAATTAGAAATCAACAGTCATTAAGTTTTGATCCTAATAATCAAAAGGATAATGAAATTATTGATCAGAGTTCCTTACCCATGTGTTTCTCCTCATTTGCAAAAATAAGAGAAAACTATAAGCAAGAAGATAAGCGAGTGGTTAACACTATAAATGATAAACCTTCTCTTGAAATGGTTGAGGAAATCATTTGCGACATAGAATCCTCCTTGGATCCAGATTTGCAGCCTCTGAATGCCATTGAATGTCAGGTTGCAGATGAAAGCTTGGAAGTTGAAACATATGATCGAATAATGCAAGATGATTTTGTACCATTATGTTTTGAATCATTTTCGTTTTTGAAGGAAAAATTTCATAATGTCTGTAAAGAAAAGGATGAGTAGCCTGTAGAAAGTCATGCAGTCTCATTAGTACCAATGGAAAATAGGTTCCAACAATGTTTTCAAGTTTTTAATGACCCTATAGCTGATGTGTTGGATGATATCTGTAGTGAAAGTCCTCTTCCATTGTCTAATTGTCAGCTCGAAAAGAGTGTTGATATAAACTTGATCCGACAATCGGTTTCATTGTCTTGGTCAACAGGAGTCTCATTACAAAGCTCATACAAATATTTGCAGTCATATCAGGAGAGTAATGAAGAATTTTTTTGTTTTGTTGTTGATCATCAGGAAAAATTGGTTAGTCACGAGTTTTAGGATTCTTTTGTCAACTTGTTGCAGTCATCAAAGGAAGAAAAATCAAGGTACGAAGACTACCTAGAGAAGAGCAGTAATGAATTAGATGGGCTGGAAATCAATATGAATTCCTATGAAGATCCTTTTGCGTCATTCCTGAGGTTAGCTGGTGGGCTCATGCTTTGCAATTTCGTCAAGATTCAATTTGATTTCAAATTTTCATGGAAGTTGCCCTCAGTGGTTCTTTCTTTTTGCTCATGAGCAAGCACTTGCAGAGAATTCTAGTAGCAGCCAAAATGCTTACATGGTTGCATTGGTTGTTCCATTTCACTTGATCAGATGATGAACATATCAGTTAGAGTAGGTTTTAGAGTATTCAGGTAGTTTGAGTATTTCATCGTATTGGCCCAATGGATAAGGCATTGATCTGCGAAATCCAGAGTTATGTGGTTCTTGACACCTCTTTCACAACTATCATCCCCAATAAGGCCAATGTTAGTGTCAATATTTGCATCCTGCCATCAGTGATAAAAAAATACTCTTTTCATATCATTTTAGGAGTCCCACTCCAATTTTTTTTGTCATTCCATTAGGTCATGCAAAAAATTTACTCACATCTGGTAGCTCGAGTCCAAAAAGATCACTCTTCTTCAAATTTGATTACTTGCTGGCATAGTTTCACACCTTGCTAACTGTACACCATCCATAAAGTTAATTTCATCATGTCGTAATGTTAGTCATGTCATTTTGAAATTTAGTCCATAAAGGTCTTATTAGGTCTTTTAGGGTTTTTCAAGGTTTCACTAGGTCATTAGGGTTTCAATGATTCACTAAAAATCCATTCCATTGCATAAGACCAACAAGTAAAGGGTTATCCAATAAACTTCTCTTTGCTATGTGAAGATGACTTGTAAAGAAAAGTTCTTGTTTCAACATGTAATTATTATATTTCCATTATGTAATTTTATGCTCGTTATATGTAATAAGTACTGTCCCAAGTTGCCAACTCAAACTCATATGCCAAACTAAAGATCAGTGAAGTCAAAATGTAAAGAGTGCCAAACTCCAACACATCAACTTGCAAAGAAGAAAATAAAAGTGAAAAGGGTATTCAACAAAGTTTTCAAAGGTGAAATGAAACATTAGAAAAGTGGGTTTTAAATCAAAAGATCAATTTCATTCAAGTGTTAAAGATTTCATGATATCGAATTCAAACTCATTTGTCTCCTACCATCGTTGAGCACACTCCAAGAAGGCAAAAGTTCGAGTTTTTGGGCGAAAAGTTGCAAAAACCAGAGCAGAGGGCGCACTTGCTTCAGTGAGGGCGCCCTTCCTTCTGCGAGGGCACACTTGACCAGAAAAGCCATAAAATCATTCAAATTGCAAAAAAATCGCTTCATAAGCTTCAACAAAGTTATCATTGACCTCCAACAAGTGAGTGAAAGCTACTTCCATCAATTATCCTCTCCATCAAGTTCATTTGTTGGGTGTTGTGAAATTTGGTTTAGAATTTGGTGTTTAAATCATTCTAAACCCCTAGTTTCTCCTATTACACTCTTAATTCCCCAAACTGCATCTCTCCCTACACCTTCATACCCTTCCTACATTGCAAAATACCCATTCTTAAACCCCTATATTACAAATTCCCTTTTCCTAACCCTTTTTCCCAATACCCTAAGCCCTAGGTGCGACAACTACCTAGGCTCCTAACCCCAAACCTATAAATAATTTCCTTATCCTAAATTCCACCATATGACTACTCCCTATCCCCTTTTCCATTCATAAATCCCTAACACCATCTCCCTCAATTTCCATTTCCCATTCCTCATTCCTAAGACCACTTTCCACCATCATCACACTTCCCTGGGGTTTTGATTTTAAAACAACAGGGCAGAAGAAGAGAACATACCATACAGTGAGGGAGAAGAAATAGAGGCTAGAAAGCCACATAAAGGGGGAAGAATACTCATACTTGAGCCAACAAGTACTAGAGAACATTTTGCATCTCCTATGGTAGTGACATGTTTCAAACATGTTGGGTGTTTTGAGTTCTGTGAGCAAATTCAGAGTGTCGAACACCATGCCATGTTGACCAGGCTTTTCATATCCAACCTGCATGACAACCAAGTTACTCTAGCTAGTGTCACCTTTACTGTGTCAACTGCCATCATTTCAGTTGCACCGAGATCCCAAATGTTGGGGAGAAATGGTTCAAGCACAGTGAGTTGGAGGAACACTACTATGAGCCTTTCATGAAACCAAGATATAAGAATGAGAAAAAGAGGTTCTTTCCTTTTTCCTACCTCCTGGATAGATATGCACCAATGATAAAGATAATCATGAAATATTTTTCATGCAAAGGTAGATTTTCAAGACTTTATACCTATCACATCCGGCTCTTAATGAATTTTACTAGGGTAAATATGCTCAACATACCCTAATACTTTTTTCGGAGCATTGATAAGATGGAATTTACTGTCCAGAACAGGGTGTATGAACATCAAATGAGAAGTCTTTTCCATCATTCCCTTATCCAAATCATAGCCCTCTATCATCTCAATGAAGTAAACATTCCATGGAGTACCTTCAAAGTTCATAGCCAATGATATATTCAAAGAGCCATCTACTCAACATACACAAAATGTGCCTTCATCATCTCAACCATCCACTTCTATCCCTCCATCTCGGCCCATAGCACATTCATCATCATAAAATCAGTCCCCTTCACCCATTTAACCCCCTTCATCTCCATTTCATCATGACATTGGATCAACTAGCAGGATTGAGGTCGGTGAGCCTAAGAGGGCTAATGTGGTTGAGGTTGAGCCATTGCCAAAAACCTACCAGAGAGGTCATAGGCATGTGTTTTCTCCACACATTGTGGAAGGGGCCATGCCTTCTACATCAACAAAGTAGGTGGACAAAGGCAAAGAAAAGGTGATTGAGGCAGAAATTCAGCTAGAGGTTAGACATGAAGAGAACCTCCATGAGATTGAGCATGATTTTGAGCTTGTTGACCTAGGTGAGGAGGATGATGATGAAAAAATCAACATAGCCATCAAAGGAAAGGATGCCAAGATTAGAGAGCTCCAGACAAATGTTGACGGGGCCAAGTTTGTCATAAACTTCCTTGAGCAGGAGAATAAGCAGTTGAAAACCAAGCAATTCATTGATGAGGTTAAGTATATCACAACTCAAATGGAGGTAGAAAAAGCTAAAGATTTACTTGATTAGACCCTAGAGAAGCATCGTTTGATTGAAGAACAAGAAGAACAATCACCAAGAGGTAGGCCTAGAACCATAGGCTTAAAAAGAGCCTTCGAGCTTGTAAGACAAAGACAAAGAGAGACAATTGATGAAGCCATCCTTGATGATCAATTCTTGGAGATGATGAAAGAACACAAGGAAGGCTGGCTTCAAGCCATCAATGACCACTTGGAGAAGTTGTTAAAGAAGGCTAAAAAGGACAACAAGATGCAAAGGAGAATGGCCAAACACTATTCCAAAATAGAAAGAAATACAAGGGCAAAACTCAAGGTAGCAAATGCAAAGAATGAAGACCTAAATCACCAAGAAGAGAAGAAGAAATTGGATATACATGTAGAGGTTTTGCTCCAAGCCTAGCCACGTCACCAACACTCTCTCCACCAATTTTGAAGCCATTTGACCCATTTTTACAAAATCTGTGTTTCTCTATGTATTCCTGAACAAGTTCATATCATCAAATTGGTCAGGGCACTGCACACATTTTTGAGGCACTTTTTGAGGAAAAGGAGACCACCAGTGGATTCCTAAGGACAAATATTTCTAAGAAAACCACTTTGCCAACCATGGTTTGCAGATTTCGCAGGTCAAAAGATAAAAAATTGGTTAAAAATCATGTTTCTGCCCCTATTTTGGCCTAGGTGTTATGCACAAAGTAGTCTTGGGAGAATGAAGTTTTGACACCTACAAGTCAGTCAAAATCGACCTTGAACAAGGAGGGCACTCTTGACAAAAAATGGCGCACTTGACCATTTGTTGGTTTTTTTTTGAAATTTCACTGTAATTTTGACTTTATCTCAGAAACTGATGTTTCCACCTATGTAATTGAGGATGGTAATGTAATTATGTTATGGATAAGTTACCTAGGGGTAGATTCATTAGGTAAAAGTTGTCATTAAGTCAAATGAATTAGTTTGAATGTATTTAGGGAGGAGTCACTTAGTGCTCCCTATACTCCAGCTTTCAGTTCAAAATTTTGTGGATCTCTTCCTCACCTCATGGATTCGACCCTTGAGGATGAGTGATTGTTGTTTTGATGTTTATTTAGTCCCTTTCTTCACTCTTAGCAGGGGTTGGAATCAAGACTTTTGATCAAGGACTATTGTACTCAGTTTTGCCAGTTAATAAAGAAGAGTTGCAGCGATTTTTTGGGATACATGTGGTATGATGCTTATCATTGTTTTTTCCTTCAGTTTCATATGTTAGAATGTGTTGTATTCATGTTCATTACATCTTTGTTGTATGATCTCTTTCAAGTTGATAAGCAAAACACATGCTTGCTCGTGCTCTGTTTAGGGAAAGTTATCATAATTTGTCCATTTTCCTCTATTTAGGAAGAATACATCTCCCATGCTCTTCCTAGCTCCTCATCATTCTTAAAACCATCTCATCACAATCATTTTAAAGTGTTAAGACTTATGCCTACTTTGCCCCATTGAATCTTTGCAACCCTATCTCATTTGCCCTAACCTAGCTCCCTTGACCATACTTTCATGAAGCAGCCTGACCAAAATCAATTATCAAAACCCCTGAACTCACACCTAGTCTAAAATCCTAATCCATTAAGCCTGCTAGGCTGTGTTCTGTGGAGAGAGCCCTCTCCGACTTGGTAGCACTAGCTACCAAGTTAAAAGGTTGGTGCCCGGTTACCTCTGTTGGGATTTCTTAAACAACCTTAGAAATCTAGCGGAGTGATAACACCATCCAAGGTGAATATTTGTTCTTGCAGGAGGTTTTTTTTTTAGGCATATGTTTGAATGATGAGTCTGTTGACCACAATGCTTGACACATGGATGAATATCAAAACAATGATCTTTCACATGGAATAATCTATCACAATGCTGGCATTTGACGATCTGTGGTTATGGAAGAGGAGAAGGAACACGCGAAGATGAACCACCATGAAGAAACCCAACACTCTAAAATTTGATGGGTTTTGAATAATCTAGAGTATGAATGGATACCTCCTAGTCATATCCAAGACTTGTTATATGCTTGTTGCTGACAAGGTATTCCCAATGTCTAATGGTGGGTTTGGGAAGTGCAAGTTTCAAATCTGCTCTTTCAATGACTTAATTAGTTTTTGGTAGCTGATGGGAGTTAGTATCAAACTCAAATAGGGGATTGTTCAGAGAAAAAAAGGTTTAAAATGATGTCTTTTCTGTTGTAACTCTTCTTGTTGTGGTTGTGATTCAAGTTGTAGAAATTCAATCTTGTGCATTTTGTAAACAAATTATAACGTCATCAAGAAAGTTTCGTTGATTTTTATTGTGTCATCAACAATAGATTTTATTAGAGTTTGTAGGAACTCTAATATTTCCCCAATTATAGCCATTTCTCAAACAATTCAAGCAAATGAATATTGTTAGTTATGCCCTTGAGCAACACACAGGACTAAAAGGATGATCAACCCAATCACTCATCTGTGAATGCCATTCCCTTTTCAACAACATTAATACTACTCACCATTTCATCAACATTTGCACATAAATTCCTTATAAGTTTCTTTCGAAATAAACCAGTTGCTTATTGGAATCATCAATATTAGGAAATCCAGCTAAACATTGTTGTTCACTTCCAAATCCATATGGAACTTCATGTGAATGTAAGTGAACCTTTGTACTGTCATGCATAAGCTTCAAAAAAATCCCATATATACTCTTAGCTTGTTGAATATTTGCTGTTATGGGCAAAAGCCGAATAATAATCAATGGTAGATCCAATGGGAGAAGCACACCAAACACAATTTAATAGTTCCTATTGGGTTGCGATTTGCTGGACCAACCTTTTTGTCAGACCTTTAATCATCATGTTGCATTTGTCAAGAGAATTTAATTTGACCTTGTGGAAAATATGCAAAGATAGAAATGGATCTACAGGTCCTAAACTTCAGAGACAGTGGAAGAGACCTAAAGAAGCTTGGGAAGAAAGGGTGTGTACATTTTGCACTTCTGGAATAGTGGAATCAGAAAAAAACATTTCATTTTGGAATTATGACAGTATGTTAGCATCAATTCTGTGGCATACTGTTAGAAGGTTGGGTCAGTTCATCATCAATTTGAGGAAGAAAAAGATTGAATTACAAAAAGAAAAAAAATAAGTCCCATAGACTGTTTATAGTCTCGTTAACATTAAAATATCATTCATTTATTCCAATCAAGACATATATAACTGCTAGACATTTATTTATTTTTTGTAAATTTCATAGAGCCTCACCATTTTCTATTTATCAAAAAGAGTGCAGATTGCCATACATAGACATAAGCAGTTAGTGGCCTCAACCTGCTCGAAGAAACCAGGTCTGTTGGCCACCTTAAGGAATTAAAAGCCAACCAGTATTGAAACAGTTTCTTCCTTCGACTTGCCGCTAAAGCTGCATTACTATGTCCATCATAGTCTAACTTAAAACATCATAAAATTGTCGCAAAAAACATTAAAGACTATTAATATCTAATATCAACCATTAGATGAGTCAATAGGCGCCGGGTCCTTTGTAGTGGACCTCGACATATGAACTTGCTGCATGGATTGAAGCTGTGATTCAATTCTGCCAATGCGAGCCGCTGCATGATACTGAGATACTCCAATCTCTTGAATTTCCTGTTTGATGTCCTGCAGAATTGAAACCACATTGGGGTTTCCTTCCATTTCCTGGATCCTGGTCATTGCCTTTTCCAAAACACATTTAAGAATCCAATATGTATGGATAGATTGGTGAAAGAGAGATAACCTTGTGTTCTTGGGGTCTGAGATGAAATCCATAGTGGCCTCCTACTGTTCAATGTTTTCTTCTTTGTGATTGTTTTCTCTCTCCTAGCCCTGAATTATATTACGGACTTGAGGAGGGTTTCTTGTGGAGTAGAGATCAAAGGTATTCTCCATGACCTCTTTTTTAGTTTTCCTGCCGCGCTTGCTTGGACCAATGTTATGAGTTGGAAGCTTCTGCCTCCCTTTTCCCCGTACCCTGACGTTTGCTAGATTGACCTTTTACCATGTTTTTAAACTGACGAACACAAACTGAGAGCTCTTGTGTAGCCCCTGTGGAATTATACAACAAGCCTGCATATGGCAAGGCAGAGTCAATAACATTATCTGTATGATCTCTTGTAGGGCCCACTACCTCCTTCGAAGCTATTGGAACCACTGAACTTGTTACCATGCAGTCACTGTCGCGGATAACAACAACATAAAGGGAAATCAGAGAAATCACAGAAACCTCCATAACAATATTTGCGGTGGTGAACTGAACCAAAGTAACATTTACCGACCCTACGAGGGCGACCAGACTATGAAACAGAGCAGAGGTTACCCTCTCGCCCCAGGACAGATAATTATTCTAAAGATGTTGGGTCTGGAAGACAAAATTATCATGCCTTGACATACAGACAAGCTCATAGGCTTGGGATGTTTTAACTATGTTTATAAGCTTAAGCCACAGAACCCAAATTTTAATTGAGCTTCACACAGAAAGGAATGCAGAAGGGTCGTTACGTTTGCATCATACTGAAACAAAGAAGGGGTTCTAAAACAAGGGTCAACAGGCCAAGCCGGAAAAACCAAATACAACTTGCATGAAGCATTGACGGTCCCTTCAGTGCAATCGAAACACAAGAGGGTCTTTAATTGAGCCAGGGTCTTTAACTGAGCCTCATACTGAAATGAAGAAGGGGTTCTAAAACAAGGGTCTGTTGATTGAGCCGGAACAACCATAGACAACATGCAAAAATTATTGACAGAACCTTCGAGACAAAATTTCAAGATAGTCCCAAATTGAAAAGAAGACCACGACGAACCGCATACATGCCAATAAAACCATCCATGAAAATGATGTCGCCTTTGTTACAATGAATAGGTAAATGAAGAATATGGGTTACGAAAGCCATAACATACCAAGTTAATCAGAGACGCTGCAGACCAAAAGCCTTCCTGTCCTTGGACTCCCCTGGAAGTGGCCTGGATATAACATTACCTTGTTTCCGTTTCTCAACCTGCCTTAGCACATTTCTCAATCGGGGCTTTTTCCAACGGAGGTCTGACAGGCTTTGGTGGCGGCCAAAATTATCATTTGCTTCAATTATTATGAAGCGTGTTTGGTACCTACATCCAACCAACTACAGGTTGGATCCATTAGCGGGTTTAAATGTCGGTCTGGTGCACGCCGCTGCATGACACCAACAGCCTCCCATCACTCTCAACGTGGCACCCCGATCGGGGGAACCGCTAAGCATTTATGGTCAATAAGCAAACTGTATATTTGTTGCCCTAAAACCAATCCAGAGATTTATACAATCTCATAATTGCAACTTAAGAAAACTATTATTGCCCAAAAACCAATCCCGAGATTCATGCAATCTCATAATTGAAACTTAAGAAAACTATTATTACAACAAGCAACTTAATAGAACTATTATTGATAAGGACTATTTTCAAGACCTGATAAGCAAAAGGCCCTAGATGTGTTGTTTCTTTTAAAGCGAAACTCGACGAAGAGCAATTACACGTACAACGTTTGGTGAAGTCAAGCAGCTACAGGTAAACGGAAAATAACCTAGAATGACTAGTACAAGTATGGCGTTTTGGGCCAAAGCTTTCTTTAAAAATATATTTTTTGATATAGTTAATTTAAATAATTTTTTTTATATCCATCATTATAATTCTAATAATGAATTCAAATTATAAAATCTATTAATTTTTCAATATAATATCTAAAATTATATTTAGAATATAATTCATTTAAATTAATTTCTTAAAACTTTATATCCATATTTATAAACAATTTAAATTACTAATTAAAAATATATACATAAAAAGGAATTTAGTTTTTTGAGCTGTTGCGCTGTGTTGCTAACCTAGACAGCGCTGCCCTACTAACCTAGATGGTGTTGCCCTCTTGCATGATTTCTCATTGAGACAACATCCATGGATGTTGGCGGGGGTGCTGACCTTACCCCCCCATGCTAGAACTCATCGCATTCAAGAAATTAGTGGCTGGAGCCACCGAAAGACCGCTCTCTGAAACACAGTAGAAATTTGTCAAGAAACTGGACTGTATCCTCATTGTCGAATTGCCGGTTGAAGAAATATGCAGATCGACTGTCAATCTAGCAGATAGAGGGCTCATTGGCTAGTTCTCTGGCCTCTGGCCTTCCTCCCAAATCAATAGAAGCTTGGGTCCAGAGGAACTAGATGCTGCTCATCTCAGAAGGGATCAAGAGCCACTTTGTAGGGAAATGATTCTTTGTTTTTGTTTTCGAAAATGCAGAGGACAAAAATCTCATCTTCAGAAACGACGCATACTTCATGGTGTCTCAAGTCTTATATTTGAATAAATGGACCCTTGACTTCGACCCAACCCAATACCCCCCATGCCAGAACTCATCGCATTCAAGAAATTAGTGGCTGGAGCCACCAAAAGACCGATGTTTGAAACACAATAGAAATTTGTCAAGAAACTGAACTGTATCCCTATTGTCGAATTGCCTGTTGAAGAGATATGCAGATTGGCCGTCAATCTAGTAGATATAAGGCTCATTGGCTAGTTCATTGGCCTCTGGCCTTCTCCCAAATCAGTAGAAGCTTGGGTGCAGAGGCACTGGACGTCGCTCATCTCAGAAGGGATCAAGAGCCACTTTGTAGGGAAAGGATTCTTTGTTTTCGTTTTCGAAAATGTAGAGGACAAAAATCTCATCTTCAGAAATGGCCCATACTTCATGGGGACTCGAGGCTTATATCTGAATAAATGGACCCTTGACTTCGACCCAACCCAAGATGTGTCGTCTGCCGTTCCACTCTGGCTCTGTCTACCCCATTTCCCATTACATTGCTGGAATAAAAAATCTATGCAAGCCATCAGCAACTCGCTTGGAAGGTATATAGACCAAGCAGTGAAAATAGATCAGTACTCATGTCCACAGATCTACGTGGAGGTGGATCTAGAAGTAGGGTTACTGGAAGCAATCAAATTAACCGCTGCAGATTGGACGCATATTTAGGAATTAGACTATGAGCAATTACCCTTCAAATGCCGACACTACCATGGCTATGGCCATTTTGCAAGGCATTGCAAAAAAATGATCGTCGAAGAAAGTGAAAATGCGAAAGCCGATCAATGGACAACAGTGCAGAAAACAGGGACAGCAAAACCTAGAAGCAAAGGCACAACAAAAGAAAGAAACCCAGGGCCAGCGAGGCAAGAACAATGAGATGGGAACACTGACCCTATGTCGAAAGCAGGAAATCAAAATGCAGAGCCTAGCATAGCAGTAGAAGCACCATAAGCAAATAAATATAACAACGAACAATCAAAGCTCTCCCCCAAAGGAAAAGGCAACGAGGATCAAGGGCAGATGGAGGTAACCCCTGAAGTATCCCCCTCCCTCACATATGCTGACATAGCCAGAAAGAAAATATTAGAATCGCCAAGCTCCTCAAGAGGATGAGATCCTCGAAAGGCCTGCAATAAAAGGAGCTCCTACAATAGAAATGTCAATTGGAAGGAGCACAAGAACAAGGCCTCCAAAAGGAGGAGCTCCAACCACCCCCAGCAGTAAGTAATGAGAATTGTCTCTTGGAACTGCAAAGGTTTGGGGAATCTGTCAAAAATTGAAGCGGTTAAGGATCTCATGAAAATGGAACCAGCAGACATTCTTATGCTCCAAGAGACAAAAATTGAAGGGGATGCCCTTCTAGAGATCAACAAAAAGAAATGGAAGAAGAATGCAGGGAAAGCAATAAGCGCAAGGGGCACTTTAGGAGGAATCGCAACCTTGTGGAAGGAGGACCAATTCAGGCTTGTCAACTCCTTCAACACTCAACACTGGAGCTTCACAGAGTTGAAGCACATATCAAGTAAGTTAACTCTTGCACTATTCAATTTATATGTACCAGTAACAATGTTGCACGAAGCAGGGACACGAAAGCGTCATCTTCCAAAAATTTAGGAAGCGAAGCGTTTCAGAAGCGTCTAGTATATATATATATTATATTTTTTTGCATTTATATTCAAAAAAACAATCCCAAATACCATATTAGTTGTAGAAGACATGAAAACAAGCATATTTTTACATAAATCAAGATAGATATGACATCCATGATTCCATTGTACATCAATAATTAATTATTCGAGCATCAGGAATCTAGAATCTAGATTCTAGATCCTAGCAATTACAGACATACATCAAAATAAATAAGTTTTAAGCATACTATAAAACATAAATGATAAACATAAAACATTTAAGCATACTATAATACATAAATTATAAACATAAGACATTTAAGCATGATAAAACATTTAAGCATACTATAAATTTTAAAACATAAAACATTTAAAAATTAAGCATACTATAAAACATAAATGATAAACATAAAATATTTAACCATATTATAAAACATAAAGCATATTATAAGTGAGCAACTGTCAAGAGTCCAAGACTCAACATTAGCCATGTCCAAAATTCAAATAATAATGTTTACAAAATAGGCAACTTGGCAACCACCAAGACAAAAAAGTTCAAATTCACAACAAGCCTACAAGTCTAATGATAATCTATGACAAAAGCAGTAAACTGTGAACACTGAAAATATCTACTCATCTCTCCTCCTTCCACTAGATGAGTACGTGGCGGTGTGCCTCCACGTGGTGGCAATGAAGAAGATGGTGGTTACGGAAGCTGTGGCAATGGCACTGTAACTGATGAAGATGAAGCCCTTGCTGTTGGTGTTCAACCATGGAACCTAGGAAGCACGAGACCAGTGGGGGTGGCATGTCAAGTCGATCATCATCATCATGGGTAAAAGCATCCTCTAATTGCTCTAATCGCAACACTCCATCCTCCAATTTGGTCTCCTCTGGATACCTGTCCCAAACCTTAAGGTCTCTGTTACTTTTTGCATCTTCACAGTAATGGGACAACAATCTGAAGTTGTAATGAACATAAACCAAGCTCTTTGCCCGGTCTAAACTCAACCTGTTCTTTTTAACACTGTTGATGAAAGAATAAGAGCTCCAACACCTCTCTGTAGAAGAACTGTTTACCACTTGTAATAGCACCCGCAATGCCAAAGTCTGTAGAAGTGGAGTAGCACCTCCATGCATGTTCCACCACTCAATAGAAGAAAAAATCTCTCAATCTCTAATAACATGCATGCTCCCAAATGGACTAGTGGAAAGTGTATAGCTGCTCAACTATTTCCCTACCAAGTGTGCCTCCTCCTCATCAGGGACTAATTTATCCAGTGCATCCATATATTTGATTAGGACCTCTGGATCTAGGTGTGGTTTTCTCTTGCTCGCCCCCCGAGGTGTTGTTGTAGAAAGCCATGATGGAGTATAATATTTAGGTGTCAATACATATGCTAATGCATGCAATGAAATATTTAGCATATCCCATTGTTTTACCACCTCTGCACGAATATATTTGTACAAGGTGGTATCTCTAGGCTTAACAATGTCTTTAATCTGCCTCAACATGTTGTCCATTTGCTCATACACCTCCCCAATTATTGGCTTATCTGAATCCCCAAACTTGATCATGTAATAAATTGGTTTGGTGAATTGCAAAACATATTTAACCTGTGACCAAAAAAACATGTCAAGAATAGTGTCCTTTGCTGCATTAGCACCATCTCTATTAGTGTTAATCTCCTCCCATGATTCAGCGGTGACCATATTAGTTAGAGCTTGTCTCACCTTCACTAGTTGCCTAAAGGTGAGGTAATAACTTGCAAATCTGGTTTTTGCAAGTTTAAGCAACTGCAACTTGGAGTAAGTGCCATAGAAGTAGTTAACCCTTTTATGCCCTGTGATAAATTTAATGAGCTTCTTCCCTCCCTTGTAAAACTCATTAATCCACCCACATTCTTTATGCTTCACAATATCATGCATCAAAAGGTTTAATGTGTGAACCAAGCACCCAGACCAAAATATGTGTGGATAAGTATGCTCAATAATTTTACCTGCTCGCTTACAATTTTCTGCACTATCTGTGATCACTTGAACCACTTTGCTAGGAGCAACATCTCTGATTGATTGCAATAGGAGATCTGCAATGTTTTGGGAAGTTGCACTGACAGAGGAGGAATCATGACATGCAATAAACACTGCACCAGTAGCAGAAACACCAAGAACATTTATCAAATGTTGGTTTCTGTTATTTGTCCACCCATCTGATACAATGGATACCCCACTATCCACCCACTCATTTGTAAAACGTGTCAAAGCTGCTTGAACCTTTCCTTTTTCTGTTTCTAATAACACAGTTCTAGCTTTCTCATATTTGGGGGACTTGTGTCCTTTTGGGGCTTCATTGATGCCCTTTACCATTTCATGCCAATAGGGAGAGCGAAGCACATTGAATGGTACTTCGCAAGCACAAAGAAATCGGGCTATCTTTCCATCCACATCCTCCCTCCCAGCAACATTAAGGAAATCTGCTATTGTTTTTCTACCTCCAGAACTTGCAGAAACACCATGAGCAGATGAGCTACCAAACGTAGACGTTGCACTTGATTCATATTGAGTTTTTTGTTTTTTATTTTTTTGTTGTGCAGCCTCCTCTATTTGGATGTATTTTCTTCTTTGTTCAGTTGGAACCTTTGGGCAAATTGCTATCCCCACAGCACCCTTTCTTTCATCACTGTCCATCACCCCACAAAGATGCCTCCTCACACGGGGATATGAGCCTCTATCTGGTTTTCCTCCATGACAACCATGAGGGCACAAAAACTTGTAGCTTCCACCACCTTTTCCCCCTTCAAGTTTGGTCACATAGTTCCACAAGGGTGTCAATGCAGCTTTCCCATCTTGTGATTCAATTTTTTCATCATCCCCTTCCTCTTCAAAGCCTTCCTCCTCATCATACATTGGGTCACTCATATGGTGACCACTTTCCTCCTCTTCCTCATGTTCTCCTCTTCTATTTCTACTCCCCCTTACCATCATCAAAACCAAGAGTGGAATGATACATAGAACCCAAAGAAACATCATCTTTGAGTATGAATATAGATGGTGGACAACCTGCAAAATAAATGTACAAGAAGAAAGAATGGGAAAGTGTAGGAGAGGGAGGAGAGAAAATACAAAAAAAAATGACAAAAAAAATGAGAGAGTTTGGGGTTTGCACTTACCTCTTTAGCTCTTGTAGATGGAAGCCCTTCTTTACTCCTCCAAGCTCCTCCTCCTTCACTCCTCCAAGCTCTCCTCAACTCTCTCTTCTCCAAACTCTCTTCTCCTCTTCTCCTCTCTTCTCTAAGCTCTCCAAAAACACAAGTGAGCAAATAATAGGTGAAATAGAGCTTAAAACCTTTTCATCACATTCCTAATTCAAGACTAACTCATTAACTAACCCAAATAAAACCGAAAATTAAAAAAAATTGAAAAAAAAAGGTTTTTTTTTTTTAAAGTGCGAAAATTGGATGCCCCCTTCTTGCCTGAACTGCGCAACTTCGCAGTCACTGAGCCTTCTTGCCAAGCCTGTAACTTGTACCAAGCTTAGTTCATGGATTAGAATGCATTATCTTAGGCTAGGGATTTTCAGATTCGTCCTGTCATGAGTGAATTGCAGGGACATGTACTCTATCAAGTTATGACAAGATGATAAAAGAGGAGGAGGAGGAGGAAAGCATGCTCAAAGACACTCTTGTAGTTGAAATTACAAGATGATTGATTAAGAGAAAGTGAAAGGACACTAGTTTGCGACCACTATCCAAGACTTGAAATCATTGAAGACTCCCTATCACCAAATCTTGCAAAGGAGTAAAGGAGAGTGTTTTCATGAAGACACTCAACTCTCAGCAACAACTATGGTTTGAAATTTCTATGTCATCAAACAGTGCATGTTAGCAGTGTCATGTCATGTCATGTGTGGTCATATCGCCACATCACTATTGTATATCATGTCCATTGCGATCAAATGTATTGTAATGTGAAAGTCCAAAGGATACACATGAATGTAAAGAGTCATGTAAGTTTAAAAGTCATGGGAAGTCAAACAATCATGAGGGTAGTCAAAGGTTCTCCCTTGGTTATATATATTCCCTCATTGTATGAGTAAATGATGTTTTACCTTGGCTCCACCAACAAATCAATAGAGAGAATATTTAGTTCTTTTGTGGAGCAAGAAGTGGCTCCAATGCTCCACTATTGGAGCTAGTGATGTTCATTGTATATATGTGTCTCAGAAATTTTACTTAATAACAGAAGCCTACCAAGGCCAACATGTTCTTCATGCATGACTTATGAATGTTTGTAAGACTATTCTGCAGATTTTTATACTTCATGTTTGTTGTTCACATGTATTAAGATAGTTCAACTATTTTGGTTATTTTAGTGCTTATCTTATTGAGAATGTGTTGTAATGGTTGTAACTGTTGTCCCATCCTTGTGGACTATTCTGCATGATATTAGACATATATTTCTTGTATTTATGTGTGTGTAATTGTTGCCCCATTTTTGTGGACTATTCCACAAGATATTATACAGACCTTTCTTAAGTTGTGTGTAATGATTGTCGCATCTGTTGTGGACTATTCCACTGGATGTTAGACAAAATACTTTGGTTCTTGTGTGTCTCTTCCTGGGTGTTATTATTACCTCTTTCTTAGAGGTTCACTTTTATTTCTCTTTGCCTTTTTGCAGTAGAAGGACCTTGCCACACTTGCAATCAGATACTCACCAGGCAGACTGCCTTGCTTTGCGAAAGTACATTTGCATCACTCTCTCTTGTTGACAGTGAGATCCAAGGAATAACATTAAGAATAAGGCAACCGGGCCTTTGTTCTGGATGAGACTCCTACACCAAACAATGTGAGTTCTAATTGGGACTTCATATCGCAGAGTTCCCCTGAATGTTGGTGGGTTTAGCATCGTTAAAAGTGTCGCAAAAGATTTGATCTCTCCATATTTGATCATTTTAATGCTAAAATGGATATTTTATTTTAAATTACATAATTAGAATAAATGTACAATATTCTACTAGAAAATTAAAATTTTTAGGAGAGAAAAAAATAAATCTACACAAAATTGCTATTTAACAAATTTCCAAAAAAAATTCAAAAATAATATAATTTAATTATAATAAACATAAAAAAAATATATAAAATAGGTGATATATAAATAAATTAAATAGTTCCAAAAAATTAAAGTCCTCAAGTTATCTCAATTAAATCTCACTAAAATAAAATATAAAGATAATGTGAATCAAATAACTTAACCTAAGACGTAATAACACTTTCATTGGATGGTATTCATTTTTAGTATATTTTCCACAAAATTCAAGGGAATTTGATAAGTAAATAGAAAACCCAAAAATATAAGCATGTTTATATTCGAAATCTTTCACTCCCGTTACCAAATTTTATAATTTTTAAAATGATCAAATAATTAAATCAAAATATAAATTATTTAATTATATGTGGAAATTAATTATTTTAATTTAAAAAAATAAACAAAATAAAAAAATCTAATTCATAATATTAATATATAAAGATTAATAAGTAAATATCAAAAATAAAAGAACATAAACAATTATCATCATTAAATATCAAAACTAAAATACATAAATTATATAAATAATTATTATCGTTTAAATAAATGTCTTTCAAATTAATCACGTCATTAGGTTAGGATTTGATCGAAGTTCGAACCATCTAATATGGTTCATCCTGAGGACAAGATGAAAAAAGATGACTGATCTTAATGAATAAATAGTGAGGATGCATCATTACCCAAAACTAGTCATTTAAAGTAGCCGTTAATTAATAAGTTACTTTAGAAAATTTAATTAATATATAATTTTTATTAGTTAAAAATCTTTATAAAATTATTATAATAGAGTAATATAGGACAAACATTAATAAATAATTAAGAGAGGGTTAATAGTTAATTGCTTTGAAATGTAAAATACCCTTTCTCATAAGATAATATAAAAGTTAAAACCTATTTAGTTAAAATTTATTTATTTATATTTATTTATTTATTATTTTATATTTAATTTATTTTAATTATTTAATTATTTATTTATTTTTAATCTTTATTAAACATTAATGTATTTATTTATATATTAATTTCGTTTATTTGGACTTTGACTTTTATTTGATTTTTGTTTATTTGATTTTTATTTATTTTTTGGGTGTCATTTTAGTTTTTAGTTTGGTTTTATATTATTTTTATTTTTGACCGTTTATTTTTGGTTCATATTTTTAATTTTAACCGTTCTTGGGTTTTGACCGTTGCTTCTCTCCTCATGGTATAAATAGGTTTGTCTGATCAGCCAACTTCATTATCCTGATGATGAACTACAGTTGGTAGTTCGAAACGCATCGATCCTAAATTTCTCATGTGATTTGTCGGAAGATTTATAATCTAATATGTTATGGATCACAGAGGCTTGCACTCTCAAAAAAGTTAAAACCTAATTTAATAAAAATATTTAAATAAAATAAGGTGTTTTAATATTATAATATGTTAATATAGATTATTATAATAGGGAATTCATAATATATAATTGGTTTTAATAAAAGTTTATAACAAATTTTTATTTATTATTGAGAATATAAATTATAAGATAAAATAAAAAGCACTGAAACCGAGGGGAAATAAGGTAGGGAAAAATAAGAAAAAGAAAAATTGAAAAGCAAAATTAAGGAAAAATAAATTCAAGGACCAAATCAATAACACATGACCGCGAAATAATTTAGAGAGATTTGGAGTCCAGCTCTTGCTCAATTTCCACCCATCATCCCTATTGAGATTCTTAGCATGTCTCTCAATCTCAATGGCTTCCCTGAGCTTCCTATGGTGGAAGTGACCAACCCTAGCAATGGCTTTGAAATCCTTAATGCAAACATGGTGACATGATTTTTCTGCATGCTCGGCCAGAGCTAAAGTGCAAGATCGATTGTGTCTGATGTTTGCCGCATGCTCCTGGATTCTCTGTCTAATAGACCAACCTATTCCCCCGATATATGGAGTACCATAGGAGCAAGGAATCAAATAAACACCCTTCATGTCCTTAGGGTCAATAGGGTCTTTTACAGAACCAAGTAAGTTTCTAATAGTACAGAGAGGGTCTCTGCCTCACCTCGACCTTTTTTAGTTTCCAAGGTGAGTTCTATGAGAAAACTTGTCGTGTTTCTATGGATTCACCTCTTTCCCCTATTGTTGCTAACTTATTTATGGAATATTTTGAATCTAAGGCCTTAGCCTCAGCTCAATTTCGCTCTAGGAAATGGAACAGGTTCATGGATGACGCTTGTGTCATCTGGCCCCATGATCGGGAAAAGTTAGATCTGTTTCTTAGGCACTTGAACTCCCAATTTTATTCCATTAAATTCATGATGGAAGTGGAGGTAAAATGGTTGCTTGCACTTCTTGGATATTCTTCTCTCTAGAAGAGAGGATGATTCCATTTCCCACCAAGTTTTTTGCAAGAAAACTCACACAAAACAATATCTTCATGCTAGTCTCATCATTTTCCTACTCAGAAATTTGGTGTTCTTTGCACTCTTGCTACCCTTGCTCTAAGAATCTTTGATGAAAAACACTTAGAGTCAGATAAATCCCATCTTCTTGAAGTGTTTGGAAATAATGGTTATAGTAGATCTCAGAGCCTTATGGCCTTTCAAAAACCCTATAAAGGGTTAAAAGGAAAATCATTTCGAGATGATCATATCTCCAAAGTTCATCTGCCGTTTATCCAGGGGACTTTAGACAAAATTGCTCATGTCCTTAAGCGGAATAATGTCTCATCTTTCAAGCCTCTCCATACTATTAGAAACTCGCTTGGTTCCGTAAAAGACCCTATTGACCCTAAAGACATGAAGGGAGTTTATTTGGTTCCTTGCTCCTGCGGTGCTCGCTATATTGGGGAAACATGTCGGTCTATTAGACAGAGAATTCAGGAGCATGCGATAGACATCAGACACAATCGATCCCACACTTCAGCTCTAGCCGAGCATGCAGAAAAATAGCGTCACCATGTTTGCATTGAAGATTCCAAAGTCATTGCTAGGGTTGGTCACTTCCACCATAGGAAGCTCAGGAAAGCCGTTGAGATTGAGAGGCATGCTAAGAATCTCAATAAGGATGATGGGTGGAAATTGAGCAAAAGCTGGACTCTAGTTCTCTTTAAATGGTTTCTCCCTCTTGTGTTATTGATTTGGTCCTTGAATTTAGTTTTCCTTTATTCTGCTTTTTAGTTTTTCTTTTTCTTATTTTTGTCCTACCTTATTTCTCCTTAGTTTCAGTGCTTTTTTATTTTATCTTATGATTTATATTCTCGATATATAAATAAAAGTTTGTTATAAACTTTTATTAAAACAAATTATATATTATGAATTCTCTATTATAATAATCTGTATTAACATATTATAATATTAAAACACTCTATTTTATTTAAATATTTTTATTAAATTATGTTTTAACTTTTATATTATCTTATGAAAAAGGATTTTGTACATTTCAAAGCAATTAACTATTAACCCTCTCTTAATTATTTATTAATTTTTGTTCTGTATTACCTATTATAATAATTTTATAAAGATTTTTAATTAATAAATATCATACATAATTAAATTTTTTGAACTAACTTACTAATTAACAGCGAGTTTGCAACCACTAGTTTCATCGGTTATTTGTGGGCAATGATGCATCCTCACTATTTATTAACGGCTAGTTTGCAACCACTAGTTTCAACGGTTATTTGTGGGCAATGATACGTCCTCACTATTCATTCATTAAGATCGATCATCTTTTTTCACCTTGTCCTGAGATTAACCGCATTAAATGGTTCGAACCTTGGACCAAATCCTAATAATGTGATTAATTGAAAATATATTTATCTAAATTATAGATAATAAAAGTCTTAAATCTAAATTATCATCATTATTAAATATGAAAATTAAAATACATAAACAATTATCATTATCAATATATATGTTTCTTTTTAATAATATAATTCCACTTATTATTATAGGTGTTCGTAAGAGTAGATATTGCATTTGGTGTTTGGTCAAATTCATATTATTTAAGTTTGACCAAAATAATTTGCAAAATTTATATAATTAAACGTTACAAGTTAAAATTTGTTATTTTTTAAAAATAATTTAATTCAGTTATATTCAATTTGATTAAATGTTAAATTCAACAGATAAGTGCAAATCAACATTAATTTTGAACTATCATCCTACTCTGTTGATTGGTACGTGAGCTGAATACGTCCACGACTCTCAAAGTTGGAATGACTGGATTACAAAGTGTGTGGTGATTGCCACTAATTTGGAATAACCGGATTACAAAGTGTGTGGTGACTGCCACTAATTTGGACACTGACAGATTCAAGGTTTTTTTTTATTACGCTTGTGCACGTACACCGCAAAAGCTGGCTCCCTGGCTCCCTGTGAAACTGGTTGGCTGGTAATTAAGAATATTAAACACCAACTGAGTAATAAATTGAAGAGGACCAAATTCGAGTTAAATGCTATTGGCTAGCGATCACACTCACAATTAAGAATGAAAATAGTGTAAAACATTATTGTCGGAAACTACGATTTATAGATCTACAATAATATTAATCGCCAAAGGTAAAAAATCAAATTTTTATTTATGTCTATGCTTACATGGACATATCAATTTGGGATTATTAAAAAGGTTTTTAAAATCATTAAAGATATTTAATATTTTTAAATTATTAAAATATTAAAAATATATAATAAAATCAAAATTTTATTTATGTCGTATGGAACATATAAATTTGGGATTATTATTATTTTTCTTAAATCATTAAAGATATTTAATATTTTTTAATTATGTTGATAGGCGTAACCTCTTATTGGAATTGGATGATTTAATCATTTTTTAATTAATCATTTTGATTAGATAGTGTAGATTTAGAGATGCCAGTATATTCTCGTTGTTGCCACTCAATGAATGAAATTAAAAACCATAACCTTCTTGTATGTCTAAATCAAGTATTTAAACCCTACTTAAATTAAATTTTTACCAAACTATCATTAAATCATTAAAAATTTACTGTCTCTCTTATTTATCTCACATTTTCCAACGCGCACTTTGAAACACATGTCTATTTGGATTCTGAAACGTATGGATGTTGAAAGAATAACGACATGTTGATTAGGAAGATGAATTTGCCATTGACATTCTCCAACGCGCCGAAGGTGATGCTTGAAATTCTGTAGTGCTCCCAATTTCGTTCAGACCATAAGGCCACCCCGTTCAGAGCAACCGAGACATTTAGACGCAGAGCGGTTGAGTAGAAATTCATGTGTTTTAATCTGAAGCAGGAATGGTGGAGGTCGCATAACCCACGCAGAGCTTGAGCAGCCCCTTCCCTCCATGATCATTTACAAACCTCTCTTACCAGCTAATGGATAGAGAGTCTTGTTGGAGAACACACCGGTATGATTTTATCCCACTTACAGCTATAAATTTGGTAAGGCCTTTTTGTGTTTTTTTGTCAGATTTTATGAATACTAGGTCTTGCAATTTTTACTAATGAACTGGCTATTTGGGTGGTTGCAGGGGCATTTTCAAAGGTAGATACATCGTTCCATTCGAGCGACTGGACTTTTACAGACCTGTGCTGTCAAATTCACCATTACGATGTTTTTTAATTTGGGAAAAAACTCAGTCTCCAACGGCATCTATGAAAACAATACATAGTAATTTACTAATGCTTTCTCTCATTTCTCGTTTATTCATACAAGTTCTCTTTTAACGTTATTAGTTTAATCTTAAGTGTAATACTGCTTACAATATAAATCTGGCCTAAGCGTTATTTGTTCCATGGCTCATACAATTGTTTGCATATGCTCTATTCTAGCAACATTCAAATAGAAGTGGTGACGACTCGTATGGAATCTTCGGTTTGGAGCATACCTCAGGGTAATGTGATATTTTTCTTCCTTTACCTCAGACTTTTACTGAATACGTGGTTGAGATATTCATTGTTTTTGTTTTGATTGTATAGTCCTCCTCCTTCGTTGTAGTGATTGGATTCAACATTTTTACGTCAGAAAATCCATTCATTTTTTCTTTCTCGATTTTAGTTTTAATTTAACTATCTACCTCCTTTTTAATTAGATCTGTGTTTTGAGTAACAATGCCTAGAATAGAAGTTCAACTAGGTTACTTCCTCGTAGGTAAGTTCACTCAATTTTTTGGTAGTTTATTCCTAAATTTTTCCGCACACTGAAAGGTGACCTTATGCTCAAATTCTAACAAGGTTTTGATTTCTTTGGATGCGTAGGTAGAAGCAGAAGGGAAATGGGGTAGGAATTTCCACTTGTAATTATTTCCCTTAATTTCCTATTACTTGATGGAAATTTTGTAATTTGGCTAACTCAATTTCTTTTTTCTTTCTTCATGCATTCTCCTACAGGTTTTCTTCTGAACTTTTTGGCATGCATTAGGCCTTTTTCTTCAGGCTTGAAAATACTTATGTCTCATCATTCCTCCAGGTTGGTATTATGTTGATCTCTTCATAATTATGCATCAAATGAGGACCGTTGTGCCTTCACTCGTGGGCGTTTTTGTTGATGAGGATTATGTCTTGTATTATATGTGTTTTTGCCCTAATGGCCACGGTGTTGCTTCAATTTTTTTTGTAAATCTTTGTCTTGATATAAAAAGAGTGACTGTATGATTGCAGAGAATTTGTATGCGGTTAGAATTTAAAGAGAGAACCTAAGAAGAGATCTCAGCCAGTAAAAAATTTTATATCATAATTGGGCATGGTCGCTGGGGAATTCCATATTTGGATTTAAACTTGGTTCTATTAAAAACCACGAATTAAATGAGGCCAGAAATCAGTGAGCAAAACCACAATCGATAGCACAGTGAAATATTGAAGTGGTTTTACAAAATCGTAAGAGGTTTTATCGCACAGCTTTGAGAGGGAAGGCAGTAATCTTTGAAAGCACGCAACAGTGGTTGTGGGCTGACACTTAGCACCACAAAACCACCCATTTCGCATAGAGTTAAAATGTTAAACATCGTGTTGTGATGGAATGCGATATTCGTTGGATTAGAATCATTTCATTTTAGGTTTGCGTCTACGGTTGGATGAAAGACGCAGATATATCGCTGGTGGATAAGTGAGTTGAAAAGCTGCGGGGCCGGATATAATATTATGTCGGCATTTGATTTTATGCATATGGTTATGCATAAATAAATTAATCCTTTTAAAATAATGATTCATATACATGATTTAATTATGATGTTTTTTTTCCAAATAATAGATGAGTCTCTTTTTTTTTTCACCTCTACAAACATGAAAAGACCTCTCCACACAAAGACCACCTCTAACCCAATTAATATAAATATTAATAATTTTATTTAAAAAAAAAAAAACTTTCATTTTTAATGTTTAAAAAATATAATTTTATATTTTGTTTAAATTTTAAAAAAATATATATTTTAATGTATATTATTATTATTATTAAATAATAAAAATAAGAATTGGACTTTATATTCAAAGAAATATTATTAATAATATTATTAAATATAATATTAATAATGTTTAAAAAATAATATTTGTAATATTAATTGTTTTAATTTTTTAACATTTAATATTATTAAGATAATAACATTTACTTTATAATATTGATATGATTAATTATATTTATATTGTTAAATTTATAATATTAAAATTAATATTAATAAATAAGAATAATAATATTTAATTTTTAATAATTAACAATATAATTATCAATAAAAAAAAATTGTTTTCACTCTAACTATATGATTAAAAGTATTAATGATATTATCATTAATGTTGTTAATATAAATTCTACTAATATTAGTATTAATAATTAATAATACTTACATTCTAATATTTACATGGCTATTTTTTACATTATAATATGAAAATTTCATTAATATAATTACATATATACTATATATAAGTTATATAGTATAAGTTATAGAGTTGAGATTAAAATTTAAATTAGGTCTAATATTATAAGAATATTAATATTGTTAAAAAAATAATATTAATATTAACATTAATATTGATAAATAAGAATAATAATCTTTACTTCTTAATAAAAAAATTAAACTTTTATTCACTTTAACAATATGATTAAAATTATTAATGATATTATCGTTAATGTTGTTAATACAGAGACTATTAATAATTAATAATATTTACATTCTAATCATTTAATTAAATATGGTTAAACATTTCCAACACACTTAATGAGTGTCACTAATTTTCACCAATGAAAAAATCAAACTTGTATTCACTCTAACAATATGATTAAAAGTATTAATGATATTATCGTTAATGTTGTTAATATAGAGACTATTAAGATTAATTTTAATAATTAATAGTATTTACATTCTAATCATTTTAATTAAATATGGTTAAACATTTCCAACACACTCAATGAGTGTCACTCATTTTCACCAATGCTCAATGGTACACGACCTTGATTAGCCATAGTCATCCATGGTTAACCATCTTAAATAATAATAACCTATGGTGAGCCATTATAATTAATAATTATAATAATTCATTATAGTTATAATTTTTTAATCTGAAGGCTTTGAATCCGTCAACCAACAAAGAGAATCTGACTGAAAAATATATTCAGATCGTGATGATTGACTGTCACGAGTTTTGGTTCATGGAATTCGTTAACTACGATAAAGCGATGTGCAACTTGCAGGAATTGACTCGTCAGATTCAATCTGCTCAGCTTCCAATTCATACGCATCATTCAGAACCTTCGACCTTCAACTCCACCGCTGCCCATGTGTATTAATTTTAATGGTGGCATAAAACTGTATTCCACAACTTCCACGTGTATTATTTTAAACGGTGGCATGTGTTCCTGTACAAATGTATTCTCAATGGCACAGAGAGTGTTTGGCATTTTATACTTTATGACGGCAACTATTGCCTATTCTCAAAATAATTTGATGAGAAAATTGAAATAGTTATTTTTTTTTATAATTAGAATTGAATAAAAATATATGTAGTCAAATAAATATATATTACATAATAACTTTACTATTAAAACACTATATTTGTATAGAATTATTACTTGATTTTTATTTTTTATTTTTTATTTTTTATAGAGCAATTAAAACTGCATATTTGTATAGAATTATTACTTGATTTTTTTTATAGAGTAATTTGAACAATAAGGTTGGAAGTTCAGCATATTATTTACAAGAATTGAACATGGAATTCAATTTGAGTATTTTTTTTATTAATTTTATTGATCTTTCGCCTTATTGGTCCCTTAGGTTATTAATATTTTTCCCTTGGGTTCACCAATTCCTTTGGTTTCTAATATTAAACACTTGGGTTGTTAGTTCTTTTGGTTTATAATATGAATAATATGTTGGGTTAATTATTAGTGTTTATTAATTTCTTTAGCCATAGGGAACAACAAAGAAAATGCACACGAAAAAGTGATGTTCCCTATATGGAACAGCAACTGTTCCCTGTAGGGAACAACAAATAAAATGCACACGAAAAAGTGATACTACTTATAGGGAACAACAGTTGTTCCCTGTAGAGAACAAAAAAGAAAATGCACACGAAAAAGTGTTGTTCCATGTATGAAACAATAGTTGTTCCCTGTGGGGAACAATCGCTGTTCCCTGTGGAGAACAACAAAAGAAAATACACACGAAAAAGTGTTGTCCTTATTATAATTTTAAACCCTTGGGTTTATTAGTTCTTTTGGTTTATAATATTAATAATCCCTTGTGTTTATTAATTAGTTGATTTTAAAATATTGATTCTTATGGTTTTTTAATTTCTTAGGCTTTTGAATTTAAAATATCTATTCTTAGGGTTTGTTACTCTCTTCTATTTTTAATATTGATCCTTTGGCCTTATTGATAACTTATGTTTTTAATAATTTTCCCTTGGGTTCACCAATTCCTTTGGTTTATAATATTAAGCCCTTGGGTTTATTATTTCTTTTGGTTTATACTATTAATAATCCCTCGGCTTTATTAATCTCTTCAGTTTAAAATATTAAATACTATGGTTTACTAAATTCTTAGGTTTTGTGTTTAAAGTATGTTAATTTCAATGTTATTTTTTTGGTTTAATATTGTTCCCTTCGCCTTATTGGTCCCTTAGGTTATTAATATTTTTCCTTTGGGTTTACCAATTCCTTTGTTTTTTAATATAACCCTTGGGTTATTACTTCTTTTGGTTTATAATATGAATAATACGTTGGGTTAATTATTATTGTTTATTAATTTATTTGGTTTTTATATATATATATTTTTAATTTTATTGATCCTTCAACTTTATTAATCACTTAAGTTTATTAATAATTTTTATTTCTAATACTAATTTGTTGGGTAATGGTTTTCCTTTGGGTTCACCAATTCCTTTGGTTTATAATATTAAACCCTTAGGTTTATTAGTTCTTTTGGTTTATAATATGAATAATCCCTTGGGTTAATTATTAGTGTTTATTAATTTCTTCAACTTGAGTATGTTTTTATTAATTTTATTGATCCTTCACCTTATTGGTCCCTTAGGTTATTAATATTTTCCCCTTGGGTTTACCAATTGCTTTGATTTCTAATATTAAACCCTTGGGTTTATTAGTTCTTTTGGTTTATAATATGAATAATCGATCAATGTCATCCATGATCAAGTGTCACATTCTGACAAATATTGTCTCAATATGAAAATCACCCATGGCCAACCATGGTCATAGTTGGTTCAACGTCGCATTGTGACAACAATTGTCTCAATGTTTAAATCAATTCCCTTGGGTTCACCAATTCCTTTGGTTTATAATATTAAATCCTTGGGTTTATTAGTTCTTTTCATTTATAATATGAATAATCGATCAATGTCATCTGTGATCAAATGTCACATTCTGACAAATATTGTCTCAATATGAAAATCACCCATGGCCAACCATGGTCATAGTTGGTCCAATGTCACATTGTGACAACAATTGTCTCAATGTTTAAATCAATTCCCTTGGGGTCACCAATTCCTTTGGTTTATACTATTAAACCCTTGGGTTTATTAGTTCTTTTGGTTTATAATATGAATAATCGATCAATGTCATCCATGATCAAGTGTCACATTTTGACAAATATTGTCTCAATATGAAAATCACCCATGGCCAACCATGGTCATAGTTGGTTCAACGTCGCATTGTGACAACAATTGTCTAAATGTTTAAATCAATTCCCTTGGGTTCACCAATTCCTTTGGTTTATAATATTAAACCCTTGGGTTTATTAGTTCTTTTGGTTTATAATATGAATAATCGATCAATGTCATTAATTTCTTCAACTTGAGTATTTTTTTATTAATTTTATTGATCCCTTGCCTTATTGGTTTCTTAGGTTATTACTATTTTTCCCTTGAGTTTACCAATTCCTTTGGTTTCTAATATTAAACCTCACATATTTTTTATTATTTAATATGTAGTAGTAATGCTATTAATTATTAGTGTTTATTAATTTCTTTAGCCATAGTCGAATATTGTCATCCATGACTGTCACATTCGCCATCATCTTCATGGCACCATGGCCAACCATGGTCACATTATCACATTTACTAAATGTCGCATATAACTACACTGTTTCAATAAGTTTAAATCAATTCCTTTGGGTTCACCAATTCTTTGTTTATAATATTAAACCCCTAGTTTATTAGTTCTTTTGGTTTATAATATGAATAATCTGAATAGTTTATTAATCTATTGTATATTGCAACACATTTTACAAGATTTTTTAATTCTTTAGGCTTTCTTATTTTAAAAAATGCCACTTTTTAGGTTTTATTAATCTCTATTGTTTTTAATATTGCCCTTAGCCTTATTAATCCCTTAGGTTTTTAATATTTATCCCTTGGGTTCTGTTCTGATCTTTCGTTTATACAACATAACCCTTTTGGCTTATTAGGGGTTATTTTGGTTTATAATATTAATCACATATTAGGTTTATTTTTTCATGTAAACTGATTCATTAATGTAGGTATAATATTACATCAGACCGTGAATATAGTTCATCGCATTTGTAGGAGTTACCAAGAAAACGCAGAGAGCACCGCCATCACCATAGCCCAATGCAGGGTCTTTGTGCAAGATATCGTTGTTTACACGGAGCCGGTGAATCCTGTGACAAAAGACTAAAATGCCAATTTACATAATGGTAGGATACCTTAAAGAGTTCCGGCAATGTAGTGTTAAAGGTGGAACAATAAAGCATCAAACCCATTAATCGTCGGGAGACTTCTCCACTATCTGACTCCTACCGTAGGCTGGCATTTCACTGTCGCGCGCTTCTTCAAGGGCCGAGGGACCTGGTTCATCTGGGGCTTTGTCAACGGCTGGAACAGAGCTTACAGGGAACGATGGAGGCTGCATCGTGGCTTGATCACTTTCCAAGTTGAAATTTGAGAATTGACCGTTTTTCGATTCAAGAACCATAGGCTGCGAACATGCCTCCCCAGGCTGGTGCTCCTCAGGAAAGACCACCGAGAAGATAGTTGTGATCCGAGGTTGGGTGAGGGCACTGTCGAAGATGAAACGCGCAGAGCCTGAGGTGGGGATCGAAGTGGCCTGGGGACCTGGCGCTTGGGAGCTCCTGTTCAGACAGACATCATGAATACGCCTCCTGCCACTACGAGTCCGGGGGTAGTGGTCAATGCCATGACTGGTGGACGAGGTAGGCGATATCGTGGATGGATACGAGTGACCCCTGGAGGGGCGACCTCTGGAGCCACCTCTTCTGCTGCGCATACGGTGCCGCAGCCGTGGCATAGTGAGATTCGGCAGAAGCCTGAGAACAACAAAGACAGAGTTGAAGGAAAGCGGAGGGAGAACTTCGGAGAACTGGGGTAACAGAGCTATATTCTGCACCAAACAAAACTCCGACCGATGGACCCTCTCCCTGCGATGAAAATACCAACCAACGATACCAATGCAGACGAGAAAGCAAGCCGAAGCCAAGTGATATATAACCCAGCTCTTATGGTACCAATCCTTTGAATGCTCTGTGTCCACTCGCACCATAGCCATCCTTCTCACGCTTAGGAGATCAACCTTCATAACTTCTCCTTCGATGTGAATCGCGCCAGTGGATTCGAAGGCCGGAACCATTGCTGTGGAGATCAATTGAATGCTGAAATTTTCTGATCCCATGACCTCGGTAGGAGCAGCGTATAAATGCTACAAGCTGTTGTGCGGAGGGCCTATTAACTCTGCGTACTGGACGGGTAGGTGTCGGCATGACTCGCCCCGCCACTATCCCATCTCAATTGCGATCCAACTGTGCACCCGCATCTGGGACACACATTAGGTTTATTACTTTCTTGAGTTTAAAATATTAATTCTTAGGCTTTTTTAATTTCTTAGATTTTTCAGTTTAAAATATTAATTCTTAGGGTTTATTAATCTCTATTGTTTTTAATATTCATCCGTTAGGTTTATAGTATTTATCCCTTGGGTTCGCTGATTCCTTTGGTTTATAATATTAAACCCTTGGGTTTATTAGTTATTTTGGTTTATAATGTTAATAATCCCGTTGGTTTATTAATATCTTATGTTTAATTTACTGATTTTTATGGTTTATTAATTTATTAGGATTTTTAGTTTAAAATATCAATTCTCGGGGTTTATTAATCTCTTGTGTTTTTAATATTGATCCCTTATGTTTATAATATTTATCGCTTGGGTGCACCAATTCCTTTGGTTTATAATATTTAAACCTTTGGTTTATAAGTTCTTTTGGTTTGTATTATTAATAATCTCTTGGGTTTATTAATATCTTTAGTTTAAAATATTAATTGCTAGGGTTTTTTAATTTCTTAGGTTTTTTGTTTTTAAATATGATTTCATATGCTTTATTAATCTCTTAAGTTTAATATATTAATTCTTAGAGTTTATTACTTTCTTATGTTTTTGGGTTTAAAGTATTATTTCTCAGGGTTTTTTAATCTCTTGAGATTAAATTATTTATTCTTAGGGTTTTTTATTTCTTGGTTTATAATATTAATATTTATCTTTTGCTTCACCAATTACTTCGGTTTATAATATTAAACTCTTGGGTTTATTAGTTCTTAGGTTTTTTGTTTTTAAATATGATTTCATATGCTTTATTATTCTCTTGAGTTTAATATATTGATTCTTAGAGTTTATTACTTTCTTATGTTTTTGGGTTTAAAGTATTATTTCTGAGGATTTTTTAATCTCTTGAGATTAAATTATTTATTCTTGGGGTTTTTTTATTTCTTGGTTTGTAATATTAATATTTATTCTTTGCTTCACCAATTACTTCGGTTTATAATATTAAACCCTTGGGTTTATTAGTTCTTAGGTTTTTTGTTTTTAAATATTATTTCATGTGCTTTATTAATCTCTTTAGTTTAATATATTAATTCTTAGAGTTTATTACTTTCTTATGTTTTTGGGTTTAAAGTATTATTATTTCTGAGAGTTTTTTAATCTCTTAGATTAAATTATTTATTCTTAGGGTTTTTTTATTTCTTGGTTTATAAGATTAATATTTATCCGTTGCTTCACCTATTACTTCGGTTTATAATATTAAACTCTTGAGTTTATTAGTTCTTTTGGTGTAAAATATTAATAATCCCTTGAGATATTGGTAAGAGATATAAACTTATTATAATATTAATAAAATATTATTATTATGTTATAATAGAATTATATTATAGTTTAAGTTAAAACTATTAATGTATTGAAATAATTTAATAATATATTTTTCTTATATATTTTACTATTGAATAATATATATATATATATATATATATATCAAGTTAATATATAGTATGTATATAGTTAATATTATTAATATATTATAAGTAAATATATATAATATTTTGGTGATATCAATCATAAATATATAATATTTACTTTTGTGAAATATATGTGCTGGGTAGTGGATATAGGCCTATCGGCGTGTATCAACCAAATTGGTGAATGTGGTTGTAAATCCATTTCATATAAGCCTATCGGTGTATATCAATCACATTGGTAAATGTGATTGTGCTAGTTATTAAAATATTAAAAATATATAGTAAAACAAATCTAATGTTTATTATACCTTAATTATTTGATAATTAATTTCCTTTTTGTATTTTCTTAATATTTATTATTATTATATTAACTTTTTCCCTTTTATATACAACATTGTGGTTAATTAATGTTTAATATTAGATTGGTTAATGACCACTAGAAGGACTCTTTTCTCTTTATTCCGTCTGTTATCATAAAATTTATCAAGACTGATTTAAGAATATGGGTATATTTATATATTTTTTTATAAATAATTTATTATTATTATACAAATATATATCATTTATTTATTTATTTATTTTTATTTCTTAATATTTTTATCCATTAAAAATATAATTAATAAAATAACTAGCAGTTGCCCCTAAAGGTGCAAAGATACACTGAAGGTAGTTCATCTCATCAAGATTTAGGAAGATTTGTCTTTCATTGTTGTACTTGAAGTAGCACGAGATTCCTTAGAAATATCTATAAAAAACAAGAGTACATATCTAACCCGCGGGCTTACTTGTAGCAGAGGCAAGATTAATCAATAATTTCACACACAAACCTGAAATTGTCTAAAGTAAGAAGCTGTGTAATTTCCTTAAATAGCTTTTCATTGAAAGAAGAAAACACCTTTAGGTTTTTCACTAGAATTTCCACTGCTTTTGCTCTGTCTTTCTTGAGACAACATCCAATATATGTCAGAAGTATCAGTCACCAATTCAAACATGTCTGAGCATCAGACATAGAAAATATACAACATTCAAGATGACTCAAATTGAACCATTTGTGGTATGGCATATATGTGTGATTTATTTTCTCAATCAATGTAACAAAAGCATCATCACCAAAAAGCAAAGTGGAAACAAATCATTTGTGAAAATTATACACATGCTAAGATCATTGATCATGAAAAGTTTCAGCATCAGAGAGCTAGAAACCCAAAAAAACACAACTAATTTGATTTTGCAGCATTCGTCATAGAATTATTGTGAGAATGTAATCAAATGATGGAATGAAACCTTGGCAGCAAACATAGAAGACACGATTTGATTATCTTCTGGGCATACCAAAAACCATTACAAAATTCGAAATGCTCATACCATTAGACAAGAATTATACCATTTAATCAGAAATCAGATTTTGCCTAAACATTTCTAACATGATTTTTATGGTACTCAATGTTTTCAATTTAGGAAAACAACCCCCGGAAAATCTAAAAGCATAATTCATCAATCCAGTCAATTTGCAAACATGTCGACATTTTATGCAAAACTCAAACAAAATTCTTCAATGACAACTGAAACCATCAAATGCATCTTAAACATTCAGTCCAGTGGACTCCAATCCCAGCAATACATAAAAGAGCATAACTTCAGACAACCTGCATGATAAAATTTCTAACATAAATTTAAACATAATTAGTTATGACAACCACCAAGGATCTCTTATTTGCTAAAAAAAATCAAATTTTTGATTCATAATGTTGTTAGTGAGGGTGTGTTTTCACTGTTCAGTTTACAAAATTAAATCTCAGAACCAAACCAAAAACATCAATAATTGCAATCTAGAGACAAGCCTCTCCAACCTTGGTTTACCAAACAACCCATATTTTAGTCGAAATGGAGTTACGGTATTGTCATTCATTTTTTGTTGCTATAGATGATTACATGCAAGTGGAGAGCATTGGCATTAAATTTTAAAATAAATTTTTCCTATTAGCCCCACAAAGACACCTTTCAGGGGTCCCAACTTATGATTTGTACACAAATTAAATTCAGCGAAAGATGCTTTTATCTTACATACATTGTTTTTGTTAAAAATAGTTATACCTTAGCAACAAAGGGGAACTCACATAAGGAAACCCTGCATCCCAAATGCCATTGGAGATAAAATATCACACTGCAAACTTTATATAAATTCTATATTCCCACACAACGATATTACACACATATATATATACATGAAATAGTCTCAAGATAGGAAATCTATCTTGGACGTACATTAATGTGGTTGAGAGATTCTCTCAACCACACACTAAACTAGAAAAAATATAGTTATAGCTACTTCCTATTATGTAGGAACAAACTCCTCAAATCGGGAATTACAGCCATAGATAAGTAGGAATTAAATATTTCTAACTCCCCCCCTTAATGATTTCTTGTCATGATGTTAATTCATAGAGTTTGGTAGTGGTCAAACATAACAAAGGATATGTCGACATCCATATAAAAGAGCAACCATCCACTGGAATGCATGGGTACCAACCACTAGTCCTGTAGGATGTCTTTCGCATACATGATTCTGTCGACCATTATCACTGCATATATGTACCTACAAATCCACCACCATCGGGCGAATTGCATGTGCAGAACCTCCAAAACAAAGAGAGATCAGTGCCTTTCTATGCCAAATATTCATGTCCAAATAACAATCCCTAACAGTTGCGCTGATTGCGCCTTTCGACGCAACTGTCAGATAGAAAAGTGCGCCGACCCTCTTGTGCTCAGACACACCAATATCTGAGACCGTGAGCCAGGCGTTATTGCATTCCACCTGCTCAACCGAGCACAAAGCTCTCGTGTACACGTGGCCACAAAGGTACTTTAGCCACATAGGCGATCCAGCCACAAAGGCTCTATATGTGGTTTCTGGCTCACCAACAACCAGCCACAAAGGCGATATATATGGTTTCTGGCTCACCCAAACCATCACTTTACAGTGACAAAAGATGGTTTCAGGCTGACCATAGACCATTACAAAGTGGTTTTAAGATCACCACAAACTTTCAAATGCCTTTACAAGGCTTACATTCCATACTTCAACATTTTGGAGTCTCTGGGTACAAATAATGACCATTACAACAACCATCTAGACTTGCTTATAACATGCTAGGGAGTCCATTCCACGAACCCACACTAACTCAAACAAACATTTAATTTTTTTTCCACCAACATTGTTGATGCTTCCTCATCTTTTCCTACATCCTGGGCATCCTTGTCTTTGTCAAATAAATTCTTGGAACTCCACGCTTAACCTGTCATTTGTTAGAGTCGCGAATTCTAACAAAATAACTTTACCTACATTGAGTTAGCTAGGCTCAATAAGGCTCAATAATATTTAAACATGATTCCAAGAAAATACAACATAAACTCTTTAGATTAATTTCTCTATCTCTGCCCAAAGATGATTATTTCCCAAACATAACAACAACTATTTTTCTCCAACAATACCTGTGAGGGGTCCACTGATAAAGAAACAGATTGACGACTTTTCAACTGGACTCAATACAGTGCATTCAAACACTGATGATCCAGACATAGGCACACATAGCCACACGAAGAGAACACAATTTTCCCTTCAAGAACAATAATCCAGGACTCCATGGTCCAATCCTCCGTCGCGTTTCAGTATCCAATCCCCTGGCAACATAATGCCACTTCCCCTGCTCACAGTATCAAGTCTTGGTAACTGCTTCCAAGCATGCTGCCTCATGCTCGCTGACGTACTGCAACAACTAAGACCCATTGTCCAGCTAATCTCTTCGCAATTGAACATGTAGATCTGTCTCCACAATATGTTTCCATCACACTGGGCACGCACAAACTTGATCATCCTCCAATCTCTTACGCTCCCATCTTCAGTGTCATGTCATCAATATATCTGGTAGATAATAATTTTCTTGCAAATTTGTGTATTGTTGGAATGACCAGTTCCAACACACACTAATAATGTGACAATAGTTGGTCACACCAATGTCACTTAAATTACAATCAGTTTCATTGTCATGACACTTAATCAATACATTGCAAATTTAAAAAACATCATGAGAGAATTAAAAAACATTTGGACAGTAGCATAAAGTTTTTCCTTCTGTGTATATCGAGTGAGATGCAGCAAGGGGAGTAGCTCCAACACCCGAGCCATTTTTTAATGATATATAGCCACACTTTCGCTGAGGAGGATGGTACGATGGTTATGGCACATGCTTCTCAACAGTGCAAACTTGACCCAATCAGGATCACCGAGATCTATAGCGTATGTAGGTGCATGCAGTGTCGCACCGAGGAGTTCGGCCTTTTTGGGAATCCTCACCAAGAACGCAGGCGTAATCTCCTGCCCGAGAGGAACTCGCTGCTAATTAACTTCATGTTCTACTTCAGCCACAGCACAACAACCCCATTTTGCACGCGTACCACTGAAGGCAGCGCAGCATGATCATTCATCCACTGCTCCATGACTCTCTCTAGGACAATGTGCCTTCTCTAAAAACTGTAAATGCAGTAAATGCCTTCAAACCCTAGCCCGATCATATAACGAATACTGCCTCAGCTTGCTGATCTCATACCAGGAGTTAAACACAGCATCGTGCTTATTTGTGCCTGAAAAAGGCTAGCTGTATATCCAGGCTGCAATCAACTGAACCTCCCTTGTTTTGCAATCAGAAAGTTTAATTGCTCAAGACTGCCCTCGATAACAGAATTTGCAATTGCTTGTAGGGTGCACACCAGCTTCACCACGGATCTCCACGCACGCAGGTGATCCTGCTGTCCACACCAAGGAGGCACGCTTTAACCACACATCATGCCAATCTGAGACTTAATCTCTCTCTGCCCAAGCGGTAGTCAAAAAATAATTAGGGGAGCCACGATGCAGCCCATGGCAGCGCCGATCCCCTGGCTCATGAACATGGGCCCGCAAGCAACGAGGCCCACGAGGACGCCTCGGTTGTCCTTCCCTGCCCACGCTGCGAACGCAAACAACGCTGAGATAAACAACTAGCACGATATCCTACCGTCCACGTCAACGTTCACAGAGGCACAACACATGGCTACAGAGATTTGTATTCCCTATGCATGCACCGGATTAGCAGCCAAATCGGCTCACAACCCGATTTGCAGAGATCTCCACGCTCAATTTGAAAATGCTTGAACGAAATCACCTTGATCCATTAATTGCTCCACAACGACCCACACAACATCCATTCAAGAATCAATCGTAGCAGAGAAAATGCAGAAGACCCAGCGGCAACATGTTCAATGCAAATGCTATGTCTCACTTCGATCTATCCACTAGCTTTCGAAGATGGAATCGAAAAATGAATCGAAAATGATCTATCCACTGGCTACAGAATCGAGATCAGCACCACGCTCGCTCTGGCAGATCGCTCATTACCCACGCAACTTTCGATGGACAAACAAATAATAAAATTATACAAATACACTCATTTATTTTCCTATGCCCAGGAAGGGCCAAAGATCCTTACGGGCTCTGAAGCTTTGATACCAAGATAAAATATCACACTGCAAACTTTATATAAATTATGTATTCCCACACAACGATATTACACACACATATATATACATGAAATAGTCTCAAGATAGGAAATCTATCTTGGATGTACAGTGATGTGGTTGAGAGATTCTCTCAACCACACACTAAACTAGAAAAAATATAGTTCTAGCTACTTCCTATTATGTAGGAACAAACTCCTCAAATAGAAAATTACAGCCATAGACAAATAGGAATTAAATATTTCTAACTATTAAAAGATAGCAGCTCATTACACCACTTAATAGTTAATTCAAATCAAATTATATTTTTTTAACATATTTGTTTAGCAGAATAGCAAAACACATTACACCACTTAATCAAAAAAAAATTAAATTTAATTTGACACATTATTTTCGTAACATATCTCCCACTTTCATATCCAGAATGGTCAACACTCTTGTCAATTTAAAAAGCATGAAGACATTAGGCAAACAACCATAGCACATCGCTGGCTTCAAAATAAATTAATGCATGTGTTTCAAGCTTGTTAGCATAATTTAATGACTAATAATAGAAAAACATTGGCAACGAAGTTATCTTGCAGCTTAACTTATAGAAATAACAATGTTTGCAATTAAAAATCAATCATCGAATAAAACAAATCTCATCAATGTTTACGGTCACAGTGACGCAAAATTTGAAAAAAAACAAAGGCATCTGAAGCATGATTTCTTCATGCATCACACACATTGTTCAGTTAATGGAGTGACACTTGTGTAACAATCAGGAAAGAGATTTTTTTAATAAATAATTTAATTATTTCCGTTCAAAAACGATTGACGCTTCAAAATAAAACAAATTAAACCATTAAAAGAGAGAGAAGAGGTAGAACTTCGCAACATACTAGATACTTCTGCATTTGAATCTCGGAAAATAATTTCATGGAGTATCTGTTATCGTCCACTTTTATGAACCCGGAAAGATACCTCTCCACCTACTCCCAGTTTCCACTGTGCACTTCATCCTCTCAATACTTCATATTAAAGAAAAAGCTTGATTCTTGTTCAAGCTGTGCCAAACAGAATCCAGTCAGGAGAGGGGATAAAATATCCGTTTGAGGTTCCAGAACAACGGAACCAGCGGAACAAAAGAACAACAAACAAAAAAGAAGATCCACTTACTTGTGAACGGTCTCAAATTTTTCTTCATCCAGGAACTGTAAGATGAGGAAAACCAGTTCTCTGCCAAGGGAAAACATGACAGGGGATCGATAAAAGCCCCTTCTGTAACAAAATTTACGAGATTACTCGTACTGGCTATTTATTTATGATATTTTCTCCTTCCTGCTTATATTTTTAAGAAATTTCGTCTTTTTGGCTCGCTTATTTACAATATTACGATGTCCTGTCCGTCTATTTGCGATACTTCGCTCCGTTCGGCTTGATTATTTACGCGTTGCCGACCCAAATCTCCAAATAAGCAATTTCTTTTGACAAGAACTCGTTCCGTCTTAAATCCCCGACCCTAAAAACGTAATAATACTTGACTATGGTGAGCGGTGGAATTATTAAAAAGTATTATTTACATGGTATTTTAGAATATTATAATACTAGTAGTTGCCCCAAAGGTGCAAAGAGAGGTCGATAGGAGTATTGTTTGTGAATTATTAATTTGAAGTAATTGTATTTTTTGACATGAAGGAAAAAAAGAAAATTGCATTTCAGTCATCAGAATTTAACTCATGAAACGAGAAGACGGAATTTTCTCCATTAATACAGATATATGACATGTTAACATATGTTAACCTACAGTTATTGATACATTTGGTATTGCCATTTACTAATTTAGTTTTCGATAAGCCAGCATTCTAATTTATTGGGAATTGGTTAGCTGTAGGAACTTATAAAATTTCTTCAGAAGATTTTTAGTTTTACGTATCTAATTTCCTAGATTTTAATGTAAATTGCTAAATATGTTTGTGTTGACTGGCCATGTCTTGTTGTTTTAAGGATGAATTATACACCAGTATATGTATGTTTAACAGTGTGTCTTTTAAATGACCATAATACTTTTGGTTTAGAAGCATTTTAGGCTTATATGTTGCTCTATGGTTATGTACAAATTATCTGGAACTGATGGCTTTTTTAAATGCATGGATGGAAAATACATGTGAAATAATTGTATTTTTTTTTCTGGATCTTTCCATTCAGGGCAATCTGCAACAACCCACCTACTTTCACCTACCAGCTACCAATTTCCATTGCTGAAGCAGGAAAAATCTGACACTCATGCTATTCAAGTTTCAGCAAGACCAGATCAGCATGCTCCAATTTCTAATGAAATTGTACCATATCAGGCAGAGCAGTCCAGAGATCCGACTCTAATGCTATTCCCATATTTGAAGCAGGAAAATCCTGGCTCTAATGCTCTTCAGGCTTCAGCAAAATCAGATCCACATCTGCCAATTTCTAATGAACTTGTACCCTTTCAGGAAGTGCATTCGAGAGATGCATCCTCATTGGAGTATGTTCCATGCAATGATGTCTACAATCCCGGTGGAAATTATTTTGAAGATCCAGACTATGCCTCTGTTTCAGATCCCATTGTTGTACAAGAAAGTCCATTTAATGATTTATCAATGCCGAGAGACAGTTCAAGACGGGTTTTACCTTCTGTAGGGGCATTCACCGTCCAGTGTGCGAGGTGCTTCAAGTGGAGGTTAATTCCAACCAAGGAGCAATACGAAGCTATACGACAATGCATTCTGGAAGATCCTTGGGTATGTGAAAATGCTTATCCTTGGCGTCCAGATGCATCATGTGATGATCCAGCTGATATTTCACAAGATAAGAGCAGACTTTGGGCAATTGACAAGCCAAATATTTCTCAGCCCCCTCCTGGGTGGGAAAGATTGCTTGTCATTAGAGGTGAAGGTGCATCCAAGTTTGCTGATGTGTATGTATCTTCTCTCATGTATCCTCTTTATTTTACATTTCATAAGAAGGGAATTAATTGAATACATTGCCTCAGTTAATGCTTGTGTATTTTATTTTACTAGCTTCTCTTGGTGAGAACTTACATATCTCTATTTCAAATTTCAAATTTTGTTGTATTCTCGTTTCATTTTTTGGTTTTAAGTGATTGCATAAAATTCCCATAAATTTGAAAAAATATTAGGCAGGAGGTTGTGGTTTTTATTTGCCAGCTTTCAATTTTGTCATATGATTGTGGGTATGAAGTGAACAAACTTGCTGTTGTATGGTCTGTTCCTAATGTCCTCCACATTTGAGTTCTTGAAATCTGGACTTTTTTCCCTATCAAGTGATCGTATTTTTCTGTGAGCTTAACGTATTTTCGTGATTATTACCACTGTACACAATATCAAGGATTGTTTATATAACCTTGTGTTATTTTTATCTCTTCTTAGAGCATTATTGCAATCTGCCAGTAACAAACCATTTTGAACTTACTAAGTTTATTGAAACATTTCAATGCCATGTTGCCTTTAAGTGGCCCTTGGAAGCTGAATCATATTTTTCATGCCTACTAAGAGGCTATACTATATAGGCATATGTTTGTAAGTTAATGTGTTGGCACAATTGTTATGGATACAATCATACAACATGATGTGCACACTCATCTTTCTTTGACAGTCTTTCATCACTATGCTCTTCTTAAGAGAAAAACTGTTCAAGGAAAAGTGCACTTATTGAACTTGACTTCTTTTCAGCCACACATAAGAGTACTGATTTTTTGACAAGTATTTAAAACATATTTATTTATATATAATTATTGCAGAAGGTTGTGCCCTGAAGCATAGACATGTCTGTTAGGTACTACATATGTCAGTCTTCTTAACTGGATATCATTCATTCATGGCATCATTTACATTATTCCTGTCCTTGACAATATGGGCTTGGCCTTTTCTTATGAATGCGTATGGCATCTTGTGACTACCACATGGCTCAATGTATGCCATAAGTGGTATCAAAGTAGTTCATCCTGCCATCGGTAGAGAGAAGTTAGCTGCTACTGTAGCAATGTTACCTAAATCAACCACAACTACTGCAATCAGTCATCTTTAATCCATTACAATATCACTGCCATTAAAACCGACCTATAGCCTGAAGAGATTGAAATAGAGAGTCTGTAGATTCCTCGAAAAATAAAAATAATCCTCCCATGTTCTGGATCAGTTACTTGAATTATTGTGTCAGGTGACTCAGGGTTGAAACAAAATGCTTACAGATACCTAGAGACTATAAATAAATAAAGTTGATTGATTCAAACTGATATTCGGAAAAGATATGTTGCTACAGAAATGAAGTTAAGCTGCTTTGAAGATTACTGTGAAAAGTTCAAAATAATAGTATATAAATCTGTGGCCATGCATTAATTAATTTTGCTATTCCCATTGTTATTCCTGTTTTTAGGTGTTATTTCCATGGGGTTGGGTTTAGGTGTTCTTCCTGTTTTTTTGTTTCCTTCTGTTTTTTACTGTGCGTAGCACTGTGGACCCAGACTGGTTCAGGTTGAAACTGGTTGAACTGGCTGGTCTGACAGGTTTACTCACTGGGCTATCAGTGGAAAGCAAGGTCAAACAATCCATTTCAGCCAGTTTTTAATACACTGGCTGTAATTCTATCCAAATCAAGCAAAACTACCGCAATCCGTTATCGTTAATCCATTAAAGCATTGCTGCCATCTAATCTCTGATTGGAACCTGCATTAGTTGAAATAGAGTGTATGCAGATACCCCTGGAAAACAAATGTAAAATAATTCAAGTTGTTTCATAAACTGATATTACATAGGGAGATGTTGCATAAAGGGAATTAAGCTGCTATGAAAACCTGCCTGGCACATCCATGTGAAACAAATCTAAAATAATTGAAGTCGTTTCATTCAAATGAGTATTCCAGAGGGAGATGATGCTACATAAAGGAAATTAAGCTGCTGTGAAAACCTGCCTGGCATCTCTTAAAAATCTTAAAATAGCATACAAAATCTGTGGCCATTCATTTGTGTAAGTCACAAGTACAGTGAAATATTTGCAGTAACAGAACTGTCCAGAAATATTTGTTAAACAGGTATTACCGTAAGTACCCAAGAGAAAGAGCAACAGTATATAGTTTTTGCTAGACGTCTTCTTCCCACCCTTTGTCTCCATCACAACATTCACACTTTCTGAAACACAAAACAGGGATCACAACATTCACACTTTCTGAAACACAAAACAGGCCATCAGGAAGCAGCCAAATTGATAGAAATTAGTGAATCTAAATTGTTACGACAAACTGACAAAATAGTATTGCAAAGGCTAACCTAAACCCAAATAGAAGTAATAAAAGCACAGAATATTCGAAAACATAATAATAGTATTGAAATGAAAGCATTGCTTATTTAACAAAATGCGGATGAAATCAGCCTAATAGAAACCTAGATTTTCAATGCTCATAAAAACAGGAAAAGCATTGAATCACAAATAAATTCAACTTTCACATAAAATCGTTACCAGTCCGGCCAAAAATTCATGGAGACAAAGCACATTTCAAATTCACATATCAAGCTTTCACTGCAAATCTGAGACTTATGAAAGACCAGCAAAAACGTTTAAAGACGCGAAAATAAAATCGCAAAAACCTCTCACCGTCTCGAACCGATGCCGATTGAATCCTGGAGATGTCTCCACTACGATTTCCGCGACGAACTGCAACAGATTTATGATCGAAACCGATAAACACTAGGAGATGGTAGAATAAACCCCGGTGAGAATAACGGAGAACGAATAATTTCTCGTCGGATTGAAATGACAGCGAGACAATTCAATACTTGGAAGCGATATGGTACACTTTGGAGAGGAAGGGAATGGGAGTTAAAAAATTAATAAATCTTAAATTTCATACTTACATCGGACGAATTGCTGATCGGACGAATTGCTGAAAGAAAGAAAGAAAGAATTTTTAATGAGCTCCCTTAGGAAAATCCCCTTGTTGTAGAAAGCCTTGATGATGAGGCTCAGCAGTTGATTAATTTCAGCCTGAAAAAAATTCTCCACCTGGCCACTCTCCGTGTTCACGTTAGTGATTGGAATTGCAAAGACTCAAAATAAAATAGAACAGGAACCAAACAAATATTGAAGTATTAAAGCTAGAGCAAATGCGTAAATATCTTATAAGAAATATCAGAAACTCCGCCTATATAAAATTTGTGAAGGCGTACTGCTAATGAATTCCTCAACCAGGCAATGAAACTTAACAGCCTTATATCTGTGATTGTAGAACTCCGTGATCGTTCTATTTGTGTGAAGGTTGAGTGACGCACTTTTGGAGAATCTGGGGGCTTCGCAAGGATTCTGGAATGGTTTTGCCGGATAAAGATGGTGGATGCGAACAAGAATTAACCTCACATGCCGCCATTTTCGTTGACACATAAAAGCAAGTTAATAATATAACATATCATACCCCGCCATTTTCGTTGACACATAAAAGCAAGTTAATAAGATAGCATATCACACCTGGCAGATGTCACCAACACGCATTCACTTAGAAAAAAAGTTGACAAAAAAGCAAGACACGTATTCACAGGACAGATGTCCTCAGCACAACAAAAAGGTTGATGAAAAAAAAATAGAGTTGATTCATAACAGAAGGCCTATCGGCCTAAAAATATATATACTAGAGAGAGAATAAATTTAGCATGAGATTCTTATGTAAATTATTTTAATGAAATTACCTTTTAATTTAATGATGAGAACTAATAATAATGGATGAATTTATATTTCAACAAATTCCTACTTGCAAACAATGCATAGTTACAATTAACAAAAATAACTCAATTTACCAATCATTAAAATGGATTCTACACCTTAATACTAATTTTAATTTAGCTATATTTAATACATATATTTGTTTCTTTTAATAATCTAATTCGGTAGGCTATATAGCCCTCATCATAGATTCAATTTCCTTGAGATGATATATTTAGAATAAAACCAAAAAAAAAAAGAAAAAAAGTATACCAAACTTAAAAAAAATTTATTTATATTTTTATACTTTAATTATTTTATTAAAAAAATCATAAACCAAGATTTATAAAGTTTGATAATACCTTAAATAAAAAATAAAAAAGAGGTACAAATTATTATCAAAAAATAAAAAAGAGGTACAAATTATTATCATTATAGTTACACAAGTGCCAATTTTATATATCTTTTCAAATTTATAATTCCATTACAATTATTTAATTAGTGATTTCAATCAATCAAAAATTAAAATTTTTTGAATTTCAAATATTTTTAAAACAATCTTAATATTTTAATATAATAATTATTTTTAATATAAAAATTATTTAAAAATAAATAAATTACATTCAAATAAATTCGACTAAAGAACAAAACAATATAAACTTGTGTTTCAATAAATATAAAAATTATGATACACATACACTAACATATAAAAATATTATATAGTTTGTAATATATGTAATTCTCAAACAAATTAATATATGTACTCGAACAGTTTTAATATATATATATATATATATATATATATTATACAAGTTATATCTATATATATAATATATAGATAGTAAAAATCAATTACATAAGTTGTGATATTTAAATTACATATATTTTTTAAAATAAATATATATTAATTAAAATATTACAAGCTATTTCTATGTTAATTTGTATAAGCATTTTTTAATTTATAGGTAATGAAATAAATATATAATAATAGTAAAAATCAATTACATAAGTTATGATATATAAATTATATATAATTTTAAATAAATATATGTATTAGTAGATTTTAGTGTAACATGTAATGTTTAATATTTAATATTTTAATTTAATATCGTTTTAAATTAAAAATTAATTACGCCGTAGGCGTTTTATTTGAAAATAACTTTGCTGAGTGCCAGGGTGTACAAGTCTACAACGTCTGATGAAATGTTAGATGATTCAATAGTTTTACACCGTCCGATAAAAAACTGTTTCATTTAAACCGATTCTTGATGTTTAACTGAATGACAGTTGAAGGAAAGCTTCAAGAATGATCCCCACAATGCATTGTACAACTGGGTGATAGGCTTTGTCAATGCGCCTTGCAATTGGGATGGAATCACCTGCGACAATTCTACAGGTATGGTTACTGAAATCGCACTCGAAGACAAATCTCTCAACGACCTCTTTATGCCGGCCTATGCAATCTGTAGAGCTTGGAAAAGCTTCATTTGGGTTTCAATAAACTTGTATGGGATTCTCCCACTGCCCCTCACGAATTGCAGCAACCTCCAATCCCTCAACCTCAACATAAATTCTCTGTTCAACACTTTGCCAGACCTCTCTGGACTAAAGTCTTTGAACATACTCGACCTCTAGACCAATAGCTTCGCAGGGCAAGTCCCTCCTTCTCTGGGAAATTTACCAGAGCTCACCTCCCTCCACCTTGCATAGAATCTTTTTGCTCCTCGCACAATTCACGAGGAACTCATGAGTTTGAAGAAACTCAACACCTTCTACTTGGCCACCTGCAATTTGATAGGAGAAATACCCCTTTTCATTTTTAATTTCACAGAGCTGGGCCTCTTGGATATCTCCTGGCTAGTGATTTCACAAAGTATTAGTTTGTAACCTGATCCACAATCAAAGAAAATGGCCAGGGATGTCACACGTTATCATTCACATAATGATCTATTGAAGTTCTCATTTGAAATGGATCCTTTTAGATGCATGGTGGCCAGAGACACTAAAAATTCAAAACAGATATCTGTTATGACATCCATATTCTCTACAAACCATCCAAATTTCCTATCTTATACAAAAATTTCTAACAATATCCACTCAATTTACTTTCCAACTTTTGAAACTCATCCATATTCTTTACAAACCATCCAAATTTCCCAGCTTATACAAAAATTTCTAACAATAACCACTCAATTTACTCTCCAACTTTTGAAACTCCCACCCATGCTGGGGAGATCAGAGTGGTTTTTTTTAAAGGGTTCATAAACAAAATAGACAATGAGAAAGTCAATAGTGTGGTATAATAGCTCATTTTTGAATCATTGTGACAAACAAAACATCACATTAGCTCACAAAATATATCTAATGCTATAGGGATCTAAGATGCCTTTAATTCCTTCACAATCATTAGGGGAATTTTGAGGTCTAAAATGGGCCTCCTAAGAAAAATGTACAACAAAAATAAACTTTATAACAACCAATAGGATTCAAGATGATGATGTCAACCATGGGGGATGATTCACCATTTTTTAAATAAAAGGGTAAAAATATTAAAAAATAATAAAATAATAAAACTACTTTTCAACTCGTATTTTCAACTTATCTCCCAAAATTTTTACTCAAATTTCGAGTGGGAGTACTCGTTGGATGCAAAATTTAATTCCTCATCCAAGGAGTACCCATGTTGCATACTTTCGATGAACTCTACTACACAAAAAAACAATACATAGCGTTTTTATGTATTTCAATTTTGTCATAATGAACCCATCAGTATGCAACATGGGTACTCCTTGGATGGAGAATTAAATTTCGCATCCAACGAGTACTCCCGCTCGAAATTTGAGTAAAAACTTTGGGAGATAAGTTGAAAATATGAGTTGAAAAAATAGTTTTTCCATTTTTCCCTCTAAAATTTGATGATGTCATCAAATTTTATTTGATTTTTCCACTATTATTTTGTAATTTCCTTAGGAGGCCCATTTTAGACCTCAAAATTCCCTTAATGGACTTCTTCTCTACAATAACTTATTTCTTCTAGGTTACTCTTTCCTATGCTATTGCCTTATGGCGTGTCTTCTGCAACATGTGGTGCAATTGCTAGTTATTATTATGTATAAACACAATATAAATTTAAAATATAAAGAAATTTACGAACACTCAAAAAAGAAGCATGGAAAATAAACAAAAAAATATAAATAAACCAGAGATATGATAGATAAATAAAAATATAAAAGAGTTAGTTTTATATTTACTACATAAATCTCTTTATATTTACAATTATATTTACTACGTAAATATCTTTATATTTATATTTACAATTTATGGGCCAAATACCATATTTATAAAACATGTATGGTAAATAAACAAATATAAAAGAGGTATAAAGATGTGAGGTAAATAAAAAAAACATATCAAATAGAATTAGAAATCAACATCTAATTATATACCAAGCCTAGGGCCAAATACCATGGTGAATAAAAGAGGTATGGTAAATAAATAAAAATGTAAATAAACCAAAAGTATGGTACATAAATAAAATATATTTTTATATTTACTCCCTAAACCTATTTATATTTACGAACACTCAAAAAAGAGGTTTTATTTAGGTGAATCCGATGGGCCAAATACCATGGGACAAATTATTATTAATACCATGTAAAAAAAAACATTATTAACCCTATTAAATTTGTTATATTATAATATATTGTAATATACCATGATGTATATTAACACTAGATATATATGGGAGGGAAAAAAAAGAAGACAGAGAGTGATAGAGGTGGAGAGATAGGGCTAGTGACAAGAGAGAGATGGAGATAAAGTGAAGGAGAGGGGACATGAGGAATAGGAGGGGAGAGAGGGAGAGGAGTGAGAGAGGTAGAGAAGGATAAGAGAAGAAGAGGGAGACATAAAGATAGTGGGGGGAGAGAGATAAGGAGAGAGGGAGGGAGGTAGTGAGAGTATTGGAGGGTAGAGAGAGTGATCTGAATGGAAAAATTAGTGTTTGTTGTGCTAAATTCCAATTCAGAATATAGTTAAAGTGCTTGAGAATTAAGAGGTAAATTGCAAGTTAACCATGAGTTTTTATGTGAATTTCTTAAACAAATTAACATAAACAAAACTCTGAACAACAAGATCTAACATATATAAACATCACCATAAACATTAACACAACAACACTTTATGAAGGAGTTCACCTTGCATGGGCTACGTCTCCTTAGTCCAACTTCCAATGGCTTAGTCGTCTTCTATTGTGCTCAAAAGTGTGATTACAATGCTCAAACAACCCTGAAACCTGCTCCAATGGCTCCAGAATGCCCAAAAATGCATGTGTATGCTCTTTATGCATCAAATTTTGTAAACAATTGAATAAGTTACGACTTCCCCAAGTTTTGGCACTAACCGCACCACAAACTCCACCAAATCTGGCACCGAACCTACAAATTCGCCCCTAAACCCGCTAACTGGGCGCCAAATTGCCCAATTTCCAGGCGAAATTGTCGATGCTTTATTTTTTCCAATAAGGAATAAAGTCTGAATTTATTTTTAAAATAAAAAATGTTGTGCGGTTTTCGCTAACCGTTGACATTAGATGTTAGCGGTGGTCACATTGGAGGCAGAGACAGTGCCGGTTACCCAAACAACCAATTACAACACACCATTTCAAAGTAACCAGACAGTGCCACTTGGAAAAATATCATTCGCCAGAGGAAAACAATTATATGCACAGTCACCCTATCACGTAGGCATGCCCAGTCAGCTGTACGAACTGCTGACTGGGCTGATTGAGTTGTCCTGCATTTTTAAAAAAAAATTACATGTTTGACAAAGCGGGAAGAACGCGTTTATGGGATCATACCATCTCGTTTTTCCACAAAACGAGTTGCATCGAATTCAAAACGAAGAGGTCTACGTAGTTTTTCAGGTTCCACACCATTCCGACAACTTTCATTTTTGAGCATAATTTTGAGCACTTGATCACTCCTCCCTACTAGAAGCTTTTGGACCCCAAAATATCACTTTTAGTTGCTCAGCAGATGAGGGTACAATTCCCTCACATTTCTAGTCTTGATCCATTTTCCCTTGCTTGGTGTTGGCTTGAGGGGTCCTGACACAAGTTCGAAGTTTATGGATAAACCAACAAACCCTCCAACTACTGGCCCTTTCGACAGTGATTTGCTTGCGCAAACCAAAGTCTCACTCGAAGCAGTATGGGAGGGTGCTGGAACCAGGTTTCTGCACCCTGAGAGAGAATTTAATGAAGTGGTCCTCAGCAAAACACTAAGTGATATTCTATAGGTGCACGCAATTAGTTTATAGCAGAATTACAGATCTTACACAATCATTAACTAGATAACACATAAATACCTGTCTTACTTAGCGCAGATAATGAATCAGAACTCGATCTCAATCTAATCAATGTAATACTTGACAGATGTTAATACGCATGCATAAACATATCAATTAGCTTTGTGCATTCATCAATAAGTAAACATACAATGTGATCTCATCAAAGCATAAATAATAAGAATAAACAAAAAATATACGCATAACACAGAGAATTCACTAAACCTGTTCCTTCTATTAATTCTTCAGATCTGTCGATACATCAACTTTCCTTCAAAAACCATTACAATCCCTTCCGCACACACAACCAGCAGAGTCCGCACATAGCCAGGACTAGGTCTCTGCGCACACAACCAGCAGGAGCCTTTTACCCAACCCAAACCCTTACAGACACAAATGCTATCAATATCTCATAACATTCATCAAATTATCTATTACTTATGACTACTTGACTTAGAAAAACTCTATCTATTTATAATACGCCTAGCGCGCAGATAATATGGTCTCAAACCATGGTTTGAGGCCCATAGTTTATATTTAAGCTTGATTACATCCAAAATTGGGGCAAAAATCCCTTTGACTACATCTACGCAGCACACACATACAAACATACAAAAAATATATCTTTTGGAACTTGTGCCTTAGGGGACCCCGCTCCAACAGGCCCCCAACACAAACATGCGACTTGTCCTGAGTCACTGAGGCCCTGTCGTTGTCTCCTTGGTTTTGTCTCTTAGCGTCTTGACAGAAGTTTGGAGAGGGAGCACTAATTCGAGGCACTACGTTGTTGCACCCTGTGCTTTCTAAACCATTGTATCTGTGGTAGGCCCTTCAGTGGCTATCTCCACATTGTGTTGTGTCTGCTGAATCAAATCGCAACTATGGGATTTTAGTAAACATATCCCCCTCCATAGGGATGTTCTCTAGGATCAGGGGCATTTTGATACCTGTGCACACCTTATCCAAGTCCTTTGGCACTTTGATGGTAGGTTTGCACAACGCAATATAACTGGACAACCGCGAGAAGGGGGCTACCACTACCACTTCATCATCCCCGAGAGTTTAGGCATAGGTTTCTTCATCTTCCCTTTGACATAATGGCGTAGTCTAGGGGTCTTTTCTCTCGGGGACTTGCACGTCCCAGTTGTCTGACCCTTCTTCATTTTTGATGGTGCATGTGTTTCTACCACATGCACCTCCTTCGCAACGGGGTCATCTCCAGGTTTGGTGGTTGTCATTCTGCTCTGAATTATGTATCCTAAACCAACTTGGTGCAGCAATTCCTCAAACATAAGATCCAATCCTGACATAGACACAACAAAGGCAAGAGCACACACTAAGCTCAAAGAATAAAAATTTCTCAGGACACAAAGGGAACTATTGCAATCCCTTAGGGCATATTTATACTTGTGGTGCGTCCTTAACGAATCCTTGTGCATTAATGAGGTTCCATTACTGACAAAATGGTCCCAAATCTAGAAAATACCCTCATTAAATGAATCTTGGATGCTCCTAAAAACGATAATAATTCTGTCTTATCCAGTTTTACTGTTCCAACGACTAGTTTTTGACACCTCTGTGCACCAGTCAATCCCTTGCGCATGCCACACCTTACTGCACATTCGCCATCTCAGTTGCTCAGGTCTGATGCTCCGGCCATATAGTCATTTAGTAGGCACAGGGTTATCCCTGTACAACTTCAAACGTCCTTCATTGATATATCCGAACATGTATTCACCACTCAGCGTGGCCAGACGCACTGCTCCTCCATTAGCGATTTCCTTAACAACATAGGGGCCTATCCAATGCATCTTAAATTTCCTTGGATGGCACGCAAACTTGCTGTCGTATAGTAAGACCAAATCATCCTCCTTAAATACCTTTTGCCTGATATGCTTGTCATGCCAGGCTTTTTTGCGCGCCTTTTGGATCTGTTGGTGAGAATTGGTAATAAACCGGTCTTCTTCTAGAGCAACCAACTGCGACAACCGTTATTCCAGAGCATATTATTTAGCCATATTGGTAAATGCAACAATGTGTAGACTGGGAACAATGAATTTCATGGGAAACACAACCTCTTGCCCATATACCATCCTAAAAGGTGTCCTCCCAATTAAATTTTTGCAAGTAGTCCTGTAGGCCTAGAGAATTGTAGGCACATTCTCATCCCTATCGTTTGTGTTAGCATTGCATACCTTATTTAGCGCGGTCTCCAAGATCTTATTGAAAGCTTCAACGATGCCATTTTCCTGAGGATGATAAGGAGAGCTCTTCTGATGATGCATCTTGAATTCCTCAGTCAAAGCTTCGATAATGCCATTTACAAAATGTGTACCTTACTCGCTGATCATAATCTTAGGACAACCAAATCGAGTCACTATATTCTCAAAAATAAACTGTGCAGTAGTATCAACAGTACAACCTTTCACCGGTTTGGCTTCAACCCATCTGGTTACATAATCTGTCGCAGTGATTATGTAGCGCACACTGCTCTACCTTCCTGGAGGATTAATAGGTCCTAAAAAATCAATAGCCCATTTCTCAAAATCTAGCAGCGCCATCTGTTGTTTCAGGGGCATCTCATCCCTGCGCAAAGGTTTCCCCGTTCTTTGACAAACATCACATGTGAAATAGTGCACATAGGCATCATTGTGTAGTCCGGGCCACCACAACCCAATGCGCAAGATATTTTGCGCAGTAGCCTTACCTGCATAATGACCACCAACAACTCCTCCATGAGCTTCATTAAGGATTTCCCGCCTTTCATACTCCAAGACACACCGTCGCAGGACCTCATCCGCACCTAATTTGTACAATTTTCCAGCAATAATGGTGAATTCCATTGTGTGTGCTACAAGTTATTTCTTCTAATCCACTGTATATTCTTTAGATGCACAACCAATAGTAAAAAACTAAATGGTGTCAGGGAAATGCTCATCAACCTCTTTTATTGCAAGTAACATCGCATTAGGAAATCCACCATCTATATTTGTGGGCTCTTCTCTAGATTCAATGTGCGACAGATGGTCTGGCCCAACATTGAATTGTCCTAGTTTTACTATAATCTCAAAATCATATTCCGGGAATAACAATAACCACTTGCAGATATTCCCCCCAACACAGGCTTGTTTACCAAGTACTTCAAATCAAAATGATCAGTGAACATTTTAAAGTGACCTCCCAAAAGATAATGGTGGAATTTCTACAATGAATATACCATAGCGAGTCCTTCCCATTCTGTGGTTGAGTAATTATTTTTTGCGCCTTAGAGTTTTCGACTGGCATAAGAAACAGGGTGATCAATTTCTCCTTCCCCTGGTTGTGATAACATAGCTTCGAGTGCAATATAGGAGGCATATAGATGTACATGGAAAGCCTTGGACCAATTTAGGAAGGCCAGGATGGGCGCAGTGAACATCTTTTCCTTGAGCAGACCAAAACTCTTTTGGCATTCTGCATCCTAGGAGAACGTGTCATACTTATTTAACAACTTCTCCATGGACGCAGTGATCAACGCATATTGTTTAATACATTATATATAGTACCCAGTATGCCCCAATATTGAGCGCAACTGCTTGATGTTCTCAGGTACCTCCAAATTGACTATGACAACGTTCTTGGCAGGATCCACCATCAATCCCTACTGGAAGACAATGTGTCCCAATAGTATTCCAAAGGGTACACAAAAAATACACTTCTTCAGATTCAATGAGATTTGATACTTCCTACAAGTATCCATCATTAAGTGCAGGTTGGACACATGCTTCTTTAACAACCGAAAGACAGTCCAATCATCAAAATATACCTCCAAAAACTTGTGTATGTATTATTTAAAAGCAACAACAACTACATGCGAGAAAATGGCATGACCATTATTTAATCCAATGGCATAAGTGTATATTGGAAATATCCCCATTCAGTAGCAAATGTGGTCTTACTCCTATCTTTTGGTGCAATCCAGATCTGATGATAACTTAAGAAGCCATATGTAAAAGAATATGCTTCTTGACCTCCAACATTATCAAAAATTTCATCTGAGAATGGATTTGGGAATGCATCATGCACACAAGCATCATTCAGTTTGCGCAGATCAACACAGATTATGATTTCTCCCTTGGTCTACTTATCTTGAACCACCATTGGACTTACCCAAACAGATTCTTCGATAGGCTCAATGATCCCTGCTTCCACCATCTTGTCCAAATCTTATTTCACTTTCTGCTTATTTCTGGGGTTCAGCCTATATGGACGTTGTTTTACTGGGTGTACATTAGGCTTCCATGTGATTTTCATTACTCCCAGGTCCTCAATGATTCCCTTCAATTCTGAAAACTATCTAGGGAACAAATCCTGATATTATGTCAGCAACTCAGCAACCTTGCCAACTGTATCATCATATCCCAGTAGTCTCCAATATTTTCTAACTTAGGTTATTCTTTAGTTCCAATATCCACCTGTCTTAACCTTAATGGCGTTGTTACATCCATCGAGGTAATTGAGGGCCCAGCCACTGCGCGTTAGCCTTCAGATTTAGGAATCATGAAATTCCTTGGATCCTCATCATTTTCTTCTATTGTCAGGTTTATGCAATTCACAATGGTGTTCATCTGCGTGTTCCAAGCTGGTGGTGCACACTCAATTGTAGGCTTAGTGGAATCAAAGATGACTTCTTGAATATTATGCAGACCCTGACCAATTTTTTCAAATCCACTTTCAAAGCTAAATTTAAGAAAAAAACTGTCTACCAGCACAGACCAGTCACTAGTGCCTCTGCGCAGCTCTGTCTCCAAGTACCATTCAATTGGAAACTTTCCCATTGTATGAATAAACATATGAACCCATTCAGGTCTTTGTTCGACACCCCATACTTGATTCAACTTGGCCAGGTGTCTGCGTGGATCTTATTTTCCAGAGTATAAGTCCTATTCTTTAACTACTACTCTTTCAAATCATAGCTACATCATCTGCACACATTCCTCCCAATATCCAATATTATCCTTATGTGTTTCCCACCATCTTGCTGGATTAGCACAAAAACCAAGATCCAAATCATGGAACCTTTGTTCTGTTGGCACAATCCTTTCCAGTTCTCCCAAGAACGTGTTTACATCATTTGAGCCATCGTAATGTGGGAAATCAAGTACCTAAGATGTTATGCAACACAGAGCATTGGTCACAGGATTACATCGTAGCGCAGACACCTCATGCAGGCTATTCTTCCAATTCTCTAGTTCTTCATCAGAGTATGAAAATCAAGAACCATCCTTCTCCCATTTAAGGTTCCCATCCCTGTCAATGGCCCAATCCAATCCTAGTAGTGCAGGATAGGGATCAATAGCATCTACAATCTATATAACCTCAAAGGCTGCCAACACCTTAACGCCTTCTATATTGACCATCACTTTTGACAATCTCCCCAAGGGAATGATCTTCTACTAGTTAGACATGCACAATTGGATAGTGGACCATTCTAGCTTCAGTTATCCCATGCGTTGCCATGTTTGTTTAGGTAGAAAATTAGCATCTGATCCCAAATCTAGAATGACTTGGTCCATTTCATAAGCACCGATCTACGCGGTCAGACGCATCTCTCTACCCGTTCTCTTCTTGTTCTTATATATTTTGTGGACTATACGTTGCTCTACCAGAGGCTGTTATTTTTCTACGCATTTATCTATAAGTGCCTGTAGGTTTTCAACAACCTTCTTGTTGCGAAAAAACTTTATGCATGCTTGTAGAAATGGTGTAATCTCTTATTTGCCTCTTGCTCTTTTCAGTGTTCTACCACTTGTTGAAGTATCTCATTTTGTGAATTCATTCCTTATTGCAATAAAGGTTTATTTTGTGTGCTGAAGATTAAGGCCTTCTTTTTTCAGGCACTTTTCAGATCCATACATGAGTGTCACATTTCTTTCCTTTATCTTCATTGGTAGATACACCATTCCTGGTAACTAAATTCACATAAGGATATTCCTCATGAGTCTCTGTGTGAACCATCTGAAGATTCTACGTTGGAGTATTCTTTTCCTGCATTTTAGCAATCAAGACAGGACAATATTCTATAACATGATCAAATTCTCTATAATACCTGCAGGACTGTTGCGTTGTATTCGGAAAGTAATTTGCATAATGACCATAATCACCACAATTATAACAAATAAATTGTCCTCTTCCTTGACCAGCTGATCCACCTCCTCGGCCCCTTCCTTTGCCTTGGAATCCTCCGTGCCCAGAAGGGGATGGTGGCGATGTAGGCTCAACCTACATTCTATAGATATAAACTTTATCCAACATCATATCATAGGTCCGACAATGTTGGTCATCATGCCCTAATGATGAACAAAACTTGCAAAATGCCTGCTTCAAGTCTGGCTGGTATTTTCCAATTCTTCGGCAAGAATCTGTGTCATGTAGTCCAGCAATATGACATATAGTACACCATACAAGGTTCTTCAATGGACTAGGACATCCAACATTCAGATAGTTGTTGAAAACAAGACATTGGTCTTTATAATGCCCATAAGCTTTGCATTTGATACACCATACCTCTGTGCAGACCTCCTTGCTTTTGTCTTTGTGTAGATTTTGAATTTCTGGATGCATAGCTTCCAGCTGACTCTGAATCTGTTGAGTTCCTAGTGTAATAGGTGTTGGGGGATATCTTCTAGTTTCATTGCAACTTCTACAGCCTTAGCTTGTGTAGCAATATTTTGCTGACCTAATGGATGGCACAAATGCAGGATTAACACAACAATGAACCATTATTTATGCAGAGTATCATCAATCACAAATCCACCATCTATGATGGTGCACTTCAACCTTTGATAAGCCTCCCATACAGATTGATTAGGTTCTTGAAAAATATCCTTCATCTCTGTCACCAGCTACACGTATGACCTAGGTTTCTTAAACTTATCTTTTAGATATTATTTAATTGCTTCTAGAGTAGCATTAGGGTTTTCTTGCGCATACCTAATGTACTAGTCTAGAGTGCAATCTTCGAATGCAGTAGCCAACTGCACTTTTCTAATATCAATATTTTTCACTTGCTGAGCCTGCCATAGGATCTCAGTTACAAATGAAAAGTGTTCAACATCCTCATTACCAATGCCTTTGAAATTAGCTAGTTTCATTGATGCAACCATATCTACTTCAGGGGGTGGTGGAGGTGGGGGTGGCGAGGGATTGCGCATTGGGGTAGGTGATCGACAATGTGAGCTCAGAAGTGGAGTGGATGGAGTGGGAAATAGATTCAAGGGCTTCTGATATGACGAGTTTTCTTCTTCAGAGTCACTTGAGCTAGCAGTTTTTGGTTCTAAGTCATTATTAGATCTAGGCTTCAGAGGGCTATAAAGGAATTTTTTTAGAGTCTTTGCGGTAAGTTCTTCCACTGCATGTAACCGAACTTCTTTGATTAATTCAAGCAATATGCTCGCACAAACAACCATTTTCACACAATAGAATTTTCAGTAATAATTTCAATGATCGTAGAAACTTATCTCTAGGACCTTTGAAGAACCTTCTTTCTGCTTCATAATATGACACAAATTGATCTATAGAAAATTCAGTCACAAGTCCTCCCAAGAGACGATCGATCCAATGATCTACTACATGAGTGATCTTATTATCAAAATTCTCTACTTGATGGATCAATTCGGGAGTCCACTCAGTGACTACGTCATCTTTTATGCAGTGATGGAACTCAACCAAGCACAATAACCACTCCTGTAGTTCGTGCACAAAGGAACAAAATAAAATTTCATGCACTTTTGTATAAATATACTTCTATACCCATTGTTCATTAGACAATTTAGTGCTTTTATTCTCTTGCAGAACAAATTCAAGGATATTTCTATCCAATCAGTCTTGTAATTCATTACGCGACAGATGCCACAACATCAAATCTCCCTCAAAATGATGATCCCTATCTCCGAAACAGAACCATTTTTTGGCTTGAGGGTTCCTGACCTAGGTTCAAAGTTTATGGATAAATCAACAAGCCCTCTAAATATTGGCCCTTTTGGGAGTGATCTGCTTGCGCAGACCAAAGTCTCACCCGAAACAGTATGGGGGGGTGCTAGAACCAGGTTTCTGCACCCTGAGAGAGAATTTGATGAAGTGGTGTTCGATAAAACCGTAAGTGATCTTCTATAAGTGTGCACATTTAGTTTATAGCATAATTATAGATCTTGCATAATCATTAACCGGACAACACAAAAATACATGTCTTACTTAGTGCAGATAATGAATCATAACCTGATCTTGATCTAATCAATGTAATACTTGAAAGATGTTAATAAAGATGCATAAACATATCAATTAGATCTATGCATTCATCAATAAGTAAACAAACAGTGTGATATCATCAAAGCATAAACAATAAGCATAAACAAAAAATATACGTATAACACAAAGAATTCGCCAAAACTGTTCCTTCTATTAATTATTCAGATTTGTCAATACATCGAATTTCCTTAAAAAACCCTTACAATCCCTTCTGCGTACACAACCAGTGAATTCCACACACAGCTATGACTAGGTCTCCGCGCACACAGCCAGCAGGAGACTTTTACCCAACCCAAACCCCTACAGACACAAAAAGCTATCAATATCTCATAATATTCATCAACTTATCTATTACTTATCACTGCTTGACTTAGACAAACTCTGTATTTTTATAATACACCTAGTGCGTAGATACTATGGTTTCAAACCATGGTTTGAGGCCCATAGTTTACATTTAAGCTTGATTATATCCAAAATTGGGGCAAAAATCCATTTGAATACATCTGCACTGCGTGCACATATAAACATACAAAAAATATATCTTTTGGAATTTGTGCCTCAAGGGACCCTGCTCCAACACTTCAAAAGGATCCCTAAATTGTTTATAGGGATGCCCAAAGGAGGTGTATAGGGCATAACCAGTAAAGCTTACAAGTAAACAAGATATGGAAATGGTGACTAAGGTTGTAGTGGATTTGTGCCTTTGAGCCCCACACGAAGGTAGTCTACACTCCCTCGTTTTGATGTCCTTGTTCTTATGTCAATAATGGTGTCTCGCTGAAGCTCATCAAGGTATTCTGGAGAAAATTATTCAATAGATGAAATCTGAACATTTTCTCCTTTACATTCAATCAAAGGAGGCACATACAATCTTAAGTTCTCAACATTAACAATATATTAAATTCACATGTATGAAGGCAAATCTAACTTGAAGGCATTTTCACCAACCATTTCTGAAATACTGAAAGGACCATAACGGATTGGTTTCAATTTTTTACCTTCCCCTTGAATCCTCTCTTTACTAATGTGAAGCCAAACTTCGTCACCAAATTGGAACTTGTGATCTACACAATGCTTGTCATGCCTTGCTTTGTACTTGCCTTAGCTCTTTTCAAGTTGATCTTGAACTGTTTGTTGTATCAATTTGATTTGTTCTATGAACTTCTTGGCTTTGTCTATGTCACTATTTCCATCAATAGCAACATCCTTCCCAAAAATGAAATCCAATGGCGATCTAGGAAGGTATCCAAGACATGCCTCAAATGGCGATGCTTGTGTAGAGGATTGTTTTTCACGGTTGTAAGCATGTTAAATGTAGTGAAAGTTTTCATCCCACAACTAAGGATGCTTGATGTAGTATCCTCGTAGAAGATGTATGATTGTTCGATTGACCATCTCGGTTTAACCATTTGTTTGTGGATGAAATGCTGTATTCTTTTTCAACTTGATATCCATCAGGTCCCACAAGCTTGACTTAAGATTCACAACAAATTGAGAATCTCGATCACTAACAATTGATGTGGGCAATCCAAAATGAACCTAAACATGCTGAAAGAATAAGTGAGTTGTTTGTTCAGCTGTGATTTTCTTTCTACATGGCATTAATATAAACATCTTGCTGAACCTATCCAAAACTACATACAAATAATCATGACCTACTTTTGACAATGGAAGAGCTCTTAAAAAATCCATAGAAACACTCTCCCATGGACGTGAAGGTATGAGAAGTGGTGTGTACAATCCTAAATTCCTACTGCTAGGCTTACTGACTGCACACAATGAACAACCTTTAATGAAACATGACACACTTTCAAGCATACGAGGCCAATAAGAATACCTCTAAAGATGTAACACTACTTTTCTTACACCGAAATGTTTAGCAATAAGAGAAGTGTGTACTTCCCTTATGACATTCACTCTCTCCCCCTTTGGAATACAAATATTTCTCAAATGATACAACAAGTTATTATGTACATGAAATCCAATTCCTCTACTTGGTTGCCTTGACTTAATTTTGCATAAACATCTTGAAATTCATTATCAAACACATATTTATCAACATAACTTTCATGCAAAACCTAATTATGCTTGAGTAAAGTAGATGCTCTAACAATAATCCTAGAAATAATATCACCAAACTTGTTGTATATACCTGTCTTATACGTGATGACCAAGTGGAATTGTTGTAGGAAACACATCCATCAAAAGTGCCTTGATTTCTGCAACTTAGTTTGCGATTGCAAGTATTGCAATTGTTGGTGGTCGGTGTGTATGATGGTTTCCTTTCCCATCAAGCAATGTTTCCACTTTTTCACACTTTGAACCAATGCATGAAGCTCCTTGTCATAAGTAGGATAGTTAATCACTACATCATTGAAATTTTCTGAATGAAATGAAATGGGCTTACCATGGTGCATAAGGACTACACCCATGGCATAGTTTCTTGCATCAGTTTGAATCTCAAAGGGTTGTCTCAAGTACGGTAGTGCAAGTAATGGGGATGAACCAATCTTCTATTTCAAAGCATCGAATGATTTTTGCTGCTTGCCTCCCCACTAGAAGGCCTTTTTCACACTAGTCAATGCATGCAATGTAGTTATGATAGAAGAGAAGTTAGCAATAAACTTCCTCCGATATTGGGCTTCTCCCAAAAAACTTCTTACCTCAGTGACTATCTTGGGCATTGGCTAATTCACAATGACCTCAACCTTAGAGGGGTCTATCTTCAACTCACCTCCTCCAACAATGTGCCCCAATTACACCAAATAAGTTTTACCAAATTCAAGTTATGACATCTTCAAAAACAATTGTTCTTTCCTTAAGACATCAAGTACTTTTTTCACATGCATGACATGTTCATCAAGTGATTTACTAAAAATAAAGATATCATCTAACTAGACTATGAAAAACTCATCAAAAAATGACCTCAACACATCATTCATCACATGCATGAAGGTAGCAGTAACATTACATAAACCAAAAGGCAGAACTAGCCATTAAAAAAAACTTTCTTTGTTTTGACTGTTGTCTTCCAAATGTCACCTTCAACAATTATAATTTGATGGTAACCACTCATTAAGTACAACTTACTTGTAATATTCCCAGATGGGAAAAGCAGGAATAGAGTGCAGAAAACTGGAAATATGCAGAAATATAATAGATCAAAGCATGAGAAAACAATAGATCCATTCCATTATGAATATAACAACAAAATAGGTACAAGATCTTGAGGGAAAGATCGCTCAAGTTGGGCAAACAAGCCTCCCATGAAAGCATACACCTAGATCTAAGATGTTGTTAATACATGAAGTACAAGAATGCAAAAAACTGCGCTGTCTAAGAGATAATAGAAGTTGAAAGATATAAAAATATATTGCTACTGATATAATGCTCCAAAAATTCCAAGGCTAGAGATCCATGATCCAAAACAGGATTCCAAGACAACCCAAAAAAAGGTTTCTGGAAATACACACTATACAAAATATAGCAGATTTGGCCCTAGGACTGAATAATCTCTGAAAATAAATCACTGATGGGAGATGGCTGATTTGATATACAAGATGGTTAATCCTCCTCCAACAGATCTCCTAAATGAAGGGCTGATCCCCACCAAGGAAACCCAAACACTCCAAATAGGGAAATAAACCCACTGCTGCAGTTGCTCTTCAAAATAACACAGTCCTTGCAGGAAACTGCACCGTAGCTGATGGATGCTACTTGGCCTAGTGCCAAAATGTGTAATGAAGCCCTGATAACTTCCTCACAAGCCTCTGGATGAAAGGATGATCCCTCCAATGGTAAACTAGCTCAAAAAATGGAGATTTCTCTCCTCCACTACTACACCCCTGCAACACAACCCAACTCTAAAAAGAACTGCATTGTACATGAGACTGAAGCTTGGCCAAATGCCTTGTTGGAACAGGGTCTCCTACGAGCTGCGAAACTGGTCCGATTTTGTATATTTTTTATTATCATTAGTTTAGCGTAGGCGTTTTGGGGTGGGTCAAAGCCCCGAAAGCATTGTAATGGGTCAAAGGGTAAACCTAGGGTCCGAAAACCACGGTTTGCGGACCATAGGGAAGTTAGGCAAGATTTTTATAAATAGAGGAACATTTTGAATTGTAAGGGAGAGAAATGAAGAGATTTTATGTGAATTGTGGTTTAGTAAATCAATTTGGGTTTTTGGGGAAGGACTCTTGCTGGCTGTGTGCGTGGAGATCCAGAGTTCTGCTGTGTGCATAGGCTGGGACGGGTATTTTAAAAGGGAATTGATGAATTGATGAATAAGAAAGGCTGTTGAGAACTGAATCTATGTGTACTGTTTATGCGAATCGTTGGTAATTGTTGTATTATGCGTATTCTGTATTCAGCTGTGAAAGTTCTGTGTAGGTGTTTTTACTGCATCTAGATCTGTTTTGTTCTATTTTATGCAATACTGAACTATTGTCTTAGAAGTATATGATTATTGAGCACCATAGTATAATTTACCTTGCACACGTGGATGCGAAAAGAGACCTATCCTTTCTCAGGGTGCGGAAACCTGGTTCCAACACCCACCCATACTACTTCGGGTGAGACTTTGACCTGCACAAGTAGGTCACTGCCGAAAGGGCCAGTAGTATAGGGGTTTGTTGGCAAACCTTGAACTCCGAACCTGGGTCAGGACCCCTCGAGCCAACAAATGGTTCCGTTGCCAGGTCCTGGAGCATTTTGAGAAAGGGATCGGGTAATGACAAGAGAGTACTAGAAGCCTGAAAGGAAGGAAATTAAGGAGTGGTTCGAAAAGTAGATTCAGGAATTTGCGATGAAAGAAAATTGCAGCACGAAGTTAACGATGGAAAAATGGAAAAATAGGTACATTCTTACAAAAAGCTACAAAATTTTCTTTGTGACGTTTTCAATAGAGCTCCAAGAGTGGCTGGCTAGGCTAATAGAATTCTAGAAGTGTTGGAAGGACGAGCGAGTCACTCAGTGGACTCCAGAGCTGATCCAGCAGCTGGAAAGGACTGATAATACCATCACTTGCATGGTGGATCACTAGGTGGATAGTGTGTTAGGAGGCTTTGTGACGGAATTTGCCATTGATTAGTTTGTCTCCTACTCTGAGGCCGAGCGAAGATTCTTTAAAGGGTTCCGGGGCAAGTTTTTGAAGACATTATTGTTGCTAATTAAGATATTACTGTGCGAGAAGAGTATTATGTGTAGTCATATCGACTGAATGACCTCAGATCCTGATGAAAACGTGACGTGCAGTGGTAAACACTATTGGACCAACCTCGACAGGGGAAGATCTGCCTATAACCCTCTACGAGAAATGGCTGTGCAAGACCCCCCGGCTACACCGCCATCCAGGCCAGACAAAGGTAAGAACTCACCCATACCACCACGTCCGCCAGACAGTGATATGGCTGCGCATCTGAAACTACCTACCTTCAAGGGGGTAGGAGACGAGGATATGGACCGATTTTGGTTTGTTGCAGATTTCGTATGGGCTGTGCAAAATGTGACAAACGATACGGTGAAGAGGGTGCAACTATCCTTGGCATTCAAAGACAGAGCATTAGACTGGTATATGCGATACGTCTCTTAGAATGGGAGTGCGTCTATTTAAGATATTAAGGATGCTCTGAAGCAACAATTCTAATAGCCAAAATCTTACTCTCAGTTGGTAGTGGAAGTAAAGAACTTCAAATAAGGGGCGTTTGAGTCTATGTGGGAGGCTGATCAACGAATAAAGAAAGAAATCAGGGAAAGAGGATTTGAGTATGACGATAGACAACATACGAAATGGTTCATCGCTATGTTGTTGGCCCACCTGCGTACACTAATGAGTCACCAAACCTTTGAGTCGCAGGAAAAAGCTGTAGAAGTCGCTATGAAACTAGAAGCTGTGCCTAGAGAAGATACTTCATTAGGAGTACAACAAATTCAGGAGAAACTTGGAGCTATGCACATGGAAATTCAGAACCTGCGAAAGGAACGAGGAAAAGGATCCAGCATAGATCTGTGGTGCATATGATGTCGGGTATCTGGCCATACGAAGGATCAGTGCCCTCTATTGGCAGATTACATGTAGGTAGGAGGACCTAGTCCGGTCTGCCCAGGAATGAGGGGGGGACCATCCTATCATGAATAGGCTCGAGCGGACCTATGTTGTGGTGCGATGATTGCCATGTAGTAGCGCTGCATGATACGGAACATTGCCCTCGGTTAGGTGCGTATGTCCCAGAACTGAAGCAACAGTGGTGCAGGTTCTGCCGGTCGGTAGGACACGATGAGTAGGACTGTCGCACTTACAACTTGATGATAGATCGTGGAAACTTGTATAGGGTACAATCAGACCCTGTGTCACCAAGATCCCCGTGAGCTTTGGTGGCTCTCCAGCAAGGGGCAGGGGAGGTCGGGGAGGAAGCGCAGGTCAAGGACGCAGACAACTAATCTGTTATAACTACGGGGAAGTAGGACAATTTGCAAGGGACTGCCAAAATCCCACAAGGCAATCCTACAAATATTGCAGACAGCTGGACCATGCGGTCGAAGATTGCCCAATATTAATAGCAAAAATGCAGGAGAAGCAGCCCACTCCTACGTAGAATGTGCAGAGAGTTAAAGCCGAGCTAAGGAACATAGACCCAAGTGTAAAAGTCATAACACGTAGTGGGATGGTCACCCAGGAATCGAAGGAAGAGGCTGATAGGGGTCCTTTGACCTATCAAGGAGGATTGAACATAAAGAGGGGACAAGAGACCATGGCCATAGCTGACCAGGACCTCGCTCAGAGAGTAGCAGCTACTGCGCAGGTACCGACACACCCCAAGATGGATGAGGGTGTTGATCCCTTTCTGCAGGCATGTCTGAAGCTGCTACGTAACCTAAAGGCTGTAGAGAACCTTCAGGCATTAATGAATAGTTGTGCAGCGCGACCCAATCCAACCTCCGGGACCAAGGATGTACACAAGCTATACATGTATAAAAAACGCACCGGTAGAGAGATGCGGCTGACTGCGCAGATTGGCAACTACGAGATGGATCAAGTTATTTTGGACCTCGGATCAGATGCAAACGTGTTACCTAAACAAACATGGAAACGAATGGGAGAACCTAAATTGGAATGGTGCACCATCCAGCTACGCATGGAAAATCAATAGAAGATCATCCCTTTGGGAAGGCTGCCAAAATTCATTGTAGATATTGTAGGAGTAAAGGTCCAAGTTGAATTTGAGGTTATAGAAATCGTGGAAGATGCAGATCCCTACCCTACACTCCTAGGACTGGACTGGGCTATAGATATGGGGGGTGTCATCAATCTCAAAAAGCGCAACATGGTGTTTGAAAATAATGGTACGCAAGTGATAGTACAACTAGACCCCACGGAAGGTGCGCGGTATACAGAGCCAGCGCGCGATGAGGAGGAAGTAGATCACATTTACAAGTTGACTACGCATGACGAGTATTGGATTAACCCCATGGCGGAAGGAGTGCTCTGCTGGGAAAAAGACAGTGAATGCTTTTCCGACTCTGATGGGGAACTGGAGAATTGGCAAGGCTGGTTGCATGAGGTTTCGGTACTACGATGTCTTCAGGTCACAAGGAACTTCCGTTGCATCTCTGCCGAGGTAAGAGACCTAGCCAACTTTGGGGACTCGGGTGACATTAAGGAATTTTTACGCGCATTCGAAGCAGAAGTTCCCAAGGGATGCAGGCTGTGGACCCTTCAGCTAGCCCTGCGCAGAGTGCCTGCACGTTGGTGGGATATGCATGGGAAGGTACTCTGCAATTGGGAGGAATTTTGGGATAAGATGATCCTGAGATTTGGAGCCCCAGCTGGGAGACAGATCCAAAAGTAATGGGAAACACAATGGTGTGACAAAACCCCAAACAAACGGGTTCACCTATTTATCCCGACCTAGGACTGCGTCCAGCTACATGGTATGTAGATGCGGAGTTGCATCAGCGCACATACCATTGGGAGAATTTGCAGGATGAGTTTCTGCAAACATTTAGGGTGGAAGATGGCACAGGGGCGCTCGACGTAGCTTTGCAGAACACAAACACCTTAATTGAAGGAAGATCACACCTGTACATCGCACCCGCATAAAGGGGAATGCCTGTACCACACACGATTGAATACTAGAGCCTTAGGCCAACAGAAGGAAAGACTGATCCCTGAACTTTCCCAACCGCGGCACTAGATGGGATGCGTACGGTTGCCAAGTTTCTTGAGTTGTACCTGAATCGCATTACAACACACCCAACGTCATCTTTAATTCGGGATGCGCGAGCAGCATAGAGGCATCATCCAAGGTCAGTAAATCTGTGGAAAAGCCCTCAGATGCAGATAATGACCATCAGAACACTGAACTCTGGTAAAAAGGGAATCTTACAGTTACGGAAAATAGGTGGCTGATAATCAATGCGGCAATTTATGGTGAGTTTTTACCGGTTGCTTGATGGTCAGTTCAAGTTAGATTTACTCTACTGTTGGATAGCCCCAGATATTATAAGGAAAACAGGATAACTTTGATCAAGGCTCCATATTGTCTCTGTAATCTGCATATGTTATTCTACTACTTGATTGTCTGGACCTTTAGCGTTTGGGTCATACCCCATCAACCTACTTCCGCTGTCTGCGAGTTTCCAAATTGGGAAGCCTATCCTTTTGGTGCTATGGCAGCCCCTAACCTACCGAACACTTCAGCACCTACCAGTCCAGTGCCTGCAGACATTGTGTTGAGAGGGCCTGGGGATGCCGAGATTGATAAGATGATTGCCCTCTGGCTCCTTGCAGGGAAAATTGACTTTGAACCCTGTGCAGAATGGCGCCGAAGCTACACGACTGAAGTTCTCGACCTTACCAACCCTGGGATGATCGCAGGCCCCAGCTGGATGGGCTTGGAAGATGCCCCAAAGGATGATACGCAACTGCCATAACTCACTATGAGAACTGACACAGTTGAGTCGTAGCTAGTCCTGTGCACGAAAGGGATGAATAACAAGGATACTCCATCCCCCTGGGGGACGAAGCGGTATAGGGATATGCTGCGACTTCTCCACAGTTCCAGACTACCTACCAGTGAAAGCCATATTTGTTCGCTACCTCGTACTATCTTGGTCGGTGACCAGCTCCCAACAGCTACAGAACTACAAGTAGACTTGGCGCAGATGCCCTGCGAAGCGTTACAGGATTTACACACCGCTGTGCTGCAAGAGATCCATCATCGCCACTAGATCGCGCAACAACAGCTTGATGTGGCCACACCGCTCCTCACACGCTAGACCGAAGATATCTCCCATGTGGCGCAGCTTGAAACAGTGGTTCACCAGCTCGACACAAAGATCCTTGATGAAATCCTAGTGTCAGCTCCGCTCTGAGCTACCATAGAAGGCTTGGTTGCAGCACTCAAGGCGTTCCAAACTGAAGTACAAACCCTCAAGACCCAAATGGCCCGCCAATTCACCGTGTGTTAGGCCCAAGCACAACCTACCATACCCCCAGAGGTATGGGCACAATGTGCTGCGTTGATAACAGAAGCTATGGTTATTATTAAAGGAAAACTTACTTTGGGTACTCAGTTGCTCAAGGCGGCTATGAAGCTATGGACAACGGTCCAGTTCATCACGATGCTTCAGCGTGTCAAGAGGGACTTACGACAGAAGGAACCTTCTTTTGATCAGATCGAAGCTACTTTTCCCTCCCTCATCCTTGCGTAGCGTCTGGCACTCTTGAAAACTAGCAACGCCTTCTTAGACACAATTGTGGATCTCTGACGTGCCAAGCATGTCATCAGAAAGTGCTTGAAGCCATGGGATGATGCTGCCTTCGAGATATCTTAGGGTGCTCATGACGCCATCGCGCGACTCAACCAGATATTGGAGCGGGTTACCACGACTCCTGAAGGACCTACCTCCCTGAAGCTTGTCGATATCGCACCAAGTGCTGCTGCCCAGAGACAAGAAGTGTTACCTCCACTGATCATCGCCTTCAATACCTTACGTGTGCAGATAGAGACCGCACCACCACAGTGACTCGGGACGAGTCACAAGATTGTGTTGGGGGACTGTTGGAATAGGGTCTCCTACGAGCTGTGAAACTGGTCCGATTTTGTATATTTTTTATTATCATTAATTTAGCATAGGGGTTTTGGGGAGGGTCAAAGCCCCGAAAACATTGTAATGGGTCAAAGAGTAAACCTGGGGTCCGAAAACCACGGTTTGCAGATCATAGGGAAGTTAGGATAGATTGTTATAAATAGAGGAACATTTTGAATTGTAAGGGAGAGAAATGAAGAGATATTGATGTGAATTGTGGTTTAGTAAATCTGTTTTGGTTTTTGGGGAAGGACTCCTGCTGGTTGTGTGCACGGAGATCCAGAGTCCTAATGTGTGCGGACCCTGCTGCTATGTGCGTAGGCTAGGACGGGTATTGTAAGAGGGAATTGATGAATTGATGAATAAGAAAGGCTGTTGAGAACTGAATCTATGTGTATTGTTTATGCAAATCATTGGTAATTGTTGTATTATGTGTATTCTGTATTAAGATGCGAAAGTTCTCTGTAAGTGTTTTTACTGCATCTAGATATGTTTTGTTCTATTTTATGCAATACTGAGCTACTGTCTTAGAAGTATATGATTATTGAGCACCATAGTATAATTGACCTTGTGCACGTGGATGTGAAAAGAGACCTATAAGCCCTACTCGGGAAGATCTGGACATCTCGAGGCAGGAAGCAGCACTACTTGCCTTACCTATCCTTTCTCAGGGTGCGGAAGCCTGGTTCCAGCACCCACCCATACTACTTCGGGTGAGACTTTGACCTATGCAAGTAGGTCACTACCGAAAGGGCCAGTTGTATAGGGGTTTGTTGGCAAACCTTGAACTCCAAACCTGGGTCAGGACCCCTTGAGCCAACATGCCTGATTGTGGAAGTATAGAGAAAAATCCTCCAAGAGCTTCTCAATGGAAGAGGTGGGATTCTCGATTAGGAACACCCTGTGCTAAACAACACTTGCAATATTAGCTAAACAACTGAAGAAAGATATATGTCTAAAAAGATCATATATCAAAATATCAAATACATCAAGATAATAATATGGCAGCGATCCTCTTCCTTTTATAAGATATGAGCTTCCAAACCCTAAGCCCCATCCATTAATGACACTACTTCCATGCAATGTGTCTCCATCTAAAAATGCGTTGTCCCTCCATTAATGTCCGCACCTCCATGACAACATTATTGATTTGGTCAAAGTTGACCTAGTCCACATGTTCTAGCCCCTGTTCACACCTTAGGGTGCTTTATTGAGTTGGAAATATGATCCAAATTCACATGAGAAGTGGTTTTATTCTTCATAAAGAGATCTATGGGTCCCCCTACCCATTTATTCACCTATCTAAGTGACAAAACAAAACTCTAATATTCCAATTAGGTGCAAGCTAATTTAGGAATATTATAGTCCTCCCCTCCAAAATGTTGCTTGTTCTCAAGAAACTACAAAGATACTGCAAAATCTCCAATGGATATGTCTCCTCCAAAGAATACAAGTTTTCCTTTGGTGGATAAACCAAATAACTCTCATTATGAAGTGGGAGATATATGGAAAGAGTTATATGCTGTCCATTCGCATCCTCATGGTGTAATGTTCCAAAATTTTAGCCTCAAAGCTAAATGGAACATTAGAGTTAGCAGCAGCTTTAGTTGGTGAATAAATGGGTAGAAAAGCCCATAAGTCTCCTAAGGAGGATAAAAACACTCCAAGTGTGAAAGGGGACACTCTTTCTAGCTCAATAAAACACCTCCATGTGTGAACAGGGATTAAATCAAGCTGCTTTGACTAAGTTAACAGCGCAGTTGTGGAGGAGGAGGAATAACACAGTTTTGGAGGGAGATGTATCTTTGGATAGAGATGACCTAATTGAGTGGGGCCAAGGGCAAGAAAATGTTGGGTATGTGTTATATTCTTTCCATGACTAATCACGTGCGGGGCGGTAGCCCCCCTTGTTGGGGTCCGGGGCAACAACCCGGCGAAAATTTTTGGTCCTTAATTTCCGGTGGGCGATCTGCGCCCATGGTTTTGTGCATGGTTTTACACATGGTTTTGGGGTACGATGGTTTTCGGCCCTTGGTATTTTGTAGATCCGATCAAGGGAACTACAGTTATGATCTAAGCCAGGGTTAATGGATTAGGGTTTATGTATGATTCGACATGTATATATATGTGTTGTAACACTAAAAGGAATATAATGAAATATCAAGCTAGTCGTCCCGATTTGGGATCCAGGGGAAAATATCTATGTTTATCTGTTTTATGTTTTATGCTCTCGCTATTGTTTATTTTCTGTTATAAGATTTGTGTGTAGATAATTTCTGTTCAGGGTTAAAACCCACATTTGGTATCGGAGCTGTTTCGGCTTCAAGGGGACGCCTTTGCTGTTGAGGGTTTTTTTGCTTGGGCCTGAGGTAGACCCTGTTCAGTGGGAGATCTGCGGGATTGATTCTTACGGTGAAAGAAGATGGTGAGCGGTAGAAAGATAGAGATCGAGAAATTTAATGGTCAGAGTTTTGAGTTGTGGAAGCTCAAGATAGAGGATCTGCTGGTGGATAAAGATCAGTGGATCGCGGTAGATCCAGGTACTAAACCAACGCCAATGTCAGATGAAGACTAGAAGAAACTAGATCAGAAGGCTAAGAGCACAATATGGTTGTGTGTCTCAGATTCAATATTGTTGAATGTATCTGGGGAAGCTACGACGAAGAATTTGTGGGAAAAACTTGGGACTTTGTACCAATCTAAGTCTATGGTGAATAAGTTGTTCCTGCGGAAAAAGCTATATAACCTGAGGTTGAAGGATGGAGATTCGGTAACAGAGCATTTGAATGCCTTCAATACTGTGGTAAGTCAGCTGTCATCTGTTGATATTAAAATCTCAGATGAAGATAAGTGCATCAATTTGTTGTGTTCTCTACTAGACTCGTGGGACAGTCTGGTTATTGCAATAGGTAGCAATACAAATACCTTGAATTTTGATGGCACTGTCTCAGCCTTGTTGTTGGAGGAAATGAGACGGAGAAATATGGAGGGACAGAATGGAGATGCATTATCTGTATGAGGAAGGTCCCAAAACAGAAATAAGAATAAGGTTTCGAGTGGGAGATCCAAATTTAGAGGGAGATCTAAATCTCTTGGAAAGTTTGTAAAGGTATGCTGGAAATGCAGAAAGGAAGGGCACTACAAAAGGGAGTGCAGATCGAAAGCTCCTGAGAAAGGAAAGGGATCTGATGATGCTCCTTCTGTAGAGGCAAAAACAACCTCGGATGAAGGTGGGGATGTCCATTTGGCTTCTTCTTCAAATACACATGTAGATCATGAGTCATGGTTGATTGACTCAGGTGCATCCTTTCACTTCACTCCCCATCGGGAGTGGTTCTGCGAGTATGAGAAATATGATGGCGGTGATGTCTTCCTAGGGGATGATAGGAAGGCTAGAATCGTCAGACAGGGAAAGGTGAAGCTGAAGCTGCAAGGTGGAAGGATTAGAACACTTCCCGGTGTTCTGCATATTCCCGCATTAGCCAGAAATTTGATTTCTGTAAGCAAGATGGATGATGCAGGTGTAAAAACAATGTTCAAGAAAGATGCCTGCAAGATGGTTTGGGGAGCACTGATATTAATGCAGGGAGTTCAGACTGGAACTCTATACAAGCTACAAGGTAGCACTGTTATTGATGGGTGTAACAGTTCCGTGGTTCCTAAAAGTGGAGTGGAAAGCCTAGCTGTCTCTAGAGAAAAGACCATGCTATGGCATCAAAGGCTTGGACATATTGGAGAGAAGGGCCTTTAGATACTGCATAGAAATGGTATGGTAGAAGGTATGTTTAATTTCTCTCTGGATTTCGATTTCTGTGAACATTGTGTATATGGGAAGCAGAATAGGGTGAGTTTTCCTTCTAGTGCTAAGAGGGCGAACAAGATATTAGAACTTGTGCACAGTGATGTGTTTGGACCTGTGTCAATTCCATCACTGGGAAATTCTGTGTATTATGTTTCATTCATAGATGAATTCTCAAGGAATAAATGGATATATTTCTTGAGGAAGAAATCTGAAGCTTTTGACAGATTTAAAGAATTTAAGGCTCTGGTGGAAAACCAGACAGAGAAGAAGATAAAGGCGTTGAGGACAGATAATGGTGGGGAGTTCTGCAAGAAGGAATTTGAAGAGTTCTGTAATAAGTGTGGTATAGCACGGCAGAAGACTACTCCATACACACCTCAGCAAAATGGAGTTGCAGAAAGAATGAATAGAACACTTATGGAAAAGGCAAGAAGCATGCTCGGTGGTACCGAGTTAGGACAAGAATTAAATGAGAGGCAATGGAGGCACGCATGCTAGCTGGTTAACGAGATCACCTCACTCATCGGTGTTGGAGGACAAGGACTCCACATGAGGTATGGAGCGGTAAGAAACCCTCTCTTCACATCTAAGGGTATTTGGATGTGATGCATATGTACATGTTCCAAGCGAGAAAAGGACAAGTTGGATAATAAATACAAAAGGTGCATCTTTATTGGGTATAAGGATGGTTTTAAGGGTTACAAGCTTTGGAACCCGAAAACAAGGAAGGTTGTGTACAGCAGAGATGTGGTGTTTAGAGAGGTGAAAGATATTGTTAAACATGAATTCCTACCAAAGGAACCTAAGAAGATAGAGTTTGAGCTAAAGGAGGATGAATCGGACTCTACAACAGAAGAAGACTCAGAAAAGGAAGAGCCACAAACTCCAGCTGTGAGAAGACCAGTTCAGGAAAGGAGACAACCAAAAAGGTATAGTCCATCTGCTTTCTGTTCAAATTTTTCTTTAACTATAACTGATGATGATCCCGGAGGGAGGCAATAGATTCGAGAGGATGGAGGAAAAATGCGAAAGGAGGCCATGGTTGATGAAATGGCATCCTTGCACAAAAATGAGGCATTGGATCTCAGTGGAGTTGCCGGCTGGAAGGAAGCCCATCGGGAGAAAATGGGTGTTTAAGAAGAAAATGAATGTAGAAGGCAAGGTGGAGAAATGCAAAGCTCGGTTGGTAGCAAAAGGTTATTCCCAGGTGTCGGAAGTTGATTTTGGTGATATTTTTTCTCCTGTCGCCAAAGTTACTTCTATTAGATTGCTTTTATCTGTTGCTGGTGCATTTGGTTTTGAGATAGAACAGATGGATGTGAAGACAACATTTCTTCACGGGGATCTAGAAGAGGAGATCTACATGAAGCAACCTTAAGGCTTTATGGTGAAGGGTAAGAAAGAACTAGTATGCAGGTTGAAGAAGTCTCTGTATGGGTTAAAACAGTCACCAAGGATGTGGTATCAGAAATTTGATACCTATATGCGGGGACTTGGCTTCACCAGAAGCAAGGAGGATCACTGTGTTTATTTTAAATTAATTGGTGACCATGTTATTTATTTGGTCTTGTATGTGGATGATATGTTGTTGATTGGAAATGACAAAGAAATTATCCAAGATTTGAAGACCCAACTGTTCTCCAAATTCGACATGAAGGATCTGGGTGCTGCAAACTATATTTTGAGCATGGAAATTAAGAGAGATCGGGCAAAGAGGAAGCTCTGGTTAAACCAGAGGAAGTATGTCGAGACTATATTGCAGAGGTTCAATATGCAGGATAGTAAACTGGTGAATGTTCCTATTCCTGTAGGTGTAAAGCTGTCTGTTGAACAGTGTCCCAAGACACAAGAAGAAGAGGAGTATATGTCCCGTGTTCCATATGCAAGTGCAGTGGGTAGCCTGATGTATGCAATGGTCTGTACTAGACTAGACATTGCACATGCAGTGGGAGTATTGAGCAGGTTTATGTCAAACCCAGGGAAGGAGCATTGGACGGCAGTGAAGCGGGTTTTCAGATATTTACGTGGCACTAGTGATTATGGCTTGTGCTACCAGGGAAGACCAGGATTGGAAAGAATGTTGGACATTCGTGGTTTTGTTGATGCAGACTGGGCTGGAGATCTGGACCAAAGAAGATCTACAAGTGGGTATGTGTTTAGCCTATTTGGAGGCGCAATCAATTGGATGAGTAAAAGACAGTCTGTAGTGGCTCTTTCAACTACAGAGGCAGAATACATAGCAGCCACTCATGCAAGCAAGGAAGCAGTTTGGTTGCAGATATTGTGTTCAAGTATGGGGTTGGTACAACAAACTATAAGGATAGACTGTGATAGCCAAAGTGCAATTTTCTTGGCTAAGAACCCTGCTTATCATTCAAAGACAAAGCACATTGATGTTCAATATCACTTTGTTAGAGATATGGTTGAGGATAAAAGGGTGTTGCTGGTAAAGATGGACACTTTGAAGAATGTTGCAGATGCATTGACGAAGTCTGTGAGCACTCAGAAGTTCTCTTGGTGTAGAGAAACAATGGGTGTTGAAGAATTGGGCAAATGACTAAGCTCTCTTGTGGCCCCCCGTGAAAAGAAAACAACAAGTGGGAGAATGTTGGGTATACTTGCTGCATACTAACACCCGCTCCCCGACTAATCACGCGGGGGGTAAGGGGGGGGGGGGGGGGCGTGCTTACTATGAGAGTCGAGGTAGCACCCTGTCGGAATTTTTTGGTCCTTAATTTCTGGTGGGCGGTTCGTGCCCATGGTTTTGTGCATGTTTTTGCACATGGTTTTGGGGTACGATGGTTTTCGGCCCCTGGTATTTTGTAGATCAGGTCAAGGGAACTACAGTTATGATCTAATCCAGGGTTAATGGATTAGGGTTTATATATGCTTTGGCATGTATCTATATGTGCTGTAACACTAAAATGAATATAATGAAATATCAAGTTGTTCGTTCCGATTTGGGATCCAGGGGAAAATCTCTATGTTTATCTGTTTTATGTTTTATGCTCTCGCTATTTTTTATTTTCTGTTATAAGATTCGTGTGTAGATAATTTTTGTTCAGGGTTAAAACCTACAGAAAATTCATATTTTATATAAGGAAGAGGATGGGAGCATTATTCTTCATGTCTTAAATTATTATTCATGTCTGCTTAGACTTTTGCTCTCTCTTGATGTTTAGCAGAGTAGTAGTGTTGTTTAGCACTAGGTGTTCTCGAGCGGGAATCCCACCTATTTCCTTGAGGAGCCTCTTGGGAGAGTTTGTATTCATCATTCCACATCAGGTTTTTAGGCCAAGCTTCAGCCTACTTCATCAGCGCAGTTTTGTCGAAGATTGTGCAGTGTTGCTAGGTGCAGTAGTGGAAGGGATTGGAATCCCGGTTTCTGAGATAGTTTATCATTGGAGGAAGGTTTCCTTCACTTGAGGGATATGTTTGGAGAGTTCCAGAGCTAATTTCATATATGTGGTATCAGACCACACATTTCCCATACATTTCCAGTGCTGTTCCAACTAGGGAATGCGTTATTTTGGAGGCAGTACTCAATGCATGGTTTGATGGCTCTGTTGCAGTGTTTCCTTGTGATTGAGAGGTTCATCCTTTCATGGGAGGAATCCCTTGAGGTATCTACATCAGATCAAACATCTTTTAGCCTTCTACACTCATGTGCTTCATTGTTATAGTGGTGATTCAATAATTTCTAAATATCACAATTTGTATGCAGAGTGTTTGACAAGAAACCCTTGCCGGGTTATCTTGTATTTTGTATAAGGAGACTAGATCTCAGTTCTTAAAGCATATTTGAGTAATATATGAATAGATATGTTGTTCTCCTATTTTCTGAGTGTAAACCCTCTCTTAGACTGCACATTCCCTTATGCAGCAACTCCGGTATTTTGCAGTGTTGGGGTTTTAACTCATTTTGGCAATTCTAGGTGTGGGAGATTTGTTTAACCCACCTAGCTTGATTTGTTTAAGCTCAATTCTTGGATTTAGGTTTTATTTTGATTAATTTATGGAATCCAAGGGTCCATTTCAATATTTTATTGCAAATGTTGCTGGAAATGTGTTTTTAGTGCATGATTCATGAGCTATTCCAGATTTAGAATATTACAGTGATATCAAAGCATGATCTTTGGCTCAGCCTGTGAGATCCAACTATCAGAGGAAGGAGAGATGGAAAGAAGCCAAAAAGCTTCAGTATGTGAAGGGAGAAAGGAAGAAAAGCTTACAAATCTTCTTCCAAAATCTATGTAGATCTTTCAAGGAGAGCTGAAGAAAATGAGATTGGAGATGGGATCTCCAAAGGAGGTTGAATCTAGAGATGAATCTAGATTTGCATATGGTAAGTGTGAGCATGCAGCTACACACCATGATGCACAGTGTAGTCAAGTGCCCAGATCTATCTTGAGATGGATGGGAAGAGGAAGAATGCCTAAGAGGATGACTCTTAGTGATTTGTTGCAGGAGTATGAATCTCAAACTGAGAGGTTTAGAGATCATACTGATTTCCAAGAGTTTTGCAAGATCCAGGTGGAGAGGAACAAGCAGCAGGATGCAAGTAGATTTTTTAATATCTACTTTTTCCGGATCACCTACATGTTCAGCTGGAGCTTGGGTGAAGGAGCTAGATTCCTATTTGCAGCTACACCATATTTCTGAAGATGAAGCCATCAGAGTTGCTGCGCTGAATTTCATAGGTAAGGCTCATGCATGGTGGATTTTTGAATCTTGTTCGTTAAAGAATGCAAACACTTCCTCTTATGCACGATTCATAGAAACTTTAATGGGAAGGTTTGTTGCAAAACTCCCTAAGGCACATGAGTAAGGAAAACTTGAGAAAACAAAAGCCTTGAATGTGATGGAGGAAACCCCACTTCAAGAAACCATGAGAGAAGATGACATCTTGCATTACACATTGCCAGAAGCAAGACCTCCAGTTCATATTCTTGAACAAGAGGGCATGGGGATCTCCTTTTCACAGGAGGATCCAACTATTGAGATGTTGCCCTTGCATATTGAGGAAGATGAGGGCAACAACGCTGTCACATTTAGGGCACATACAGTACCTCATGCAAAGGGAGGAGGAGCACATGCTCCCACAGGAGGGATTATTTTATCCTTACAAGAAGTTCCCCAGGATCTCATATATGGGGGTCCAACCACAATCAGGGAGCAACATGATTGTGCAGCGTTGCAGCTAGAAGGGGTAGGTAAGGAGGAATAGAAGCATCATGTGATGAGAGGCACACACCCTTATCTATTTCAGAGAGCTAGTGCAAGGAGGAGGCAGACTATATTGCGCTATGAGAGCAGGGGCAAGGTTGCCCAACCATATGTGCAGTCTACTCTTGACATTAATGTCTCACTACATGGAGGCATTCCACCTGGGAGACCACCTAATCTGGAGTTGATGGAAGACATCTTGTCTTTGGATTCACCACTCTTGGATTCTGGAGAGGTGAAGAGTTTGGAGGAAGACTTTTGCATGGGGGATGTCAAAGTAGCAGGCAACAACATGAGGAGAGCTTCACATGCCAGATCACTAACGCTGTCTCTTAGGAGGATTGATCCTTATTTGAGATCTCAGCTCTTGGTAGAGTACTCCAAGGATCTTGGTGCATGCATGATTCTTGATGACCCGGATGGAGATGATAGATACATGGTGGATGATGTGGTCATCTATTCCTATGGCAGGATCTTCTTGACTAGATTTTCGAGTCTCAAGGAGAAGATGCTACATGCAACACATGAGGACTTCTCTTCTATGCACTTTGATGAAAATTTCCATTTGATGGAGGAATTCACTTGGGAGGGCATCTAGTAGGACATATATTAGCATATGGAGAGATTCATAGCCCAGATGGTGATAGAGAGGATGTCACAACCACCTTCCTACTTATTGGGAGTGAGGGAGAATTTCTAATGGATCCATTTCAGCTCAAGACCTCAAGTACATGATGGAGGAGGTATAATTTCACATTTTGCATTGTACTTATTTTCTTTATTTGAGTAGCATGATGTATCAAGGGGAGTTGCTTATTCTTGCATATGGTATGATGATGTACTTGCAACTACTTGTAGCATTGAATTTGGTTGTCTTTTTGATGGTTTGTGGGGGAAGCAACATGTTTCTTGGTGTGCACCATTGGCACCATATTGTAACTTCATGTTTTCATCTTATGAGATGACTGTGGCAGCAGAAAAGTGGCTGGTAAAGCACTTGTTATTTATTATTTTGATGCAGGCAAAGGATGCACTGCGCTGGTTCCATGAGTGGAACTATGATTCACTCTCCGGTTGTCAATTCGCAACTTGTTTTTTATTGTACTTTTCTCCCCTATATTGCTAACATGTTTGTGTTCATGGGGAGCTTTGTTTGGAGAGTGGGCTTGAGAGGGAAGATGCCCATTGGGAGCATGATTCTCCCCACTTTATATTCTGTACATTTCAGGAGGAACCATGGGCAAACCATGATTGCCACATCACACTTTTTTTCTTCTTGTTGGAGGAACCACTTGGAGAACTTGAGGAGGCACTTCATGGTTGAACTAATTGTTGGGACATCATACAAGTTGACCATCATGATCTTATTCTGTGGCTTGTATGAGGGAGAGATGATGCAACAACAAAAGTTGTTATTGCTATGGTTGCACTTGGGAGAGTATGGGAAAAATTCTTCCAATAGTTTTCATGAGATATTGAAAGAGAAGGAAGGCACATTCATGGTGCAAGGAGGCTACCCTTCAGCATTGGAGGATCATGAGAGACTTACATGTAGGAAGGAAATTTTCTCACATAGCAGCATGATGGTGGATGGCTTTGGCATATGGAATGTCAAAGGGAGGAGTCATGGAGCCTTATTTCTAAGGCCTACAATGCTGACACATGAGAGGGTGTTCTTATTGATGGAGTGTTCCAAGGAGTATATGTATCCTTTCTTCTTGCAGATTTTTATGAGGGGATCCTCATGGGGGAACTTATACATGGACCTCACTTTTAGCTCACACATGATGCATGGTAAGAAATACATTTGTGTGCTTAGTGATTACTCTATTGAGTATTTGTATTTTCTCACCATATGTAAACAATGCATTGCTCCACAAGAGAACAAGATTATTTATGGGTTTCATGGTCACTTTAGGGAAAAATATTGTATTATTGATAACCCATCCCTACATGACTTGGGGCAAGTGTTGTATTGTGTTTATTGTATACAACTGATCTATATTGTTGCTTACTACCTTATAGTAGATGAGCTAACATGCATAGCTGGAAATTACATGGAGGAAAACTTGCCACTTGATACTTTGAATCAGCAGTTGGGAGAACTACGCTGCATCCACCAGAGAGACCATGTGTATCATCCAAAATTGCACATAACCTTCATCCATTTTTTGATTTGGATGCCCTGTGGTGATGATGTGCCATTCATCTTGTTTGGAATGGTTTGGGGTGACATGACTCATGACTTTGGAAGGAGGGTCCTTGGAGACTCAATCTTCTTCTTGCCTTTGGAGGGAAATCATGTTGCAGCCCGAGATCAGCATACCCTCTACACTTATCATCAGTGGAGAGGAGGAAAACGTGGGATAGGCCCTCTTTCCTATCATGTTCATTTATTTAGCCCACCTACATTTCAGGAGCACAAGGTGGAGGAGACTTTTCATGAGTTACCATGTTGGAGAGTGACTCACTTCATTTGGATGATAGCATGGGTGAGGGAGGAACTCATTCACCATGATGATCATCATTCCTACTTTGTGGAGGCCATGAGATAGCAAGCAAGTTTCCATTCACACTTTCCACCTTTGATTGATGTGGAGCATTTGGTTTTGCACACTTGGGAGGAAACATTAGATTACAGTTTATTTGTAGATTCTCTTGATGCAGTGATGGAGGCTATTGATGGGAGGCCACATGAGGGAGAGGGGAGAAGTTTTGCTTTCCTTATACATTTTATTGAAGACAAGAAAATATTTTGGAGGGGAGGGACTGTAATGTTCCAAAATTTTAGCCTCAAAGCTGAATGGAACATTAGAGTTAGCAGCAGCTTTAGCCGGTGAATAAATGGGTATAAAAGCCCATAAGTCTCCTAAGGAGGATAAAAACACTCCAAGTGTGAAAGGGGACACTCTTTATAGCTCAATAAAACACCTCCATGTGTGAACAGGGATAAAATCAAGATGCTTTGACTAAGTCAACAACGCAGTTGTGGAGGAGGAGGAATCCAAGGAGGAATAACACAGTTTTGGAGGGAGATGTATATTTGGATAGAGATGACCTAATTGAGTGGGGCCAAGGGCAAGAAAACTCATATTTTATATAAGGAAGAGGATGGAAACATTATTATTCATGTCTTAGATTATTATTCATGTCTACTCAGACTTTTTCTCTCTCTTGCTGTTTAGCAGAGTAGCAGTGCTGTTTAGCATCGGGTGTTCCTGAGTGGGAATCTCACCTCTTTACTTGAGGAGCCTCTTGGGAGAGTTTGTATTCATAATTCCACATTAGGTTTTTAGGCCAAGCTTCAGCCTACTTCATCAGTTCATTTTTTCCGGAGATTGTGCTGTGTTACTGGGTGCAACAGTGGAAGGGATTGGAATCCCTGTTTCTGAGCTAGTTTCTCGTTGGAGGAAGGTTTCCTTCACTTGAGGGACCTGTTTGGAGAGATCCAGAGCTGATTTCAGATCTGTGGTATCAGACCACACATTTCCCATACATTCTTAGCACTGTTTCAGCTAGATGCGTTATTTTGGAGGCAGTATTCAGTGCATGGTTTGGTGGCTCCGTTGCAATGTTTCCTTGTGATTGAGAGGTTCATCCTTTCATGGGAGGAAGCCCTTGAGGGATATACATTAGATCAGAAATATTTGCAGCCTTGTACACTCATGTGCTTCAGTGTTTCAGTGGTGATTCAGTAAATTATTGAATATCACATTTTGTATGCAGAGTGTTTGACAAGAAACCCTTGTCGGGTTATCTTGTATTTTGTATAAGGAGACTAGATCTCAGTTATTAAAGAATATTTGATTAATATATGAGTATATATTGTCCTCCTATTTTATGATTGTAAACCCTCTCTTAGACTGCGCAGTCACTTATGCAACAAATTCGGTATTTTGCAGTCTTGGGGTTTTAACACATTTTGGCAATCCTAGGTGTGGGAGATCTGTATAACCCACCTAGTTTGATTTGTTTCAGCTCAATTCTTGGATTTAGGTTGTATGTTGATTAATTTATGGGATCCAAAGGTCCATTTCAGTATTTTATTGCAAATGTTTTTGGAAATGCGTTTTTAGTGCATGATTCATGAGCTGTTCCAGATTTGGAATATTACACAAGGCATGAGAGATGATAAATGTTGGGTGCCTCAACCCCAATGAGAAACTCCAATCTCCATGCTATCATCCAAACAAAGTGATCCATCCTTGTTAGCTCATAGAAAAAAACTCACCAAGCCCCTGCTTCTGCAATATATAGGGGCTGCATGGTTGAAAATGAGAGATAATTTTGTTCAAATTACACTGTCTCTCTCTCCATTTATGATAGATGTGGAACTGCTGATCTTGGGCTGTAATAATATGGTCATTAAGAAGCCAAAATGCACTTGGACTCTCATTATCCCCTATTTAGTTCCGAAAATAATTCTTGCCCAATCCATCCTACATATAGTGAATAGAGTGTCATCACCATATGGAATAAAAAAAAAATTGGACTATGTGTCATATAGCATGTTGGATGGTGATAATAGTCCCTCAAGTGATACCAGTGTTGTCCTTCCTCTTGTTTTCTTAAAGTATGATATGATAAGTGGCCATCCAACCACTTTCTTGCTGCCATAAGCTTCTCAAAAGATTGAAAATAGTAGAGGACATTAGGTATTGGCTGAATATGATCCAAGCAAAGCATATCTTGCCCAAAGTCCTCCATAAAGTGGTCACCCCCATCACTGAATGTAGTCCCATAAGGACCATGAAATCCAAAAAGAGGTTTTCTCTCTTGTGGAGCAATGTGCTGCAAATGTATGGTAAAGGAGTGCACATACATTGTTAGTTGATAAATAAGCATCAAAACACAATCTTCACCATATATTGTAGACAAGTTGGTGAAGAGGTCCATAGATGAATCTTCCCATCTCTCCATCAAAAGGGAACGTAATTGAAACAACCTTGCAAAGTGGTTTCTCTCCTCCTCATGCATCGAACAAGCTACATATCTTCTGATATGTTGGTGCACATCTTCTTTGAGATCCTCCCAATATAATCCCTCCATGATGGTGTGATAAGACTCAATGAAGTCTGCATGTCCTGAAGAGAGTGTCTCATAGGCTGCATGTAGAATCTCCCTTTTGAGCTTGGAGCCTCTAGTCAAGTAGATATGATCATGGAAATAAATGACTCCATCAACCACTCTATACCTCCCATCTATCACTTTCCCATCAAGAACCTTACATGTGAAGAGGTTCTTGGAATATTCCACCAATAGTGGGGACTCCCAATATGGGTCTAGCCTTCCCAACAATGACAACGTTGTATAAATATGAAATGAAGCACCTGTCACATCATAGTTCTCCTCCTTGACATGTCTAATGCCAAAGCCACATGTTGGAGTATTGCTACCCCACTTTTGTTGCCTCCCTTGTAGCTGATATTGCCCAAGACAAGACTGAAGTATATGGAGGTCATCCTCCTCTTGGAAGGTATTGCCCATCCAAAACTTCCATAGTTAGGCCAATGCATGCAAGAGTGTTAATAACCTCTTGTCATATTCATAAATATTCCTCATGTGTGGAAGTATCATTTGCTGCTCCAAAGCTGTGGAGTGGCCCTTTGACACCATGCTCATGCCATCATAGATTTCTGAATCACCATATTTTAGTGCAAATAGATGAGTGGGAGATGGCAATGTCCATATCAGAAAATTTCTCACCTCTCCTTTGAACCCATCAAATATTCTCTGCAATGTGCTAGCTCTCCCCAAGGCTCCTTCCTTATCCAAATATATCAATGCTGCACCATGTTGAGAGGACTCTTTAATCATCTTCCAATCAGGGGGTCTCCTTGGTGGAATGCCTCCATGTAATGAAACATCAAAGCCTAGAGAAGCCTGTATATGGGAGTGGAATGATTTTTCCTTGTCCTCACTGTGCAAATCCTCCTGCCTCTTCTATGCATCAATATTTTTAAATAGAGAGGGGTGTGTGCTCCTAATCATATTATGCTAGGCCTCCCCCTTATCTTCTTATATCTTCAAGATCTCACAATATATCAATGATGGCACATGCTTCTCATGGACTGTGCCCTGATCTCCACATGTGAGATTCTTTGGAACTCCTTGCAAGGGTGCAATAATTTCTCTCTTTGGAGCAAATGATCCATATTCTTCTTCATGAGGTACTATATTTGCTCCTGCTGTGACAACATTGTTACCTCTTATCTTCTCTTCCCCTTCATCAGGAATGGAGGTTGTCTCATCATCATTAAGAGGTTCTTTGTTTAGTTCCTCTTTTGAAAAAGAGATCTCCATGTCTTCTCCTTGAGAAGAGAGCTCTTTCTGAAGTGGGGGTCTTGCCTCTAGCAAGGTATTCTACAAGTTTTTAATCCCCTCAATAGTCTTCTGAAATGGAGTTGTATTTATATATTCTTGCAACTCATGCAAAGGTTTTGTTTGTTTATGCTTGGCTAGCTCAACCATGGAAGTTTCAGAATGTTTTTCATTAAATCTTTTTACTAACCTCCTAGTTAACCTTGCATAAGTAGACATATTTTCATCTTTTAATGAAGAAGATTCATAAAACCACCAAGCATAAGCCTTACCTTCAAGGTGTAGCGCTGCTACTCTAATGGATTCATTTTCTGAAACTTGGTGTTGCTGCAAATAGGCGCCTAGCTCCTCCACCCAAGCCCTAGCTGAACATTTAGGTGATCCATAAAAAGTAGATAGAAATAATCTACCCACATCATGCTACTTGCACCTTGTGCTTCTATCATGGTTGCTAGGTCTTCTATCCTCCTTGATCTTGCAAAACCCGTGGAAGTTTAGATGATCTCTAAATCTCAGAGTTTGAGATTCACACTCTTAAAGATAGTCACCAAGAGTCTCCTCCTTTGGTACATATCCTTCCTCCATCTCTCTTACTATGACCCAAGGCATGGTACCACGTTGTAGATCTGATGGTGTAGCTGAATTCTCACACCCATAATGTGAAAATCTAGAGCTTTCTTCATGTATAAGCCCTCTAAGAGAATCTCTACATCTCTCCATTCTCATCTCTTTGATGTCTCTGCTAATGCACTACATAGTTTGAAGAAGAAGTTTTGAGAACTCCTTCCCTCCTGATAATTCCTTCATATCTTCTGTAGATCTTCTCCTTCCTATGAGAAGCCTCCTTAGATGACATAATGGCTGAAGTACACAGGTTGAGCCAAGATTATGCTCTACTACCACTGTAATATTCCCAAATAGAAAAAGCAGTAATAGAGTGCATAAAATTGGAAATATGCAGAAATATAATAGATCAAAGCATGAGACAACAATAAATCCATTCCATTATGAATATAACAACAAAATAGGTACAATATCTTGAGGGAGAGATCACTCAAGTTGGGAAAACAAGCCTCCCATGAAAGCATACACCTAGATCTAAGATGCTGTTAATACATAAAGTATAGGAATTCAGAAAACTAAACTGTCTAAGAGAGAATAGCAAATGAAAGATATAAAAATATATTTTTGCTAATATAATGCTCCAAAAATTCCAAGGCTAGAGATCCATGCTCCAAAACAGGATTCCATGACAACCTAGAAAAGGTTTTCAGAAATACACACTATACAAAATATAGCAGATTTGGCCCTAGGGCTAAATAATCTCTGCAAATAAATAATTTATAGGAGATGGATGATCTGATATCCAATATGGCTTATCCTCCTCCAACAGATCTCCTAAATGAATGGCTGATCCCCACACAAGAAACCCAAACACTCCAAATAGGGCAATAAACCCACTACTGCAGCTGCTCTTCAAAATAACGCAGTCCTTGCAGGAAACTGTGCTATAGTTGATGATTGCTACTTGTCCTAGTGCCAAAATGTGTACTGAAGCCCGGAGAACTTCCTCACAAGCCTCTGGATGAAAGGATGATCCCTCCAATGGTAAACTATCTCAAAAAATGGAGATTTATCTCCTCCACTGCTACACCCCTGCAACACAACCCAACTCTAAACAGAATTTCATTGTACATGAGACTAAAGCTCTGCCAAATGCCTAATTGTGTAAGTATAGTGCAAACTGCTCCAAGAAATTCTCAATGGAATAGGTGGGATTCCCGATCAGGAACACCTCGTGCTAAACAACACATGAAATCTTAGCTAAACAGCTAAAGAAAGCTATATGTCTAAATAGAAAATATATCAGAATATCAAATACATCAAGGTAATAATATGGTTTCCATGCTCTTCCTTTTATAATATATGAGCTTCCAAACCCTAAACCCCATCGATTAATGACACTACTTCCATGTAATGTGTCTCCATCTAAAACTGCATTGTCCCTCCATTAATGTCCACTCCTCCATAACAACACTGTTGATTTGGTCAAAGTTGACCCAGTCCACATGTTCTAGCCCCTGTTCACACCTTAGGGTGCTTTATTGAGCTAGAAAGATGATCCACTTTCACATGAGAAGTGGTTTTATTCTTCATAGAGAGATTTATGGGTCTCCCTACCCATTTATTCACCTATCTAAGTGACAAAACAAAAATTTAATATTCCAATTAGCTGCAAGCTAATTTAAAAATATTACATTAGTAAAATAATTTGCATCTTTCAGTTGATCAAGTAAATAGTCTATTCTAGGAAGTGGATAACGGTTCTTTATCATAATACAATAGGTGACCTGCATGGCGAAGTACTTGGTTGGATGATCCCTTTTTCCAACAACTCTTGAATTTTATTGTTGATTTCAACACTCTCCATTACTGGAATCCTATACATGCCAATCATTAGGGGAATTTTGAGGTCTAAAATGGGCCTCCTAAGGAAATTATAAAATAATAGTGGAAATAATAAAACAAGATTAGATTACATCCTCAAATTTAGAGGGAAAAAAGAAAAAAACTATTTTTTCAACTCTTATTTTCAACTTATCTCCCTATGGGTTTACTCACATTTCGAGTCGGAACACTCATTGGATGCATAATTTGATTCCTCATCCAAGGAGTACACATGTTGGATACTTTTGATGGACCATGCTACATGAAAAAGAAGAAATACATGAAAAACAAGATTTCAATCACGGTTTTCCATGCATTTCTCATTTTTCGTGTAGTAGGGTCCATTGAAAGTATGCAACATGGGTACTCGTTGGATGAGGAATTGATTTTTTCATTCAATGATTACTCCCACTTGAAATTTGAGTAAAACCTTAGGGAGATAAGTTGAAAATACAAGTTGAAAAAGTAGTTTTATCATTTTATTATTTTTTTTTACTTTTTTATTTTATTGCCCCAAAAATGGTGAATCATCCCCCATGGTTGACATCATCATCTTTAATCCTATTGGTTCTTATAAATTTTATTTTGGTTGTACATTTTTCTTAGGAGGCCCATTTTAGACCTCAAAAGTTCTCTAATGGTTAGGAAGAGGAGAATATTGCTGCAACTATATTTCATGCTGGATTCCCCTCTTGGGAAGTAATCCATTTGGTTCCTGAAACATCTCATCATTTTTATTAACCACTTAAATCAAATCAGATTTAAAATTTGGATCACAACCTTGGAATGATTCATAATCAACATCATTCTTTGGTTTAATCATAAGACGCACACAATTCTTGCTTGAATTGACTAGTCTTTTCCTTTGTCCTGCATTAACTAATGAAAGATTTAGTTTCTTGCGATGAGCTCTCACAATATACTCCACACTATCTTTGAACAAGTGGTATTTGTTTTCATGGCGATATAATATGGATTTTATATCATAGAGGTAAGGACTACCAAAAACAATTCCTGAAATATCAAGCGGCATAACATCTAATTCAACTTCATCAGTGAAGTATGTTGTGATTGCAAACTGAAGATTACACTTTCTTATAACCTGTAAATTTGTGTTCTTTCATATACAAACCAATGGATATGGTTTGTGATGTGGAATGGTTTAAAGTTGAAGTTTCGTAACTAATTCTTGATATATCAAATTGGCTTGATACCCACTATCAAATAATGTGTCGATTTTTGTATGTTTTGAAATAAGCCTCACATGAAATAATTCAATCCTTGTTTCTTCATTTGGAGTAATAGTGTGAAAATTTGATGAACAAGTGCTAGCAATATATTCATTTCTTTTTATACCCATGGCTGTAGTTTTAGTTTCATCACTCGAATCGGATCCCAAATCCTGTTGAGTGGTTGCAGTTGTTTTCTATTTCCCATTGTTATTTAATTTCTTGGGCCTCATCTCTAGATGAAGCTTGCAACAATGGTCTTCATCGTGACCCTCTTTGGAACAATTTTTGTATGTCATTTTATCTCCTTCCTTTTTAACAGATGCATTTTTCTTTCCTTTTCTTTTGAAACCCTTTCCCTTCTCTCCACCCTTAAATGACTTCTTTTCACCCTCTTCTAGAATATTTTTCCCTCTTGCCTCAAGATGAGTGGCTTGCGCACAAACATCATCTAGACTAGTGGGATTGAACATAAGGATGGTATGCCTTAGGTAGCAATGTAAACCCCCTATATACTTTAGCAACGTGTCTTGTGACTGCAAATCAACACCTAACATAAGAGCTCTTCTTATAAATGCTTGGGTGCAATTTGCACACTTTGACCTTTAAGTTGTCTAAAGTTGTGCCAATTCATGATGGCTTTCTGCATATATTCTAGAGGGTAAAATTGTCTTTTAATTGTAGCAATGAAATTATACCAAGAGATTGAGATCTTACCATGTTGTTTTTATCTCATCTTGTGTTTTGGCTTCCCACCATACTAGTGCTGCACTCTCCAGTCCCAATGAAGCTAGCCAAATCTTTGTATAATCATCTTGAAGGTTTTGAATCCTGCAGTAGACCTCCAACTGACGAACCCAATTTTCAAGCTTCTTTGCATTCACTTCACCATTATACATAGGCAACTCAGATTTTATATCAAGTTTTAACAAGGGTGTTTTACCAATTTCTTTTGAGGTATGTTGACGAGTATGAGTAAGGGTTGTAGTAGTGGAAGAGGATGAAGATGAAGTTGAAGATGGTGGTGAGGATTATGGTGCAGTAGATGGTCGATTATCACCATTTCCATTACCTCCTTCTCCTGGAGAAACCTCTCCTCTTGGAGGCCTGGAGGTTTCACCCTGTAACCTTGTATTCCTCTCTTTATAGAGGTCTTTCACCATCTTTATCATTTCAAAGAAAACCTTCCTAAAATCCTTCTCATCCTCTGTCATGTTATCATTTCCTCCTTCATGAGACATGCTTACTGAAGCCTCAGGTACAACATGAGGTGAATCTTGTGGTGAAGACTGTGGCAATTGTGCCCTCCTTTTCCTTGCTCCAACTAGAGAACCTACACCCACAAGCTTTCCTTCTCCTCTCTTGAGCTTCAACCTTGTAAGAATTTAAAGACTTGCAAAGCAATTAAATCCTCCTTGCACAAGTAAACCTAATGCTCTGATACAAACTTGATCTGAATGGGAAAATTAGTGTTTGTTGTGCTAAATTCCAATTCAAAATATAGTCAAAGTGCTTGAGGATTATGAGGTAAATTGAAAGTTAACCATGAGTTTTTATGTGAATTTCTTTAGCAAATTAATGTAAAAAAAACTCTGAATAACAACATCTAATAGACATAAACATTACCATAAATGGTAACACCACAACAAATGATGAAGGAGTTCACCCCGCCTAGGCTACGTTTCCTTGATCCAACTTCCAATGGCTTGGCCCTCTTATATTATGCTAAAAAATGTGATTACATGTCTTTAAAATGCTCAAACAACTATGAAACCTGTTCCAATGGCTCTAGAATTCCCAAAAATTGCTGTGTGGTCTCTTTATGAATCAAATTTGGTAACAAACTAAGTAATTTATGAATTCCCCAAGTTTTGGCACTAACCGCACCACAAAATCCACCAAATCCGTTACTGAACCTACAAATTTTCCCCCAAATCCTCTAACTGAGCGCTAAATTACCCTATTTCCCGGCGAAATTGTCAGTGCTTTAATTTTGCCAATAAGGCATAAAATCTGAATTTATTTTTTAAAATAAAAAGAACCGTGCATTTTTCGCTAACTGTCGGCATTAAATGTTAATGGTGGTCAAATTGGAGATGGTGACAGTGGTAATTACTCCTTGCGGCTAGCCAAACTGGAGGTCTCGCAGGTGGCGGTGAGTCTGGTCACATTCCCCAACGGGTTGGTTAACATTAATGGTTATGGTTAGTAGGGGGGCGCGGGGCTAGCCTCCTGCCCATACTCTCGCCCCCAAGTGGTGACCAGGGCTATGGATAGACCTCGCCCCCCAACCCCAAATGTTAAACCATATTAAAACAAAACAATTCGGAAACCATGTATTGTTAAGTCTCATGGTGATGGCGCAGTAGTGAAGACTCTTTCTCGTTGCTTGAAGGTTGTGGGTTCACCCCCTGCCTACTTCACTCAGCCCTTGACCCAATTTTGGTGGCCCTCGGGCTGCCATGTGGCGGCCCCTGGCTAGGCCACGTGGGAACCTATGATTGGCCACCAAAACAACCAATTACAACATGCCATTTCAAACCAACCAGAAAATTCCAATTGGCACGATCTCATTTGCTAAAGGAAAACAATCATATGCATAGTCACCCTGCTACGTAGGCATTCCCAGTCAGCTCTACGAACTGCTAACTAGGTTTTCCTGCATTTTGTTTTTAAATTTTCCTGTTTGAAAAAGCATACAGAACACGTTTTTGGTAGCGTATGGTGTCATGTTTACGCGAAACAAGTTGTGCCAAATTCAAAATGACGAGATCTACATGGTCGTTCAAGTTCCACATGATTCTTACAACTTTCATTTTTTAACATAATTTTGAGCACCTGATTAGAGAGAGAGAGAGAGAGAGGGAGAGGGAGGTAGGAGAGTGGAAGGAGGGGAGATAAGAGGAGAGAGGGAGGGATAGAGAGATGGAGATAGAGGGGGGAGAGGTATGGAAGAAGAAATACATAGAGAGTGAAAAGTGGAGAGAGAGAGGAAGTGACAAGGGAGGGATGGAGAGAGTTTGTATGTTTAGGGGTGAGATAAAGAGACAAAGAAGGAGAGATGGAGAGAAGGGGGGAGAGAAGGAGAGAGAAGGAGAAATGGAGGGGTATAGTAACATAGTTGGAGAGAAGGAGAGTGATGGAGGAAGAGAGAGGATTAGAGGGAAGAGAGAGAAGGAGAGAGATGACTTGAGAGAGAGGAGAGAGGGAGGGAGATAAGAGGAGAGAGGCAGGGATAGAGAGATGGATTTGGAGGGGAAGAGAGGGAGGGAAGAAGAAATACATAGAGAGTGAGAAGTGGAGAGAGAGAGAGGGAGTGACAAGGGAGAGATGGAGAGAGAGTGTGTATGTTTGGGGGTGAGATAAATAGACAAAGAAAGAGAGATGGAGAGAATTGGGCATAGAAGGAGGGAGGAAGGGATATAGTAACAGAGTTGGAGAGAGAGAGAGAGAGAGAGGTGGGATAAAACAAGAGAGAGGGGATGTGAGAGAGTGGAGAGAGGGAGGGAAAGAGAGATTGAGTTGTAGGGGGGGAGAGAGATAGGTAAGAATAAATACACATAAAGAGAGGTGGAGAGAAAGAGAGAGGGAGTGATAAGGAAGATGTAGAGAGAGGGAGAGAATGAGGGAGTGATAAGGAAGATGGAGAGAGAGGGAGAGGATGAGGGAGTGATATATAGATAGATTGGAGAAAGAGATTGTATGTTTTGGGGTGATATAGAGAGACATAGGGAGATAGAAATATAGATGTAAGGGGAAGAGAGAGAATAAGAGAGATATGGAGAGAGGGACGGAAGAATAAAGACATGGAGAGTGAGAAGTGGAGAGAGAGAGAGAGGGAGTGACAAGGGAGAGATGGAGAGAGTGTGTATGTTTGGGGGTGAGATAAAGAGATAAATAAGGAGAGATAGAGAGAAGGGGGGAGAGAAGGTGAGAGGGAGGGTTATAGAAAAAAAGTTGGAGGGTGAATAGGGAGAGAGAGGGGGGAGAGAAAGGGAGAGAGAACAAGGAAGAGAGAGAGGATGTAAGAGAGTGGAGAGAGGGAGGGAAAGATGTATTGAGTTGGAGGGGGAGAGAGAGGGAGGTAATAATAAATACATAAAGAGAGAAACACAGAGAGTGAGAGAGAGGGAGTGATAAGCAAGATGGATAGAGAGGGAGAGAGGACAACAAGAGGGAAGAGAGATATAAACATGGGAGAGGGAGAGAAGGGGAAGAAAGAGTGAGAGAGTAATAGATAAATATATTGGATAAAGAGAGTGTATGTTTTTGGGGTGATATAGAGAGACAAAGGGAGATAGAGTCATAGATGGAAGGTGAACTGAGGGAATATGAGAGAGACAGAGAGAGGGAGGGAGGGACAAAGAGAATTCTAGATATGGAGTGAGAGAGTGTGGATGTTTGGAGGGATGAGATAGAGAGACAAAGAAGGCGAGATGGAGGAGGGAGGAAGGGAAGAATATTTCTTGCACTAGATGCACTGATTTCAATGTAGATGGTAATTTATAATCTTATTTGATTGCTTGCATTAGATTCATTGATTTCAGTGTAGATGTTGATTTCTGAATTGATGTATTTGGATGTATGATGGTACATTAATTTTAAAGTGATTGGATTAAAAATTTGCATTGATTTCAGTGTAAACACAAAAAATTATTGACAATATACATTAAATTTTGTGTTATAGTAATTCAACCTATTAATATTGGAGAGAAAGAGAGACAAGATATGATTTGTAGTACAACTGCTCAAGCTAAATATTTAAATGGTTTACGATTTCAACTTTCCTTTTCATATAATCAATATGAAAATATGACAAAACCAACAAGGGTGACAATAAGAATAGTAAAAGAAAATAGTTTGAGATTTTTCACAATGAAGACTATTTGTAATGGAATACATTTTTATTATTCACATTTTCTATCATTCAACACTATTACATTTTCATTTTGCATTCAAAATTTGTATTTCATCATTTTTCATCATTAAAGTTACTAAAAAAATTTAAACTAAGATAACTAAGAAACTTTAAAATTAAAATGACGAGATAAATCTCAGACATATTTAGCATATTTAAATGATTATATTTATATTAGTTGTATTTACATATTATTGATAAAATTAATCATGTGTTCGATAGGTTTTCCGTGGCGGCACACGACTGAAACCAACCTAGATCCCTCTTAACCCCAGATCTATCAATCACCGAAAGGGATTAAATCTCTCGAGGGTCAAACGTTTCCCCAAATTTTGCACTAAAAAAAGAGGTTTTCACCTCTAGAGATTTAATCCCATCGACGCTTAATAAATCTAGAGTTAAGATGGATCTAGGCTAGTATAAATTAGGGTGAAAAAATGGCATTAATTTCCATATAATTTTTCTACTTCTTTTAATTAAAAATTCATTTCAGTTAATTTCGTATAAAAGTAATCACCATGCGACATTCCTGCAAGGAAATTCTCTCACCTGTCGCTATCACATATGGAAAATTATTTATAAATCGATGCCACTGATTTCCTTGCTACCATTTGTGTGATGGATCTTAGCTGAATTTGTTAAATTCTAGACTAGGTGAACCCTTCTATAGTTGATATCGAGTGATAGTGTGCCAGATCTCCAATTCAATGTAATCTCCATATAGAACCCCTTTCAGACTTGATAGATCGACCAAATTTTAGTTAATCGACTCCAACATCTTGAGAACAACATACGTTTATATGATCTGGAGCATACACAGATCCATAAATTGGTGTCAATTTTAGCTCGAAATTTTGTTTGGCTCCAGGACGCCGACCTGAGTTAGCAAAAATTTCAGCAGATCCACAGTTCATTCTCTTCTTCTCCTCGACGCCATCACAAATTTCAATGTATAACCTCGCTCACTCTTCACAAAACCGTGCCAACGTTTTTATTTTGGGATGATTTGGATCTTGATTGGGCTGACTCCTTCATGAATTCTTGGATATCGAGGTAATCTATGTCCATTTGATTGGTCGTGCAAAGCCGTGTATGAATCTGGAGGGAGATGTCACGGGAATTTCACCAATAGTTTGCAGTTTTCCTGGGAGTCCTCTCATTTTTTACGATATTGGAAGATCAACGACAACCCAACATTTGCCTCCTGGAACTTTTGTTCCTGGTCGATGAGAATATTGGATGAGGCCTCAGACGTAGTTAGTCATTTCCAGATTTGTGTTTTTTGGCAACTATTTTCTACGAAGCTATATTTTATGTCTTTGTTAATTGTCTCATTTCATGTTCATAAATCCTGAAAATGTTTCTTATGAGGCAATGATCTCCCAGTTGGGAACTTTCCCATATCAAGATATTGTCACAGAAACAAATAAGTTGAAGGAAATTGTAGTTGATTACACTCCCTGAGGTCTGCCATCGTAATCAACCCCAAGACGAAATTGAATTCGATTTCCACAAGTGACAAATCAATGACAAAAACACAATTTCTTCTCAAGATTTTCCTGTAAGTTCTAGTACAATAAAATGAGTAAGTGTGGCCACGGTTTGCCCTGAAAGTCTTGCTAGTGAGTTATTTTTTTTCATAAAGGAGGCCGGTCGCAAGTTAATTGAATTCTTTTCATTAATCGGTGACTTTGAAGCTCCAAAGCCCTTTTGTTGTAGCTGCTTTGATCTATACACCATCTGTATGTGTTTTTCGGTGAGCGCGAAGAAGTGGCTCGAGAGAAAATACAAATCAAAGAATTTCCGTTGCCTTATATCACCCCAAATTTCCAATGCAGATCTGTCACCACCAGTTAAGCAGTGTGTATTCTAAAACAAATCCACAAAATAATCTAGAAATTCCAGCAAGATTATGAAAATTTTTGGCAGAAATATTTGAAATTTTGGGTTATAGCTATCAAAAATCAAGATTTTGGGTGCCCTAGGGGTTTTTGATGGTGATGAATCCATTTGCACCATTAAAAAAATGATTCAAACACTCCAAATACTTATTTTTTGTGAATTTTTTATACCAAATTCCAACAAAAAACTATCGTCCAGACTATTTTATTGTGTATATAGACAACTATGTTAAGTGGCTACTCCAGATTGTTGACCTAACCCCGAGGCAGAGGATGATGCTTTGGAGAGTCCAATTTAACTTGGTTGTCATGACACATGTGAACAAATTATTCACTTGAAGCAGCTAAAGAGGATCGTGGAGGTTGCTGAGGGTTCATTCATTGCATCACGCCATTCAGAATTGACAAGGTTTTGTCATGATGAAGTTTCCCATCTTTTTAGTTTGCCCATGATTTTTTATTTAAAAAAAAAATTAATTTAATACTCTTTCTTTTTTTATAAAGGAGAAAGGGATTTAAACTTTTGGGGTAAGTTTTATTGAGTTAAAAAATGGATTTCCATTGGAGAATGACTATATGTGTGAATTTGGTTGAAAATGCAATGTATGTTTGGTGGTTTTGATACCATTCTTTGTTGGTTAGTCATGTAAACCTACTTGTATTTCTCTCATTTATGTCATTCTTGGAAGTGTGAAGCTATTGTCATCATCATTTTTGTAATATTCCCAATTAGCTTTAAGCTAGTTGGAATATTAAATTTTGTTTTTTCTTCTTAGTTAGAAGAATAAGAGGGTATGGAGACCCATAAATCTCCTTAGTAAGAATAAAATCACTCCTAATGTGAATGGAGATAATCTTGGTAGCTTGATTAAGCACCCTTATGTGTGAAAAGGTGCTGGAGCATGTAGACTGGGTCAACTTTGACCAAATCAACAACGCTGGTATGGAGGAGTGGACATTCATTAAGGGACAACGCAGTTTTGGAGAGAGATTCCATGCAGGGTAGTAGAGGCTTTAATGAGTGGGGCCCAAGGTGGGAAGGCTCACAAGAATATAAGGAAGGGGATGGCAGCCATAGAGGGTATGTTTTGATTATTGTTTTTTCTATGGTTTGTATGACTTGTTTCTCTCTTCAGCTATTTAGCGGAGACTGCAGTGCTATTTAGCACAAGGGTGTTCCCGAGCGGGAATCTCACTATCATCCTCGAGGGACTTCGAGTGCCCACTCAGGAGAGGTGATTGAGCTTCTTTTCCACATTCTGGCATCAGGCCAAAGCTTCAGTCTTACTATACATCGTAGTTTCTTCCAGATTTGTGTTGTGTTGCAGGGTAGAAGTTGTGGAGGGTTTGTAGGGCCATTTTCTGAGCTTGTGTTTCATTGGAGAGGTAGCCTTTCCATTGGAGGGCCAGAAAGGAAGGTACTTGAGCATTTTATCACCTTTTGGCACTAGGCCAAGCTACCACCACCAACTACAGTGCAGTTTCAGTCCATGACTGCGTAATTTCAGAGATCAGTTGCAAGGGTAGTTTCTGTGCATGATTTGGGGAGTTGGTTCTTCAGTAGAGGGATCGGCCTTTCACCTGGAGAGTCTATTGGAGGAGAGCCACAAATTTCTATATAAGCTTCAGCCATATCTCCCAGTTATTTTGTTGCAGTGAATCCTCAGCCCTAGGCCTTTGGTTCACCGTTTGTATTTTCCAGTGTATTGCCGGAAACCTTCTTGGGTTGTCTAGGGAAAGTGATATAGAGCCTTGTTATTATGTATAAAATCTCTAGAGGCATATATCAATTATTTTATGTCATTGTATGATCTCATGCTGTATCCATTAGGGGAATTTTGAGGTTTAAAATGGGCCTCCTGAGGAAATAATAAAATAATAGCTAAACCAATAAAATAATATTTATAAATTTGCAATTCAATTTTTGCACCACAATCCATGTAACCATAGTTAAATTAAATTCAAAAGTTGTACCAAAATAAAATTAATAAAAAAATTGTATTGATGTGACTATAAATAAGAATGAGTTTTTCAAGAAAAAGTCATTATCACTGAACAACTAATGCATTTGTCTTTTGTACTTAAATAACTTAAAATAAAATATAAATATAAATTTATAAATATTTTATATGCTATTAATTAAAATTTATATTATTTAAATTGTATAATAACATGTAATTAATATACTGTATAAAAATAAAATAAAATAATATAATAAATGTATAGGGATATGTATTGTTTCTTTCAAGAAATATGAAATGACAATAATATATTTTTATTCAAAAAATGTGAAATGACATTTATTATGAGTACTTTAGTTTGACTTTAAAAGTACTTAGATCACTACCATGGTTAACCATGAGTTTTTATCCACCATTGAGAATGTGACAAGTAAGTACCTTTAACTCAATCAATGCCACCTCAACCATTAGGGATGATGTCATCCCCTAAATTGTGATTGGTTCTCATAAAGTGAATTTTGATTGTACATTTTCCTTAAGAGGCCCATTTTAGACCTCAAAATTCCCCTAATGCTATGCTCATCATGACTGCGATGTAGCAGCTTTTTGACATTTTGTATATTAGCAATGTTGAGATTCAACAAGATGACGAGCTTAGTGAAAAGTAAGCACCTTCACTAAGTGGGGGGCGTAGGATATTTTTAGGTGTATGTCTATTTTTACACATGGTGAGCATATTATATAAGTTCCAGGATGCTATTTGTAGATGGTTGATTAAATGTGAGAAATAGATGAAATTCTATTTTTAGAATATTGGGCGAAGTCTATTTATAGATCGTCAATCTAAAAATAGGTGCATGTCGATTATTATTAGCCCTTAAGAATAATCTGACAATAAATATCAACTTTTTCTCTTGGAGCACTTTATTTCAGTGAACAGATTTGGAAAATCAGTGGGCTGAAGGAATTATGCAATTCCTAGGGTGGTTGGTGACTGATGCATGGAGGACTCAGTTAGAACTGAAGTGGCAAAGTTATGACAGAGTTGGAAGAGTAGTTAATGGAGTTGTTATTCAATTTAACTCAGTTAAGTGAGTTAAACTCAGTTGAGCTAGTTTTATCTAGTCTAACTGAAAGATACACTAGTGATATTTTAGTGAATTAATTAGTTAATTAATTCACAACTAATAACTCACTAAAAACTAAACAAATACAACAGTTAAATACTTGCATGTCAGTTCCAGTGGAGACCCAGTGGAGAGATAGGTGAAAGGGTGAGATGGACTATTTGTTGTGACTATAGTGATGCATTCAATGCATCTAACACACATTGGAGATGCCAATGAGGATTGCGTAGTCAAGGCAAGGCCAATTCAAATTCATTCAGGGGTCTTCTTCAACAGGGATTGCGCAATGGAGGTAGGCTGTCAGGAGGCAAGAAATTGGTGCATAGATATGCAAGTTTATGCATGATAGTGTGTAATGATTGTTGATTGTACTGAGAGCTTGATGTACTAAGCTTTATATGAGATTATTACATGATCCATTGATATACATAATATATGATAGTTGGGGTTTTTAGCTTTAAGCTTTCCCGTTGAACAAATGTGTTTATGTGCGATTAAATTCTTCACATGTGTTTGCAATTGGCGATTTAATTTTTGCAAGGAATTAAGTGGAAGGATTCTGTATTTAACATAGGATTAATTTTTTATATTAGGATAATCTGGTAATACATCAGTATTAATAAATTTCTACATGGTATCAGAGTAGTGTTAATCACTGGAGATTGCAATTTTGAAGCAGTGCTGAGTTTTGTGCTGGTGGACAATTTGAATTTGCTACAGAAATTCCTTGGTCCGACAGTTGAGTATTCAATGAAATGTCTTTCAATGGGTTGTGATTGGAGTATTCCCTTAAGGGTATCTCAAATTACATAGCCTTGAAGGATAGGATGGAGGCTGTGCTTGAAGATAATGGACTGAAGTAGTTCATCGATAACGATGTTCCTAAGCCTACTTCTAGCGATGCTGCAGTACTTGACGCATGGAAAAAGAAGGTAGCAAAGACAAGAAGAATTTTTTTGGAAGGTGTGAAAGACCATATTGTGTCAAGCCTTCATGGGTAAGCCACTCCATTTCAATTTGGATGGCTTTGACAGATCGTTTCCAAAGTAGCAGCCACCATAGGAAGTTGGCGCTGAAAGATAAGCTCAGAAAAATCAAAATGGAGAAGGGCGATAGTATTCCAAAATATCTCATGAATTTTTTCCAATGTAGGGATGAGTTGGAGAGTGTGGGGATTACAGTTGCATATGATGAATTGGTGAGCTTGGCTCTCCTTGGGCTTCCGAAGAGTTGGCACAGCTACGAGGACTTTGTCAATGGATGGGAGAAATTGCCAGATTGGGAGCGACTTTGGTCGGATCTTGTGTAGGAGGAGATAAGGCGGAATACCAAGGATGGCTCTTCATCAAAGAAAGATGATGAAGAGAATTGCGCTTTGGTTGCCAAAGCAAGGAGAGGGAAGGGGAAGAAATCCCATCCAAAATCTGAGGCTAAAGACAAGAAGCTGGATTTGTCGAAAGTGAAGTGTTTTCACTGTCATGAACATGGGCATCTCGCCACTAACTACCCACAGAAAAAGAAGAACAAGAAGGATGTTGGAGCTGTAGTGGGTGAGGCCTTAGCCTCGCAATTTGAACGTGATTTATCTTTGATGACATGCTTGGTTTCAAGTGCAATGGGATCGGTGTGGTATCTTGATAGTGGTGCTTCCTTCCATATGACGGGAGACAAGGAGTTGTTTAGTGACTTGGAGGAGAAGGATCTGCAAATGCATATAGAGATGGGAGACGATGGTAGATACAGTGTGACTGAAATTGGAACCATTAATTTTGAGAGGGATTCAGGTAAACCATTTCTACTGTTAGATGTTATGCATGTTCTAGGTCTGAAGAAGAACTTGGTCTCGGTCGCTATGTTGGAGGACAGAGGTTATGACGTTGTTTTCAGCGAGGGAAAAGCTTTCCTGCGACATAAAACAACGGGTCAAACCAAGAGGACGGGGATTTGAGTTAAGAATATCTACAAGCTGGAGGTAGATGGCTGCGCTGCAATGATGGGCAAACCAGAAGAAGTGGCGAGCCGGGATCAGGGCGAATTATGGCACAGGAGATTGGGCCATCTTCACCATGGCGCCTTGAAGATTTTGCAGCAGATTTCTACTAGACTTCCCAAGGGTGCGCAATCAAATCAGTGCAAGGCATGTACTATGGGTAAGTTTGTGAAGACCACCTTTCATGAGAAGGAGAACTGTGCTTCGATGATACTGGAGAGAATTCACACAGATGTGTGTGGACCTTTCTCAGTTGCTTCAACAACAAAACATAGGTATTATGTTATATTTGTTGATGACTATTCTCGTAGATGCTGGATCTTCTTCATGCAGAAGAAGAGCGAAACATTCTCAAAGTTCTGTGAGTTTAAAGCATTGGTGGAGAAGGAGTCGGGGAAGCAAATGAAGGCTCTATAGAGCGATAATGGTGGTGAATATATCTCGAACGAATTCAAAGAATTCTATAGCAAAGAAGGAATTCGAAGAGAACTCATAATGCCTCATAACCCACAACAGAATGGGATCGTGGAGAGAAAGAACAGAACAATCATGGGTGCTGCATGAGCTATGCTGCATGACTAGGACCTACCGATGCACTTGTGGGTGGAAGCATGCAACACTGCGGTTTATGTGCAAAAATGTTGTCCTCATAGAGTACTTGGCATGAGTACACCTGAAGAAGATTTTACTGGTAAGAAGCCTGATATTTCTCATCTAAAGATTTTTGGTTCATCTATTTACATTCATGTGAAAAAGGATGCCAGGAAGAAGTTGGAGCTGACTGCAGAAGTTGGGATATTTGTGGGGTACACAGAAGCACCCCATAATTATCGCGTGTATTTTCCAAACAGTCGAATGACTGTGGTGCGACGGGATATAAAATTCAATGAGGTGAAAGCCATGAAGTTGTCGCTTGAGAGGGAGCTACACTTGCATACAGAGGAGGAGCTACTTGTTCCCAAAGATAAGCTTCTAGATGTGGATTGTTGGGTGTGGAGCCTGATTATCTTGTTTACTTTGTATCACAGCATTGGACCCCTGTACCTTAAAAAGGGGTGACAACGCCGCCCGAAATTAATCGCTGCCGTGGGGGATCCAGGGGGGGCTAGCAGCGCTTTTCGGAGCCCCCCCCTGGCGGGGGTTCGGGGGCAGCGCCCCCGAAGCTAAAAACATATGTAAAATTGCCTTGTAAAAGTATAGTAATTTCTAGTCAATCTGGGCCGTTCATTAGGCAAATGATCTGACGGTAGAAGTTGTGTTTAGATTAGGGTTTTTTTCCCTAGAAGGCAACCCCCTTGTATATATGAGGGAGGCATTATATTCTTGGGTGGCCATTATGAGTGTATTCTCGGAGCGAGAAACAGAGAGGGAGACTGTGAGAGAGAACAGAGGATATTACAGCGGATCTGCTGTAGGTTTTGTCTCTTCATTTTATTGGATAATATAAAGGAAGGACTGGCTGTTCGGGGTGGACGTAGCCCAAACTGGGTGAACCACGTATATCTGTGTCTCTCTGGTTTTATGTGTTTTGTGTGCTTGTATTTTCCGCATATTTTATGTGTTTCATTGCTCTATAATATTTAATTTTCTAACAACTGGTATCAGAGCCGAAGGTATATTTGGCTGATAAACTCGCAGGAAAAAAGGGTTCCTGGTTCGAGTGGGAGCAATGACGGACGATGGTAAGTTTAGGGTCGAGAAATTTAACAGCCAAAACTTTGCGCTGTGGAAGATGCAGATGGAAGATTATCTGTATCAGAAAGATCTGTACCTACCATTGAGCGGAAAAACAAAGAAGCCGGCGACCATGACAGACGTGGAATGGAACATTCTCGATAGAAAGGCACTCGGAACAGTACGGTTGTGTCTTGCGGCATTAGTCGCCTTCAATATTTCGAAGGAAACAACAACAGAGGGTTTGATGCAGACGTTGGCGAAACTATATGAAAAACCCTCGGCCTCAAACAAGGTATTTCTTATGAAACGACTATTTAATATGAAGATGTCGAAAGGTGGATCTATTGCAGACCATTTAAATGAATTTAATACAGTTACCAGTCAGTTAAGTTCTGTAGGGGTAAACTTTGATGATGAAGTTAGAGCTCTGTTATTCTTGTGCTCATTGCGAGAGAGTTGGAATGGTTTAGTAATGGCCATTAGTAACTCTGTCTCTGGATCTAGTACTTTAAAGTTTGATGATGTTGTTGGTGCTATCCTTAGCGAGGAAATGCGACGGAAAAGCTCAGGTGAGACATCAGGTAATGCTTTGAGTGCAGAGTCTAGGGGAAGAAGAATGGAAAGAGGAAAGAGCTCGGGATATCGCAGTAAATCAAGGAAAGGCAGATCCAAGTCTAGATCGGGGATAGTGTGTTGGAATTGCGGAAAGAAAGGACACCTAAAGAAAGACTGTAGATCTCGGAAGGGAAAAGAAGGAGACACACAGCAAGAAAACAATCATGAAGCAAATGTGACAGGTGATGTGTTACAAGATGCTTTGATTCTTTCTTTCGAAAATGTTACTGATTCTTGGGTTGTAGATTCGGGGGCTTCATTCCATGCCACACCTGATAAGAAATATTTTCATGACTATGTTCAAGGAGATTTTGGACAAGTTCGTTTGGGTGATGATAAACCCTGTAAAATTGTTGGAATGGGTAAAGTTCTTGTAAAACAACATAATGGAAACCAATGGCTACTAAAAGAGGTAAGGCATGTTCCAGATCTGAAGAAAAATCTGATTTCAATAGGGTAGTTAGGTGGTGAAGGTTGTGTGACAACTTTGACAGATAAAACTTGGAAGGTCACCAAAGGAGCCCTGGTAATAGCAAAAGGTGAAAAGGTTGGTACATTGTATTTATGCAATGGTATTTCTAACTCTGTTAATGCTTTAACTTCCAAAGGAGCAGATGCAATATTATGGAATCATAGGCTCGGACACATGAGTGAGAAGGGAATGAAGATTCTCCACTCAAGAAATTTGTTGCCAGGTTTGAAGAATGTTGATTTGGATTTCTATGAGAATTACATTTATGGAAAACAGAAGAGTCAGATTTCTCAGAGTTGGGAAAGAAAAGAAGAGCGAAAAATTGGAGCTTGTGCATACAGATGTATGGGGACCTGCTCAGGTATCATCTCTCGGTGGCTCTCGTTATTATGTTACTTTTATTGATGATGCAACTAGACAAACATGGATTTATTGTATTCAGAATAAATCTGATGTATTTGATACTTTCAAGCAATGGAAAGCTTTGGTTGAGATTGAGACAGGAAAGAAGTTGAAGTGTCTCAGATCAGACAATGGAGGTGAATATTGCAGCAAAGAGTTTGATAGGTACTGTTCAGAGCATGGAATTCGTAGAGAGAAAACAGTTCCAAGAACACCACAAGAAAATGGTGTGTCAGAAAGGATGAACAGAACAATCATGGAGCGTGCAAGGTGCATGAGATTGCATGCAGGATTGCCTTTACAATTTTGGGCAGATGCTATAGATACTGTTGTTTATCTAATAAACAGAGGGCCTTGAAGTTCCTTGGATGGTGGTATTCCAGAGGAAGCATGGACAGGTAAAAAGGTAAACTACTCTTTTTTAAAGCCTTTTGGTTGTGAGGCCTTTGTCCATATTAATAAAGAAAACAGAACAAAGCTTGAGGCAAAATCAAAGAAATGTACCTTTATTGGATATGGTGCTAATGATTTGGTTATCGCTTATATGATTATGAAAATCACAAAATCATTAGGAGCAGAGACGTAATATTCAATGAAAAGGTCTTGTATAAGAATCAGCTGCAGGAAAAGAAACAAGAAAAAGAAAGCAAGGAATACGCAGTTCTTGATGAGATATCTGAAAAAGTAAAGGTGCCTGAAAATAATAATAATCAACAACCACAGTAGCAGCAACCACCACAACAGCAACAGGCACCTCAAACACCTGAAAGTGGTGTTAGAAGATCTACCAGGATAAGTAGACCCCCTGAACGATACTCTCCTTCATTATATTATTTATTGCTGACTGATTCTGGTGAACTTGAATGTTATGAAGAAGCAATGAAGGTTGAAAGTAGGAAGAAGTGGGAGCTAGCCATGGAAGAAGAGATGGACTCCTTAATGCATAACCAGACTTGGGACTTAGTCAAGTTGCCTGCAGGTAAAACTACATTGCATAATAAATGGGTTTACAGGCTGAAGGAAGAAGATGGAGGAAAACAGAGGTACAAAGCTAGACTTGTGGTGAAGGGATTTGCACAGAAGAAAGGTATTGATTTTGATGAAATATTTTCTCCTATTGTTAAAATGAATTCAATCAGAACTGTTTTAAGTCTTGTAGCAGCGGAAGATTTACATCTTGAACAGTTAGATGTAAAGACAACATTTCTCCATGGAGATTTGGAGGAAGAGATATACATGCAGCAACCAGAAGGATATGAAGTAAAAGGGAAAGAAAAATTGGTGTGCAGGTTAAAGAAGAGCTTGTATGGCTTAAAACAGGCTCCAAGGCAGTGGTATCTAAAATTTGACAAGTTCATGTTTGAACAAGGTTATACTAGATGTCACTCTGATCATTGTGTTTATCTAAAAAGGAAAAATGATGGCGGCTATATTATATTGTTATTGTATGTAGATGACATGCTTGTTGCAGGGTCTAACATGCAGGAAATAAATGTGCTCAAAAGAAAATTGGCAAATTCATTTGCAATGAAGGATTTGGGAGCTGGAAAACAAATCCTTGGTATGAGGATAACTAGAGACAGGAAAAATCGCAAATTAACACTGTCTCAGAATGAGTACATAGAAAAGGTGTTGAAAAGATTTAATATGCAGAATGAAAAACCAGTTAGTACACATTTTGCTAGCCATTTCAAACTTAGTAAGGAGATGTGCCCAAAGACCCAAGAAGACATGGATTATATGTCTAAAGTTCCATATGCATCAGCAGTTGGAATTTTAATGTATGCAATGGTCTGCACAAGGCCTGATATTGCACATGCAGTGGGAGTTGTAAGCAGGTATATGAACAATCCAGGAAAAGAACATTGGATGGCAGTAAAATGGATTCTCAGATATTTGAGAGGTACCACAAATAAAGCATTATGCTTTGGTGGTTCAAACATTGCTCTACAGGGATATGTTGATGCAGATATGGCAGGTGACAGAGATAACAGGAGGAGCACTACAGGATATGTATTTACTGTAGGTGGAACAGCTGTCATTTGGGTTTCAAAAATCCAAAGTGTTGTTGCACTTTCAACAACAGAAGCAGAGTATGTTGCTGCTACAGAGGCTAGTAAAGAAATGATTTAGTTACAAAGGTTTATGGATGAATTGGGTAAGAAGCATGATATGGGCACACTATACAGTGATAGCCAAAGTGCTATTCATCTTGCAAAGAACTCAGCATTTCATTCCAGGACTAAACACATACATCTCAAGTATCATTTCATACGGTCAGTATTGGAAGATGGAGAGTTGAAGCTGGAAAAGATACACACTAGCCAGAATCCTGCAGATATGCTAACAAAAGTTGTAACCAGGGAGAAACTGAAAATGTGCTAAGTTTCAATTGGTCTTCAAGGATGACGATGAAGATGAGAAACAACCAGGTCCAAAGAGGAGTCATTTTCGACAAATAAGCGGTGGTGGGTTATCTGATCGGTCTCGAGTGGGGAGATTGTTGGGTGTGGGCTTAATTAATCTTGTTTGCTTTTATAGAGAACTTATTGGACCCCTGTACGATAAAGGGGGCGGCAACAACGCACAGAGTGTGTTTGCGAAGTGGGGGGGTCCGGGGGGAGGCGGCGGCGCACCGGGCCCCCTGGCGGGGTTCGGGGGTGGCGCCCCCATATTAAACATATGTAAAATTGCCTTGTAAAAGGCATAGTAATTTCCCTGGTCCAATGCGGGCGTTCATTGGACGAATGATCACGACGGTAGAAGTTATGTTTAGATTAGGGTTTTTTGCCCACTGAGGAGGAAACCCCCTTGCATGTGGGGGCATTGTATTGCGGCTATGCATTATGAGTGTGATGAAGAAAACAAGGGAGCGCGAGAGAACAAAAGGATATTACGGTAGTTCTTTGTAGGTTTTGTCTCTTCATTTTTGTTGGATAATATAAAAGAAGGACTGGCTGTTCGGGGTGGACGTAGCCCAAACTGGGTGAACCACGTATATCTGTGTCTCTCTGGTTTTATGTGTTTTGTGTGCTTGTATTTTCCGCATATTTTATGTGTTTCATTGCTCTGTAATATTTAATTTTTCTAACATGGATCAGCCACAGGAGGAGATTTATGGAGTGGGGGAGTCCACTAATGCAGAACCAAACATCAGAACAAGTAGAAAGTATACCACAGAAACTGAGAGACTGAAGTTTGATGTGGCAGAGAATGTAGGAGTCCCTACATCATAGCGCAGACAGAGACAGTCACTTGACCGATTTACTGGATACATGGCTCTCATAAGCAAGTGTATCGTGACAGAGCCATCTTCTTTTGAAGAAGCAGTGCAGGAGCCCACATGGGTAGATGCCATGGTGGAGGAGTATGAATCAATTGTTAGAAACAATGCTTGGGAGATTGTTCCAAGGCCGGTGGGTAAATCAGTGGTAGGTTCAAGATGGATCTACAAGGTAAAGCAAGCTGTTGATGGGAGCATCGAGAAGTATAAGGAAATATTTTTTGCCTGGGGCTTCTCACAGATCGAGGGGATTGATTATGAAGAAACCTTTGCACCTGTCACACGATATTCTTCCATAAGGACCATCCTTTCTCTCTCAGTGCAGATGGTTTGGAACATTCATCAGATGGATGGGATTATTGAGGAAGAGGTGTACATTGAGCAGCCTGAAGGATTTGAGATCTTCAACAACGAGTTGCATGTGTGCAGACTCAAAAGAGTGTTGTATGGGTTGAAGTAAGCACCATGTGCGTGGTACACATGGATCAACAACTATTTCACTGGACTTGGCTTCACCAAGAGTGAGGCGGATGCAAACTTGTAACAAATTGTGGTGGAGGGTAAGATTTTTATCATTGTTCTTTATGTTGATGATTTAATACTAACAGGTGATGAGAAGTTGATACACTCATGCAAGGAAGATCTTGCAAAAGAGTTTGAGATGAAGGATTTGGGCCTCCTTCATTATTTCCTTGTATTGGAAATACGATATCGAGAAAGTGAACTGTTTGTGTCTCAAGGCAAGTATGCTCAGGAGATACTTGGTAAGTTTCACATGGAGGATTGCAAGCCCATGGATACTCCTCTTCCAGGAAATTGGAGGAAAGAGGACGCTACTTCGGCAGAGGTAGTGGATTCCACTATTTATCGACAGTTGGTAGGTTCACTCATGTATTTAGTTAATAAAAGACCGGACATATGCTATGCGGTGAACTAGCTTAGTCAAGCGATGGTTAAGCCTACCAAGCTCTTTTGGAAGGAAGGAAAGCATGTCCTGAGGTATCTTAGGGGCACATCTGAGTATGGATTATGGTATAGGCAGATGGATGAGATGAAGTTGCATGGCTTCACGGATGCAGATTGGGCAGGCAGCCCAACGGACAAAAAGAGCACATCAGGAGGGGTTTTCAGTATCAGATCTACAACAGTTTCTTGGTACATCAGGAAACAAATATCCGAGGCACTCAGTTCAGTGGAAGCAAAATACATGGCAGCAAGTCAAGCTGCATGTTAGGCTATCTGGATGAGGAAGATATTGGTCGGTTTGTTCGGTTCTCATTTAGATCCTACATTGATAAATTGTGATAATCAGAGTTGCATTAAAATCTCGATTAATCATGTGTTTCGCGACAGATCTAAACATATTGATATCCGGTATCATCATATTAGAGATTGTGTGCAGCGGAAGATCATGTTGCTTTAGTACATTCCTACAGAAGATCAGGATGCAGATATTCTGACGAAGACGCTCAGCAGGAGCAAATTCAAATACCATAGAGGCAGGATCGGGGTGAAGGATAATCCCTATCTTGTTGAGAGGGAGTGTTGAGATTCAACAAGATGATGAGCTTAGTGAAAAGTAAGCACCTTCACTAAGTGGGGCCTGCAGGCTATTTTTAGGTGTATGTCTATTTTTAGACATGGTGAGCATATTTTATAAGTTGCAGGATGCTATTTGTAGATGGTTGGTCAAATGTGAAAAATAGATGAAATTCTATTTTTAGAATATTGGGCGAAGTCTATTTATAGATTATCGATCTAAAAATAGGTGCATGTCGATTATTATTAAACCTTAATAATAATCTGACAATAAATATCAACTTATTCTCTTGGAGCACTTTATTTCAGTGAACAGATTTGGAAAATCAATGGGCTGAAGGAATTACGCAATTCCTAGGGTGGTTGGTGACTCATGCATGGAGGACTCAGTTAGAACTGAAGTGGAAAAGTTATGACAGAGTTGGAAGAGTAGTTAATAGTGTTGTTATTCAGTTTAACTCAGTTAAGTGAGTTAAACTTAGTTGAGCTAGTTGTATCCAGTCTAACTGAAAGATACACTAGTGAGAGATTAGTGAATTAATTATTTAATTAATTCACAACTAATAACTTACTAAAAACTGAACAAATACAACAGTTAACTAGTTGCATGTTAGTTCCAGTGGAGACCTAGTGGAGAGATAGGTGAAAGGGTGAGATGGACTATTTGTTGTGACTATAGTGATGCATTCAATGCATCTAACACACATTGGAGATGCAAATGAGGATTGCGCAGTCAAGGTAAGGCCAATTCGAATTCATTCAGGGGTCTTCTTCAGCAGGGATTGCGCAGTGGAGGCAGGCTGTTGGAGGCAAGAAATTGGTGCATAAATATGCAAATTTCTGCATGACAATGTGTAATGATTGTTGACTGTACTGAGAGCTTGATGTACTAAGATTTGTATGAGATTATCACATGATCCATTGATATACATAATATATGATAGTTGGGGTTTTTAGATTTAAGCTTTCCTGTTAAAAAACTGTGTTTATGTGCGATTGGTTTTCTTCACATGTGTTTGCAGTTGGCGATTTAATTTCTGCAAAGAATTAAGTGGAAGGATTTTGTATTTAACATAAGATTAACTTGTTAGATTAGGAGAATTTGGTAATACATCAATATTAATAAATTTCTACAAGCAACACCTTACCTTTGATGGGGTTTTTTCGTTGGAGGCTTGTTGTTTCATGTTGTATGATTTGTGCCACATTATATTGTACTATTTTGCTGCTAATATGACTAATAAAATGGCTCCATATTTGTCTCCTATGTTGATGCAATGATTTTCATTGCTATTTCCATTTTTATGTCCTATATTACTGCTTTTCCTATTTTGGAATATTACAATGGTATTAGAGCATAATCTTGGCTTAGCTTGTGCATCTAAGCCAATATGTCATCAGAAGAAGGATATCCTCTCACAGATAGAGAGAAGAGGTATCTCAAGAGAAGAAATCAGAGATATGATTATACATATGATAAAGAAGACAAGGGAAAAACTCCCTTATCAAGAGAAGATGAGGAGAAGGAGTATCCCAAGCTTCTTCTTCAAACTATGCAAGATATTGCAAGAGAAATAAAGGGGATGAGGATGGATAGACACAAAGAATCCCCTAAAGGGTTTCTACATGGAGAAGGCTCTGACATTTCTAATCAATGGAGTGATCAACCAGTGAAGCAGCAGGTTTCCAAATGCTCTACAATGCCTACATTTTTAGCAGTGGGAAATGGAGGGTTTCAAGAACAAGAAACTCTTGAAGACTATTTTCTTGAGTATGAGTCTCAATCTCAGAGATTCAAGGACTGTTTGAGATTTCAAGAGTTTTGTCAGATCAAGGAAAATAGGAGACCCCGACATCACAATAGAGGTGGAGGATTCATAAAACACAATGAACTTCACTAGACTATGGGCAGATTTTTCTTACCCACTTTTGATGGGTCATCAAAATGCACTGCCAAATTATGGGTAGAGAAGATAGACATCTATTTCCAGTTGAACTAAGTACCAGAGATGGAGGCCATCAAAATAGTAGTGCTGCACCTTGAGGGTGAAGCACATGATTGGTGGTTTCATGATATTTCTACATTGGGTCATGCCAATGTGACTGCATATTCAGAGTTCACAAGGAGGTTGGTGGAGAGGTTTGATCGAGGAGACCTGGAGGCACCTTTCATTGGGCTAGCTAAGCTCAAACAATCAGGTAATCCAAAAACTTATATTTATGAATTTCTGAAACTTTCTGTTATGGTTCCTAATTAATCTATGACAAGGAGGGTCTATATGTTTATTGATGGGTTAGCATAACCTCTACATGGGTTGGTTAAATCTACCAAACCCAATACCCTTCAAGATGCCATTGAGAGGGCTAGAGATCTGCAAGATGCCTTACCAAGAGAAAAGGCAACATTTCAGAAAAAGCCCACTTTTCCATCAAAGGGAAAAGATGAAAAGGCTCATCCTTCAAAGGAGGGCCAAAACAAAGTACCTGTTAGTGATGATGTCCAAATATACTTGAGGGGAAGGAAGCTTTTCTTCACATGCCAAGAATCATGGCCACCCAGACATAGATGTGCAGTAGGAAAGGCACACTATATATAGATATTTTCATATGATGAGGAGGAAGAAGAAGAGGAACCAGAAGGAGGTCATAGTGCTCGGATAGCAGGAGAGGATCCACCACCACCAGGAGGTGGGAATGGAGAATTTTCTCCAATTGGAGGGACCCTTGCATCATTGAGAGGAGTACCCAAGTACTTGACCTTGAGGGTTCGAGGATCCATTCAGGATCAGAGGGTTTCAGTTTTGATTGATAGTGGGGCTACCCACAACTTTATTAATGCCCAACTAGTGCAGAGTTGGGAAATACCCACTGATGATTTTGAGGGATTTTCAATTTTGGTCCCAGGAGCGAGAACTATGCTGTGCATGCATTATGTTCCATCTTTATCTATCACCATGGGGACATATACATTGAATGATCAATTTTTTGTGGTTGACATACCTGACACCAATGTGATATTGGATGTGTAGTGGTTTATTACTTGGGGGAAGGTCACCACAGATTGGGAGACTTTGCAGATGGAGTGGATGGATAGAAATAGTGGCAAACATAAGATGATTAGGGGCATGCACACATATCTCTCACATACAACTTCTACACAAAAAACAAAGCTGGATTTGCGGAGTGGAAGTAAGGACCTAACAGTCCTATCAGTTATGCAGATGACTTTAGCCCATGAGACATTATTGTTTAGTGGCATTCCACCTGGGAGGCCACCTGATTAGGAGTTGGTGAGAAATGTCTCACAACATGTTGCACCACTCATAGATCCAAGAGGAGTGGGAACATTAGGAGGTCATGGTACAACACAAAGAGTCTTGGGTAGGCTTAAGGAAGAGGGAGAAATTCTCCCAATATCATCATTACCCACTCTCACCCCACATCTTGCATTGAGAGAGGATGCTTCATGGATGGATGATGGCACCATCATGGTCCAAGGAGACTACTTCTTGACTTTGGAGGCTCAAAAGATATTCTCACTTGGGGATAAATCTTCCACACATTGTAGAGGATGGCAACCACTCATGCATACATTGGCCAGAATCAGGAAGTTTGGATGGGTGATAGCTTCCCATGGAAGACTAACCCCCAAAAGCTTCATCCATTACTTGAGCATGAGCAACTACAGGAGGAGAAATAGAGGAAGGATAGCAGCATCCCGATATGTGACTTTGGCATGGGAGATGTCAAAGAAGGGGGCCACCACATGACAAATTCTCTACATGATAGATCATCAACGCTGTCACTATGGAGGATAGATCCTTATTGGAGATCCCAGTTGTTGGTGGATTATTCCAAGGATATTTATACATGTATGATACTTGATGACCAGCTATTATATGAGGGATATTCAGTAAGAGATGGGGTCATCTACTATCAGAGTAGGATCTTCTTATCTAGAGCATCCAAGCTCAAGGAGAAACTACTACATGCAACACATGAAGATTTTCTCTTCAGCCACACTTATGCCATGAGATCATACCACACAATCATGGAGGGATTCACTTGGGAAGGCTTTGAAGAGGAGATACATAAGCATATTAGGAGATGCATAGATCATTTGGAGATGGAGGAGAGACATAACTCTTAGATGGAGTTATCACAACCACCTCTTTCCTCTTTGGGAATTGTTAGCCATCCATAATTTTGACACATTCAAAGATGGCTAAAACAGGTCTTTAGCCTTCAAGAAACAAATTTGAAACAAATCTGTGAGTTCTTGAAGTCTATTGTGTTCAATATCCTTCATAAGACCCATTCCATTGATAAAATTCACTTAAAAATCCTCAAAGAAGCCCTGCTATTATAAAAGAGATTGTTTCTTGGCCACTTCTCCATCATTTCACCTTCATAAATCTCCTCCAAAGTCCCTCCATTTTTCACTCATTATCCAAGTTACAAATCTCTCTACAAAAACCCCCCATTTTCCCTTCTTTACCCTTCATTTCCTAAAAATTAAACCTCCTTTAAACCTTATAAGACTCTTTATTATGGTTTAAAACCCTTTTTTCTAACCTATCGAAATACTTAAAAAGGTCTAAAAATATACTTTTTAAGCCTATTTCCGCACTAGTGACCATATCAGGCATTAAGCCCCTGCGGTCTTAAGTTTTTAGCCTTTTCCCCATGTGACCAAGCCCCGTAACCAAGTGTTGAGTCCTTGACCGCTTTCACTTAAAACCCCCTTCCCTTATCTTTTCTCTGCTATTTTCATTTTCCCCCTGATACAATCTTAACCGTCGATCTTGCTGATCCAACGGTTCCCACTTATCCTCATTTCCGAACCCCGTCTCTTTTAACCTTCCACTTCCCGACAAAATAGACGACGTCACTGACTAGTCCCCACCATCCATCTAACAACGCATCTTTTATGTGATCGCACCCATTCCTCACTGTCGATCTGGCTACCCCAGATTGGACGGTCTGCGTGCTATTTCATGCTTGAATCACCAGAGGAATTGATCGCACATTTCCGACACGAAAAAAGTGGTTTTGGTGGGACACGCATCAGCCACCAAGCCATATCGCGTTCATTCAAGCCAATACCACTTACCCCCTACCTCGTGCGCGAATGCCACCTCTGGTATTCCTGAAACCACTTTCACATATTTTCGCGCCATAATTCAAATTTAAACCCTGGTTCTTCAACTCTCCGCCATGGAACCCTTCTTCGCATGTTCTCCTCCCTCTGCACTACTCCTCCACCATCCTAACACCTCTGAAAGAAGTTAAATCCAAAGAAAGCAGGTTTATATAATTGTTTAATGTTTTATTGCAGGTTTAATGGCGGCCACCCCACAAACAGGCCGTCCCACAGAAAATTCAAAGTTACAGAGCCTAGGATGACAATACTTAGGCCCAGTTTCATGCAAAAAAGGGACCCAGGGTTAGATTCAATGAATTGGCCAATGTGTCATGAACATTGGTTAATCCGATAAGACCCTCCAGTGTAGAAAGAGACACCTGACAGCAAACATCAAAGATCAATGAAGAACAGTGGAAATTAAAGAAATTAAGGATTAAATATTAAGTCAAAGGTTGCAGCTCAAGGAATTAACCACTGATTTGCAAGGATAAAGCGTAGTTGAAGACAAATCAATTAAAGTCAAAATAGTCAGTAAAGGAAAAAAAGCCTGAAAGATGATTAAAAGAGGCCTAAAGTTATATCAAAGGCCTAATAAGAGTTTAAAGAGCATAATCAGACAGATCAACAGAAAGATGGCTTTGAATGACAAATCACCGAAGCCTTTACTTCTCCAAAAGATCAAAATGCCACCTACAAACTTATTTACCTCAAAAGAATACAAATTGAATGCACAGTCAGAGATCTTTTCTAAAGACAACTCAGAAGTAATTTCCAGCTACCAAAAGCCTCAAAAGTCAACAAAAGTGACTGAAGTAGATGAAAGTTAATGTAAAAATCAATTAACAGAGTTAAGACATTAAATATCTTCTCCATTAGGCATCCTAAAGGTCAAGAAGCATTTAATCTATATTAGTTGAATAGTTAGACCTTCCTTTCACTCCACCTCCTCAATTTACCTATATATATATCATATGAGGAGCCCAATATTGTTGTTGGTTGGTTGGATACTTATTGAATGTAAATAGTTGCTAAAGCTGTTGAAGCTCTGTTGAGTAATTGAAGAATAATAGGCAGAGAAGAGAAGTTGGAGTTGTAAAGACCTATTGGACTTAAAGATTGTAACTGGTTTTAACATCAAATATACAAGCTGATTTATGGGATCTTGGTCTATGTCAATGGTGATGTTTTTCTTACTGTAATTGTTGTTTTTCTTATGTTTTCATACTGTCCACTTTCTATGATAAAGAACATCAAATTTAGATTAGGATTTACTGTAAAAGGTACCCTAATTCTCACTGATAAGCTTTATCTTCATGTTTTCTTCTAATTGTGCGTTTGAGGATAATTCAATAGAGTATAACCAGTCAAGGAATGTTGGTGAGCCCATGTCTTGCTGAGTAAAACTTGAGACATTATTCTTGAATGATCTTTTCACTGCATGATAAGTAGAGTCCTAATCAAGGAAGTTTATGGTTAGCCCTGTCCCTTGTTTAGTCTTAAACAACTGTTTTGAAGATTTCCCTTAAGAGTATGTTGAAAGCAGGATAGGTTCAAAGTCCTTACTTGATCTTAGGCTACGTTTTATGTTTATCTTAAATGTTTTCCCTTAAGAGTATGCTGAAAGCAGGATAGGTTCAAAGTCCTTACTTGATCTTAGGCTACCTTTTATGTTTATGTTAAATGTTTTATTCTTTCTGAAGGTAGTCAAGAGGATTACTGGATTGTTGTCTTAGAAGTTGGCTTTAGTAGGAGTTTTCCCAGAGAAGCCTATGGTTTGCCCTGTCCTCTGGCCTGCTTCAAACAGTTACTTTGAAAGGATTGTCTTGTGTAGTGAAGTTAATAGATTCTTAATTAATTATTAGCTTTGCTTCTTTCACCACACTTCTTAATGTTTCATACCACAAACTCAACATAAAGAGATCTTTTGATATATATGACTTGCCCCATGGACGACTCTTGAAACTTTTTGTGAAATTAAATCCTTTTGTGACTCCATAGCCCAATGGATTGATACTGTCTCTTACCTATCCTATCAGCTGAACCATTCTTTCAACTTATTCACACCTTTACCATTCAAAAGACTTCTTTTATTTTGATGATATCCTACCCAACCAAAACCAAAACAAGTTCCATTGATGCTTTGTAACTAGCCTAATATCATAATTAAGTATAAAGATATATAATTCTAAGACACTAATAGAGAGATCCCTCTCTGAATCTAGGAAGGCTAGATCCTAGGATTTCAAAGTGGTTCTGATGTTGCCTTGTCATTTGGTATGCCAATCTACCAAATCACAGGACCCCAACATAATGGCAACTCCACTAGGGAATTCTAAGTGAATTACATCTTATACATCCTTAAGACCTCAGAAGACCCACAAACCTCCTTAGATTAGTATTCAATCGCTGATGGTGGACAACAACTCATCTGAATTTTTTTGAAATCCTCCACCTGGCAACTCCACAACTCACAAAAGACCTAAATGACTCCACTGGTAGAATACTCTAAACTGGTTGAAAAGATACAATGACCTCTTTCTGAACAAACATGGATTCAAGTATAGACAGAGAAGCAAAACTAGAGACATTATTGGATATAATAGGCAAAATGATGTATATACTTGATAAAATAGTGGAAAGGTGTGAGGCTGATATTAATATTGATTATCCAGAGCAACCTATGCCTTCTCCTGATAAAAAAAAAACTCAACCACTACAAGATAGAAGCAACAAATACAATATGCATGATGAGCAAGATTTTGAAGAAGAAAACAATAAAGAAGGTTGTTGAGAAGGTATTGATTGCCTACCTATTCCTTGTGTTTTACTATTAAGAGAACTTTACGAACAAACTGCAAATACAAAAAGTAAGTAGAACTTTGAGGAAACAATTAGCCATGTAGAAAACACAATATCTGAACTAGCAGAAAAATCAGCACATATTGGGACTCTCCCTCTATGTTATAACTCATTTCAGATTATAAAAGAAGAGTGGCATCCTGACAATATAGTAGAGACAATTCATGAACCTCATATTCAAATCGACTATCACAAAGATCAAGAGGAGTTGTCTGAGAGTGAAAAAGATCAAGAAAAAGAAGAGAATCCTAAAAATCTCCCTGCAAGCACAAGTAATGATTCGCTTTCCCTTTTAGGGGAGGCTCAAGAACACATCCGGCCACAAAATCAGCCTACAAAAGAGAAAGAGAACTGCTACATTTCTGCCCAAAGAAAAATAAAAATTCCTCCTCTTTTGACAGAAGAAGAAATTGACGAAATATTAAACAAGCAGCCAGCCTCTCAAACTCTAGAAGAGCCAAAACCTTTTATTCATTCCCTTGCTAATCCTTGTTGCTATAAATCAGAAATTAAACTTGTAGATCAATTAAAAAAGGAACAAACTGATAATCCAATATGTTTGATTGGTGAGATTGTTTATACTAATGATTCTCCAATTTTTGATCAGTCTGATGATGATGATGAACTCCAAATAGAAACTAATCATGCAGGACAACCAACAGTTGATTGGTGTCATGAATTTCATTATCATCAGCTTGAAAACAACAATCAAGCAATGCAGCCCATCAGAAATAGCTTTCACATAATTGGAAATCAACAATCTATCAGTTGTGATGATGAGGTTGAAAAGAAAGAGGAATTTCTTGAGCAAGTTGGAGATAAGGAACCTTCCCCTGAAAAGGTGGAAGTAATAAAAAATACCCTTGCTCAAGAACATGGTGACCTCTTCATAGAGTTCAGTCCACTAAATCAGAATATACTAGGACTACAAGAAGACAACACTGCAATATATGATTAGTCCTCTAGTTCAGATCACAATGAAGATGAGGAAGATTTTCTTTCTCAAAAGAATCTTTTTCTTGATCCAGTGGAAGAAAAAATAACCCTGGTTTAAACTTACCTCTCAAATAATCCCAACCAGGTATTATTTCAAGACCCCTTCGCTCATTTTTTAAAGACATTTGAGGAAGGGATAGAGATTGTTAGGAGCAGTGTATCACCAAATGCAACAAATTTTTTTAGCACTGCTGCTAAAGAACAAATGAGATGGGAGTGGCCCTGTCTGTCCAACATGCTCAAAGAGATGAGAAAAGACCAGTCATGGAACCATCTGATTAACTGGATGTATTGGAAAAGAGAAATTGTCAGCTAAACATGTAAATATTTCAGAGTTAGATCAGGGTAGGTTGGAATGTCAATAAAGCTCAGCCTATGAGCATTTAGTTAGTTTTTTGTTTTTTTCTTTGAAAGAAAATTTGAAAAATACAAAAAAAATAGAAAATAAAAAGAGGGCAGATTAGAAAAAGAAGAAAGGTACAACCCCATACCAAAAAAGAAAGAGAGCCTGAAAGTGTGCAAGCCTAAATGCCACTACTTGAAAGAGCACTGCTATTTAGTCATATAGCCTAGTCATGACCAGATAGATTTCAATTTACTGCTGATAGGTTAGTGAATAAGATTTTCCAAACAATGAAATCTTGGCTTATCATTAGAATAGATTAGGATAGAAAGAAATGGCTCTAATCAAACCAAAACTTGAGCCAAAGATAGATGAAAATGGTTCAAACATGCTCAAAATATAAACCAAGACATAAAAAGAAAAATGATGACTCAAAACATATCCAAATTTGAGTCATAAGAAGAAAGAAGGATGTTCTTAATTTTCAGATCTTAAGCCTTCACAATTTTGTTTTAAATTTCTGTAAATTTCAGTCTATGTGCAGCTTGTTTTTATGCCATAGTTTTACAACAAATCAGATAGTTTAATCCTGGTTTGTCAGTATTTAAATTTATGTTTTAGAATATAGAGAATAAGATCTGTCAGACAGCTTAATCTTGATAGATAGTAGTTAGGTAGAGAAGCTAATGAGTTCAACTGTTTAAACTAAACTCATGGAATTTATAAGGGTAGATTTAGATTATTTTCCTGCTTTCAATAAAAGAATAAAATGTTGATGTCAAAAGGTTTGCAAGTCCAAGTGCACCTTATGAAGAAAAAAATGTTAGGAAAGTAGGTTGTGTAGGTAGTTGTCTGGGAAGAAATTGATTTGTTATGATGTAATGCTGATCATCTTTTCAAGCAGCATGATCAAAGAAGAAAAGGTTGTCAAAATGCAAAGCACAGGTCTACATTCCAGAGATAAATCTCTGAGTTTCTTGACACCTCCAAGGAGCTGCCATCCCCAAGTGGAGCCACTGTTAGCCATCAATAATTTTGACATATTCAAAGATGGCTAAAACAGGTCTTTAGCCTTCAAGAAACAAATTTGAAGCAAATCTGTGAGTTCTTTAAGTCTACCGTGTTCAATATCCTTCATAAAACCCATTCCATTGATAAAGATCACTTAAAAATTCTCAAAGAAGCCCTGTTGTTATAAAAGAGACTGTTTCTAGGCCACTTCTCCATCATTTCACCTTCATAAATATCCTCCAAAGTCCCTCCTTTTTTCACTCATTATCCAAGTTACAAATCTCTCTTCAAAAACCCCCCATTTGCCCTTCTTTACTCTTAATTTCCTAAAAAGAAAACCCATTTAAATCTTATAAGACTCTCTATTGTGGTTTAAAACCCTTTTTTATAACCTATCGAAATACTTAAAAAGGTCTAAAAACCTGCTTTTTAAGCCTATTTCCGCACTAGTGACCATATCAGGCTTTAAGCCCCTACGGGCTTAAGTTTTCAGCCTTTTCCCCGTGCAACCAAGCCCTGTAACCGAGTGCTGAGGCCTTAATGCTTTCACTTAAAACCCTCTTCCCTTATCTTTTCTCTGCTATTTTCATTTCCCCCCCAATAAAATCTTAACCGTTGATCTTGTTGATCCAATGGTTCCTGCTTATCCTCATTTCCAAACCCCATCTATTTTAACCTTCCGCTTCTCGACAAAATAGATGATGTCACTGACTAGTCCCCACCATCCATTTGACTGCGCATCTTTTTTGTCATCGTGCCCATTCCTCACCGTCGATCTGGCTCCCCCAGATCGGATGGTCTGCATGCTATTTCGTGCTCGAATCACCTGATGAATTGATCGCACATTTCCGACGCAAAACAAGTGGTTTTGGTGGGACACACGTCAAGCCAATACCACTTACCACCTACCCCGTGCGTGAATACCACCTATGGTATTCCTGAAACCACATTCACATATTTTCGCTCCATAATTCAAATTTAAGCCCTGGTTCTTCACCTCTTCACCATGGAACCCTTCTCCGCATGTTTTCCTCCCTCTGCACTGCTCCTCCACCATCCCAACACCTCTGAAAGTATTTAAATCCAAAGAAAGCAGGTTTATATAATTGTTTGATGTTTTATTGCAGGTTTAATGGCGGCCACCCCACGAACAAGCCCTCCCACAACAAAGTCAAAGTTGCAGAGCCTAGGATGATGATCCTTAGGCCCAGTTTCATGCAAAAAAGGGACCCAGGGTTAGATTCAACGGTTTGGCCAATGCCTCATGAACATTGGTTAATCCGATAAGACCCTCCAGCACAGAAAGAGACACCTACAAGAAAACATCAAAGATAAATGAAGACCAGTGGAAATTAAATAAATTAAGGATTAAAGGTTAATTCAAAGCCTGAATATCAAGGACTTAACCACTGATTTGAAAGGATAAAGTGCAGTTGAAGATAAATCAATTAAAGTCAAAATAGTTAGTAAAGGAAAAAAAGCTCGAAAGATGATTAAAGGAGGCCTAAAGCTATATCAAAGGCCTAATCAGAGTTTAAAGAGCATAATAAGATAGATCAATAGAAAGATGGCTTTGAATGACAAATCACCGAAGCCTTTACTTCTGCAAAAGATCAAAATGCCACCTAAAAAATTATTTACCTCAAAAGAATACAAATTGAATGCACAGTCAGAGATATTTTCTAAAGATAGATCAGAAGTAATTGCGAGCTACCAAAAGCCTCAAAAGTCAACAAAAGTGACTGAAGTAGATGAAAGTTAATGTAAAAATCAATTAACAGAGTTAAGACATTAGATATCTTCTCCATTAGGCCTCCCAAAGGTCGAGAAGAATTTACTTTGTATTAATTGAATAGTTAGACCTTCCTTTCATTCCACCTCCTCAATTTACCTATATATATCATATGAGGAGCCTAATATTGTTGTTGGTTGGTTGGATACTTATTGAATGTAAATAGTTGTTGAAGATGCTGAAGCTCTATTGAGTAATTGAAGAATATTAGGCAGAGAAGAGAAGTTGGAGCTGTAAAAATCTATTGGACTTAAAGATTGTAACTGGTTTGAACATCAAATATACAAGCTAATTTATGGGATCCTGGTCTATGTCAATGGTGATGTTTTTCTTACTGTAATTTTTGTTTTTCTTATGTTTTCATACTGTCCACTTTCTTTGATAAAGAACAACAAATTTAGATTAGGATTTACTGTAAAAGGTACCCTAATTCTCACTGATAAGCTTTATCTTTATGTTTTCTTCGAATTATGCATTTGAGGATAATTCAATAGAGTATAACCAGTCAAGGAATGTTGGTGAGCCCATGTCTTGCTGAGTAAAGCTTGAGACATTGTTCTTGAATGATCTTTTCACTGCATGATAAGTAGAGTCCTAATCAAGGAAGTTTATGCTTAGCCTTGTCCCTTGTTTAGTCTTAAACAACTATTTTGAAGATTTCCCTTAAGAGTATGCCAAAAGCAGGATAGGTTCAAAGTCCTTACTTGATCTTAGGGTACTTTTTATGTTTATCTTAAATTTTTTCCCTTAAGAGTATGTCGAAAGCAGGATAGGTTGAAAGTCCTTACTTAATCTTAGGCTACTTTTTATGTGTATCTTAAATGTTTTCTTCTTTCTGAAGGTAGTCAAGAGGATTACTGGATTGTTGTCTTAGAAGTTGGATTTAGTAGGAGTTTTCCCAGAGAAGTCTATGGTTTGCCCTGTCCTTTGGCCTGCTTCAAATAGTTACTTTGAAAGGCTTTTCTTGTGTAGTGAAGTTAATAGATTCTTAATTGGTTATTAGCTTTGCTTCTTTCACCACACTTTTTAATGTTTCATACCACAAACTCATATTAAAGAGATATTTTGATATATATGACTTGCCCCATGGACCACTCTTGAAACTTGTTGTGCAATTAAATCCTTTTGTGACTCCATAGCCCAATGGATTGATACTGTCTCTTATCTATCCTATCAGCTGAACCATTCTTTCAACTTACTCACACCTTTACCCTTCAAAAGACTTCCTTTATTTTGATGATATCCTACCCAACCAAAACCAAAACAAGTTCCCTTGATGCTTCATAACTAGCCTAATATCATAATTAAGTATAAAGATATATCATTATAAGAAACTATTAGAGAGATCCCTCTCTAAATCTAGGAAGGCTAGATCCTAGGATTTCAAAGTGGTTCTGATGTTGCCTTGTCATTTGGTATGCCAATCTGCCAAATCATAGGACCCCAACATAATGGCGACTCCACTGGGGAATTCTGAGTGAATTACATCTTATACATCCTTAAGACCTCAGAAGACCCACAAACCTCCTTAGATTGGTATTAAATTGCTGATGGTGGACAACTCATCTCAAAATTTTTGAAATCCTCCACCTGTCGACTCCACAACTCCCAAAAGACCTAAATGACTCCACTGGTGGAAGACTCTGAACTGGTTGAAAAGATACAATGACCTCTTTCTGAACAAACATGGATTCAAGTATAGACAGAGAAGCAAAACCAAACACATTATTTGATATAATCGGCAAAATGATGTATATACTTGATAAAAGAATGGAAAGGTGTGAGGCTGATATTAATATTGATTATCTAGAGCAACCTATGCCTTCTCCTGATAAAAAACAAACTCAACCACTACAAGATAGAAGCAACAAACATAATATGCATGATGAGCAAGATTTTGAAGAAGAAAACAATGAAGAAGGTTGCTGAGAAGGTATTGATTGCCTACCTATTCCATTTTACTGTTAAGAGAACTTTACGAACAAACTGAAAATACAAAAAGTGAGCAGAACTTTGAGGAAACAATTAGCCACCTAGAAAACACAATATCTGAACTAGAAGAAAAATCAGCACATATTGGGACTCTCCCTCTATGTTATAACTCATTTCAGATTATAAAAGAAGAGTGGCATCCTGACAATACAATAGAGACAATTCATGAACCTCATATTCAAATAAAATATCACAGAGATCAAGAGTAGTTGTCTGAGAGTGAAAAAGATCAGGAAAAAGAAGAGAATCCTCAAAGTCTCCCTGCAAGCACAAGTAATGATTCACTGTCCCTTTTAGGGGAGGCTCAAGAACACATCCAACCTCAAAATCAGCCTACACAAGAGAAAGAGAACTGCTGCACTTCTACCCAAAGAAAAATAAAAATTCCTCCTCTTTTGATAGAAGAAGAAATTGACCAAATATTAAACAAGCAGCCAGCCTCTAAAACTCCAGAAGAGCCAAAACCTTCTATTCATTCCCTTGCTAATCCTTGTTGCTATAAATCAGAAAGTAAACTTGTAGATCAATTAAAAAAGGAACAAACTGATAATCCAATATGTTTGATTGGTGAGATTGTTTATACTAATGATTCTCCAATTTTTGATTAGTCTGATGATGATGATGAACTCCAAATAGAAACTAATCATGCGGGGCAACCAACAGTTGATTGGTGTCATGAATTTCATTATCATTAGCTTGAAAGCAGCAATCAAGCAATGCAACCCATCATAAATAGCTTTCACATAATTGGAAATCAGCAATCTATCAGTTGTGATGATGAGGTTGAAAAGAATGAGGAATTTCTTGAGCAAGTTGGAGATAAGGAAACTTCCCTTGAAAAGGTGGAAGTAATAAAAAATACCCTTGCTCAAGAACATGGTGACCTCTTCACAGAGTTCAGTCAACTAAATCAGAATATACCAGGACTACAAGAGGACATCACTGCAATATATGATGAGTCCTCCAGTTCAGATCACAATGAAGATGAGGAAGATTTTCTTTCTCAAAAGAATCTTTTTCTTGATCTAGTGGAAGAAAAAATAACCCTAGTTGAAAATTACCTGTCAAATACTCCCAAACAGGTATTATTTCAATACCCCTTCACTCATTTTTTGAAGACATTTGAAGAAGGGATAGAGATTTTTAGGAGCAGTGTATCACCAAATGCAACAAAATTTTTTAGCACTGCTGTTAAAGAACAAGTGAGATGGGAGTGGCCCTGTCTGTCCAACATGCTCAAAGAGATGAGCAAAGACCAGTCATGGAACCATCTAATTGACTGGATGTATTGGAAAAGAGAATTTGTCAGCTAAACATGTAAATATTTCAGAGTTAGATCAGGTTAGGTTGGAATGTCAATAAAGCTCAGACTGTGAGCATTTAGTTAGTTTTTTGTTTTTTGCTTTGAAAGAAAAATTGAAAAAATACAAAAAAATAGAAAAGAAAAAGATGGAAGATTAGAAAAAGAAGAAAGGTACAACCCCATACCAAAAAAGAAAGAGAGTCTGAAAGTGTGCAAGTCTAAATGCCACTACTTGAAAGAGCACTGCTATTTAGTCATATAGCCTAATCATGACTAGATAGATTTCAATTTACTTTTGATAGATTAGTGAAGAAGATTTTCCAAACAATGAAATCTTGGCTTATCAGTAGAATAGATTAGGATAGAAGGAAATGGCTCTAATCAGACCAAAACTTGAGCCAAAGATAGAGGAAAATGGTTCAAACATGCTCAAAATATGAACCAAGACATAAAAATAAAAGGGATGACTCTAAATAGATAAAAATCCGAGTCATAAAAAGAAAGAAGGATGTTCTTAATTTTCAGATCTTAAGCCTTCACAATTTTGTTTTAATTTTTTGTAAATTTCAGTCTATGTGCAGCTTGTTTTTATGCCATATTCTTACAACAAATCAGATAGTTTAATCCTGGTTTGTCTGTATTTAAATTTCTATTTTAGAATATAGAGAATAAGATCTGTCAGATAGCTTAATCTTGACAGATAGTAGTTAGGTAGAGAAGCTAATGAGTTCAACTGTTTAAATTTGTAATGTTCCAAATTTTGCAATATGGTAATTGGAACATTAATTTTACTTTTATGTTAATAAAAGTGAATAAATGGGTGAGGGAGCCCATGTAGCAACTTAATAAACACTCCTAAGATGCAAAAAGTCACTTAAGTGGCTTAATTTAGCAGCCCAAGTGTGAAAAGGGCCAAAAGCAAGTGAGCTAGACCATGGTTGACCCAAGTCAACAACGTACCCTAAGAGGGGAAGCTTGCACAAGAAGATTGCGTAGTTGGATGGAGGGAAATTCGAAATAGGAGAAACCCTAATGTGAGTGGGGTCCATGGCAAGGAAGCATGCCATGCATAAAAGATGAAGGAGAGCCATTGTTGGGGTTTCATCTTTGGAGAGAGAATTCGAAGTTGAAGCTGCCTTCAACTGAGGGAGCTTGTGTTGCTTAGCACAAGAGGGATTCCTGTTTAGGAATGCCCTTCTCTTCCATGGGAGGCCATGGAGAGATTGTTATTCATCTTCCTCACATCATGGCTTGAGGCCAAGGCATTCATTTGCAACTACTACGTTATTATTGCAGCAAGAGAACGCTGGAGTTGCTGGTGTTGTAGTGAGGGACCTTCATCATCTCATTTCCAGAGCTTGTTTTGTAGAGGAGGAGCCATCTCTTTCTCTAGGAGATTAGCAAAGGAAACCTCGAAGCTGATATTACATATTTTGGCATTGGTCCATATGTTTCTTCTCATGCCCAGCGCAGTCCCTTTCTCCTACAACATTATTTTCTAAGAGGGTTTACAGGAGGAGTTCATTTTGTGCACTATGGAGTGCAATATTCAGGAAGGGGGTCAACCCCTTCACTTTGGATATCATTGGAGGAGGTATCATTGTTTATTGCAGCATCTACTTCATTCTCCTATGTTTTATTATATTTGAGTTGCAGCAGCTACATTGCAACTCCGACATTTTCCTGTTTTATGTAGTTTAGCCAATCCCTTGGAGGATTGATGCAATAATGTTTTCTGGGGTTGAGATCTTGCTCCCCCATCTTTATTTGAGCTCTTATTGCTATATCATCATATGTATATCAGTTTTCAGTCATTTTCTCCTATAGACTGCGCAGTTATAGAGTAGCTAGGTCATGTAGCAGTGTATTTCCTTCATTGCATGTACATTTTCCTTTGGGGCTGATTTTCACTCACCTTGAGAGGTATTTTCCTCAAGGATTTTGTATAATATTTGTTGCTACACATTATATATCAGATTTTCACTCTTCTTACATTATGTGAGACATTATTTCACAGCTGCTACTTGTTGAAGTTTTCATATTGCTGAAGATTCTTTCATTGAGCATTGTTTCGGTATACTTGTTGGTGAGAGATTTGAATAACCCCCTTAGGGTTATTTCTTTGGGATTATATTTAGCAGGGAGTTTGTACCATATGTATTCCAAGGCATCCCAGCATTGGATTGCCTTATTTTCACATGGGCTTGCTTATACAGCGTCCTCATGGACAGCTGTTGCAGAAATTCCTTGAAGGGAATTATTAGCCTTTGACAAGTTCTATTGGCAGAGTCTGCTAATGGGCCAGGTAGCCTCTGGATCTCATCCTTCCTTGTGAAGGTGACATATCCAGTAAATTCCCTAGCAGTCAATCTCTGAAATAGTTCAGTGTTGATTGTTAATACTCCTGGAGTTGGAATATTGGAATATCTTAAGATATTCCCGATGGAGCAGAAATTTCCCCATTTAGGATATTACAAAACTAAACTCATGGAAGTTATAACGGTAGATTTAGATTATTTTTCTGCTTTCAATAAAAGAATAAAATGTTGATGTCAAAAGGTTTGCAAGTCCAAGTGCACCTTATGAAGAAAAACATGTTAGGAAAGTAGGTTGTGTAGGTAGTTGTCTGGGAAGAAATTGATTTGTTATGATGTAATGCTGATCATCTTTTCAAGCAGCATGATCAAAGAAGAAAAGGTTGTCAAAATGAAAAGCACAGGTCTACATTCTAGAGATAAATCTCTGAGGTTCTTGACACCTCCAAGGAGCTACCATCGCCAAGTGGAGCCACTGTTAACCATCCATAATTTTGACATATTCAAAGATGGCTAAAACAGGTCTTTAGCCTTCAAGAAACAAATTTGAAGAAAATCTGTGAGTTCTTGAAGTCTACTATGTTCAATATCCTTCACAAGACCCATTCCATTGATAAACTTCACTTAAAAATCCTCAAAGAAGCCCTGCTGTTATAAAAGGGACTATTTCTAGGCCACTTCTCCATCATTTCACCTTCATAAATCTCCTCCAAAATCCCTCCATTTTTCACTCATTATCCAAGTTACAAATCCCTCTGCAAAAACCATCCATTTGCCCTTCTTTACCCTTCATTTCCTAAAAATAAAACCCCTTTAAACCTTATAAGACTCTTTATTATGGTTTAAAACCCTTTTTTATAACCTATCAAAATACTTAAAAAGGTCTAAAAACTTGCTTCTTAAGCCTATTTCTGCACTAGTGACCATATCAGGCTTTAAGCCCCTGCGGGCTTAAGTTTCCAGCCTTTTCACCATGCGACCAAGCCCCGTAACCAAGTGCTGAGTCCTTAACCACTTTCACTTAAAACCCTCTTCCCTTATCTTTTCTCTACTATTTTCATTTCCCCCCCAATACAATCTTAACCGTTGATCTTTCTAATCCAACGGTTCCCTCTTATCGTCATTTCCGAACCCTGTCTATTTTAACCTTCCGCTTCCCGAAAAAATAGACGACGTCACTGACTGGTTTCCACCATCCATCTAACTACACATATTTTCTGTGATCATGGCCATTCCTCGCCGTTGATCTGGCTCCCCCAGATCGGACGGTCTGCATGCTATTTCGTGCTCGAATCACCAGATGAATTGATCGCGCATTTCCGACGTGAAACAAGTGGTTTTGGTGAGACATGCGTCAGCCTCCAAGCCATATCGCGTTCATTCAAGCCAATACCACTTACCGCCCACCCCGTGTGCGAATAACACCTCTGGTATTCTCGAAACCACTTTCACATATTTTCGTGCCATATTTCAAATTTAAACATTGGTTCTTCACCTCTCCGCCATGGGACCCTTCTCTGCATGTTCTCCTCCCTCTGCACTGCTCCTCCACCATCCCAACACCTCTAAAAGTAGTTAAATCCAAAGAAAGCAGGTTTAATAATTTTTTGATGTTTTATTGCAGGTTTAATGGTGGCCACGCCACGAACAGGCCCTCCCACAACAAAGTCAAAGTTGCAGAGCCTAGGATGACGATCCTTAGGCCCAGTTTCATGCAGAAAAAGGACCCAGGGTTAGATTCAATGGTTTGGCCTGTTATCACTCAGATTTTCCTTAAAGTTGTTAAAAGAGGAAAGGGGTCCGAGGTAACCACAAACCAACCTTCAGGTACAGAATCTAGCCAATTTGTACCCAGAGAGAGCTCTCTCTATAAAATTTAGCTTTGTTTTTGAAAATATTAGGCTAGTTATAAAGTCCAAGGGTTTTGATTTTGTTTGGGTTGATGGAATTATTTAGCTGAGATTAAAATGAAGTAGTTTCAGTCCATTGGGCTAATGGAGTCAAAGGATTGGTTGCACTGACTTAAGTTTTTTAACAAAAGATGGCTTATCAGGGCAAGATAATCAAACTAGAAACAATTAAAGTTCTAAAGTGAATGGAATGGAATTTCAAATGGATGAAAGGCATCTAAGAATATTTCAACACATTTAAGAGAAGAGAAATAGGTTGATTACCAATAAAGAGCAGTTAAGTATTCTTTACTAAATAACCAAAAGTGTATAAACTAGACAAACAGGAGCAATTGAGAATTCGTTGTTTAAACCAGTTTAGAGGGAAACATTTAGAATAATAACGACTGAAATCATATTACACCTAAGTAATTTCTGATTTAATCCTTTTCGTTAATTATCAAGATAATGAAACACAAATGATATTATAAACAAATATAAAACTTCAAAACATGGGATAGAGATGACTTATTGATCCTTCATTTGACACATGAATCCTGAGAAAAGTATTCTGCATCAATTCCTTGTCCAGTTTTGCCACGAAAAATTTCTCCAAAGCTCTTTATTCCAAAATATTCAATGTTACATCAGAGTCTAAGAATCCACCCCAAAATACTTCCAAAAGTGAAGTATTTATACAAATTCTAAACTAAAATATCTTGAAAAAATATCAAGATTGGTTCACAAATCTCTCCAACTATTTTACATAAATAGAACTTACTCAAACTAATGCATCTATTTGGCACTATTTCTTATGGATAGGTGATGACAAAGAGGAGAATTCGAATTTGATCCAACTCTTAGTTGATGATGAGGCATCCAAGTCACTAACTGCTTCCTTTCTTTGTGCATTCTGCTCTAACAATTCTGAAAACTTGGGGTCCAATGATATCTTTTTATTTCTCAACCCGTGATAGATATATAAAAAGTGAAAGAGGTTATTGTGGATTAATATTCCTGTACGATAAACCTCTTTCAGTTTTAAAAAATTCCTCTCCAGTTGTGCACAATAGGCTTTGTAAAAATATGTGTAAAACTGAGTTTTACAGAGTCTGAAAAATAGCCTGTAAATATGTGCATGTATCTCTGATTCTGAAATAACTGTGCAAAACGTGAGATAGGTTTTTGTATATGGTTCTCTTAGGAACAAAAACCTCCTTCAGTTTTGTATGATGTATTTTTTATTTATCACGATTTTCTCTACAAAATGATGACCTAAATGGTATTTTATGCAAAAAGTGCTTTCCAACATTGTTTAATATTTCCAAAACCATAATAGCTGTTAGAAAAGTGAGAGAGGTTTTTGTAGATTTTCCTCTTAAAAAAATAAACCTCCTTCATTTTTGTAAAATTAATCTTGGATTGATCACAATAGTTTCTGTAAAACTATGACTTAAACAGGAATTTTTTGAAGAATGTACCATTTTTGCTCTAATTTCATGTTTTAACCTTAAACTTCTTTTCACTGTTTTTCACTTTTACTTTGGATAATCTTCATTGTGGCTGGTGAAAGTGTTTTCATATTTGTTTAACCCTTAATATCTTCATGTTTACTTTCATTGTTTACTGTTTACTTTTTACTTTTTACCGCTCTATTTTTTATCTGTCTTCACTTTGTCATGAACTTGTATGTTCTGTTTTGTAACTGTCTTCCCTGCTGTTTATATTCATGCTAGCTGATTTACCTGACTTGGTCTTCAATCTGATACTCTTTAATCCTGATACTCTTTGACTGTTCTTTACTATGTCCTTTTACCTTCAATGTGTAGTTTAGGTTTTTACTGTCTGTTTCAACAATAAATCGTTTAATATCCTGTTTCCTTTGCTTGTCTTTCAACTGTATGTTTTATCTTCCATCTCTGTTTGAATAGATTTGATAACACTCTTGGAGTAAATAAGTCTTATGACTAGTATTAAGACTGTTTATCCAAGGATGTGGTCTTCTGATCACCTGTAAAACAAAACAAATTGTTAAGAAAGCATTGGTTTGCAGGGGAGGTCGAAAAGGTTTCATTTGATGTTGAGAGGTCTCTGGAGTGAATCCAGATTGATTTTTGGGAGGTAAACCATGCTCAAATTGGTTAACAGAGGCTTCAGGTGGCGCAGCTGGGTTACAAAGGGTTTTACTGCACAATCAGGCGAAAATGAGCAACACTAGGGTGTTTGTGTTTAAACAGGTAAACGGTTGATATTGGTGGGTAAGCTTTGAATGAACAGTGGACAGATGGCACTGACTTGACGATGTGAAGTTTTGTCATTAGTGGGAGGCGGTAAGCAGTACGCGATCGCATCTCTTTTGGGGAAAGGTGGTTTTGGGCGGAGGGCGAGCGATTCCATACGATGAACGACGCGTGGCGCGGTACTGTTCAGAAAACCGCTTGGCCATCGCGCGTTATCGTTCGGACGAGGATGGCTAGCGATATTGATATCAACCGTAGATCTGAGATTTGTTGATTGAACAGTGGTCGGGGTTACGAGATGATGGAAAGATAACGAATGGGCCCAATGTAATTTATTTTGAATTAATCGCATCGGGGGTGATTTGATTGGCAGATTCAAGTTATTAATTAATCATGAGGATTAATTAACCCTTATGGATATGGCGGAGAAATGAGCTCACGATTAATCAACGATTTGACTAATTAATCATGATTAATACATTAATATGGTTATTTTTCAACCAAAGGGGCGGAATATTATTATTTGGGAATTTTATTATTAAAATAATACGGGAAAAGGGAAATTTACAAGGATTTAAATAATAAAATTAGAAGCTAATATGAAAAAATGAAAGAAGCGCTAAGTGTAAACATTAGGTTAATGTTTTTAACTTATGCTTTTATGAGGAGGGTTTTATGTGAAATATTACATGATTTTTCCTAAGTAAAATGAGATTTTACTTAGGAAAAGATTTTTTAGAGGTGAATGAATGTTATGATAAATGATTTTAAGTACTTAGGCCTTTCCAATTATTGGGCCGAGGGTCCGGTCCCTCTAAAAGTCAAGGAAATGTCTTGAGCACCTCTAATCTTTAAATGCCTAGTGCTTAGGGGAAATTAGTGAAATTTTTTAGGGAAAAGATAACAAGGGAAGTTAATAGTCTGACTTTGCATTGCTTGAAATTCTTCAATGTATTGTCTGCCTATGCACTTGTGATGAAAGTAAAAGATTTACCACATCTAAAGCCATCATTCATCACATGTAATTTTGCAACATCATCTACCTACCCTATCTACTTTACCCTACCATTTTTTCTTCTTTATTAGGGTGCACTTAGACTGGAAAACCCTTATCACATTTTTTCTTTTACATATGAAAATCTATCTAATTCTAACCTTATTACATCCAAGGGCTAAGATTAAACTGTTGAGCTCCTTTTATTCACTCTACCTATCTACTTATCTGCCAATATTAAACAGTTTGGTTAGATTTTATTCTCTATCTCTAAAACATGAAATTGAAAGATGAACTAGCCAAGTTTAAACTGTTTGACTGTTCATAAATTGTGGCATAGAATACAAGTTGCACACAATTTGTTTATTACATCAGAGTAAAAGGTAGTGGCATTTAGACTTGCACACTTTCCTTGGCCTTTCTTTTGGTGGGGTTCATTTTCTTTCACTTTTTTGGCCATTTTTATTTTTTCACCCTTTGATTTTTCTTTTAGGGTGTACCCTCTTTACATTTTTTAAATTTTTTGATTTTTTAGAATATGGAAAACCTTTGCAACAAGAAAAGGTGTGAACATATTACATAGCTCATCAAGTCAATCATGAAATATGACACCTATTGGTATAGGAGTCTAACATGGCTAATGCATCATGAACATCAGTTAATCTGATAAGACCCTCCAGCGCAAAAAGAGACACCTGCCAGCAAACATTAAAGATCAATGAAGAACAGTGGAAATTAAAGAAATTAAGGATTAAAGGTTAAGTCAAAGCCTGAAGGTCAAGGACTTAACCACTGATTTGCAAGGATAAAACACAGTTGAAGACAAATCAATTAAATTCAAAATAGTCAGTAAAGGACAAAAAGCCCGAAAGATGATTAAAGGAGGCCTAAAGCTATATCAAAGGCATAATCATAGTTTAAAGAGCATAATCAGACAGATCAACAGAAAGATGGCTTCGAATGACAAATCACCGAAGCCTTTACTTCTCCAAAAGATCAAAATGCCACCTACAAACTTATTTAACTCAAAAGAATACAAATTGAATGCACAGTCAAAGATATTTTCTAAAGACAGCTCAGAAGTAATTTCCAGCTACCAAAAGCCTCAAAAGTTAACAAAAGTGACTGAAGTAGATGAAAGTTAATGTAAAAATCAATAGTAAGTAGATGAAAGGTATGTGTAGCATTCTAACTCTAGTGAAATGCATGAGGAGTCAGATATGATATCAGTAGAGTCGAGAAAACCTCCCCTCACAAGTGAATTATTTCATGATTCTCTTCATCATCGGAACATACTAGTCAAGGAGATGAGAGAAAGGGAAAATTGATTTCTTGTGATCCTTGTACCTAGGTTTGAGGTACGGTTCATAATAGCTCATATCCAAGTTTTATTGTTTAAACCACCTCTCCCCCACACAAGGGATTCCTGTAGTAGTTGCAATATCATTGCTGGACATATCAAAAGTGACCCCAGCAAGAGTGACCTATTTTTCATGTAGATTAGTGATGAACAATCTTGTGAACCCCAGGTGATTTTGAATTTTCTGCACTCTCTCACAAAACTCAAAATAGCCCACATGTTTGAAGCAAGAAAAAGTGAGAGGAGAGGCCATAAGTTCTCTTGTAGCGATTGGTTCAAACCTGTTAATTTTCCCTCATTTATGGTCATTTATTCTTGGCATTTGTGCCCCACCAATGCCACTATCTTCTTCTTCAGAAATTTTAAACTCCGACTTATGAAACCCTAGGGTACAAATGGAATGAGATGAAAGGGAAGGGGATGATATGGCTAGCTTGAACAGGTGAAGGGAATGAAGTGAATGAAAAAAATAGGTCAATGAAAACCCTAGGTGAATGAAATTTACCCTGTCTGTGACTGATATATGCTTAGGGAAAGTGAACAAGGTTTATAAACAATGATCATAAATTAAAATTAGGGTTTCATTAGGGTTTCACTTCAAAACATTAAAGAGTCACCAAATAGCTTAGAAACAAGGCAATGAGGGTGTACTTACTATTTAGAACATCCTTGGAGGATTTTAGGATAAGTTTGGAAGTTTTTTGAAGTGGTTTGAAGTGACACAACACGCAGAAAACTTGACTGTGTAGGCGCGCAACGCCACTGTCTGAGTGCGCAGCGCTTATCAAAACGTGCAGTGCCACTTTTCGAGCATGCAACGCCTATGAAAGTTTCACTAAGATCTCCTGGTAAGGGCGTAGCACCACTAGGCAAGCACACAACACCAGTTCAAACGCGTAGTGCCAACCTTCTTAATGCACAACGCCTGTGGATTTGGCCCACTTAAAACTTAGAAATTTTTCCTTAATGAATGCCCTTGATGCTTTGAAGGGTAACAATAGCTTGCTTGAAATGCTTAATGGGATTTATAGGCAAGTGGATTTAAATTTAACTTGAATACCCACTTTTCTAATGTTGAGATATTTTTCCTTTATCACTGATACTCTTTTGCTTTCTAACTTTTGGCATTGCAGGTTACTGAAGTCATGGAGTTGGCTTTTTCATTTTCTCACTGAGGCTTGACATGATTTCTTTGATAGATTTGGGATTTTATTAATTACATATAATAACATTAAATTACATTTAGAAAAAATTAAAATAAATTACATAGGTGACTTTTCTATCAAAATGGCATTTTGATAAAAAAAGTCCTTAAAATGAAAATATAACCTTTGAAGTATAATGAATCTATAATGATGATCATATTAAATCCCTCTCATATATGTGCTGACCTCATCAGAATGAAGGAATGACCTTGAAAAAGGAAAAACCCTAATGACCTAATGGAAGTGATTTTTGACCTAAGTTTGAATGAGGCTTTGACTTTAAAGATTGCTAAGTGAACATAACATTTTCAGAAGTGTTACTATGCTCAAGGGGACATGGGAATGAGTCAACAGTGTGAATCTCAGAGGTAAAGTGGAGCTTATTGACAAGGACAACCACCAGCGGAACAATTTAAGTATGACTAATGGAATGATGAAAAATTTATTCAGTATGGGACACCTAAGATACACATGCAAATATGTTTTGATCACTGATAGAAGTATGCAAATAATGACACTAAAATCTCCCATATCATTGGCCTAATATAATCCTAACAATGTAGGGTAGGGGTTTGCACATCCATAATTTTTATAACCTCAAAATAAATGCATACCTCTACTCCAGTGATGTCTACCACAACTTGCAGAAGCCTGACAAGTGGAATGATCTTTTGTTGATTGGCAATGCGTAGTTGAATGGTGGACCATTCCAACTTTTTCTCTCCCATCTTCTGCTAGGTTTTCTTAGGTAAGACATTTGCATCAAACCCTAGATCCAAGATGACCTGATCCATCTGATAGTCTCCAATCTACACAGTCATATGCATCTCCCTACTAGTTCTCTTCTTTTGCTTATAGACCTTGTTTACAGCCTTGGTTTATGTCTGCGACACCTCTTTTTCTGCGCAGCTGTCTATCTGGGCCTGGAGATTATCTATTGCCTTCTGATTGTGTAATAGATTAATGCAGGCTTATAGGACTGGTTTTACTTCATCATCAGATTTTGGTTCCATGGGAGTCCTTGACATGGATTCTCTTGCATCAGCAAAATCCTTCCTGGCCTCAATAAAAATCTCTTTTTATTTCCGCGGGTTGAGGCTTTCCTTCTTGTTAGATGCCTTTCTTATCAGTGGCTTTGTGGAAACCTTCTCCTCATTCCTCCAGTGGAAACACCACTGCATATAATTACATCTACACTTGGACCATCATCGCATGGCTCAACCTTAACCATTTGTATGTTTTGCGTTGGCGTCTGCTGCTTTTCCTGCATTTTAGCTATTAACATGGGACAATATTCAATTACATGATAAAATTTCCTACATTACCTGCAAGATTGTCATGCAGGGTTTGGGTGTTGAAGATTGCAACAAGAAACATTGAAGGATGCATCCTAAAACATCATTCCTGATCCTAGTTGGAAAGTGATCACCAAAACTAGGTGGGGGCCACACAGGTGATTTTTGTTGCAAAGTCTATTTTTAGACATATGGATCATGTTCTATAAGTTGCGGGATGCTATTTATGGATGGTTGGTCAAGTTGGAAAAATAGATGGACTTCTATTTTTAGACATATTGGGCGGAATCTATTTTTAGATTGCCAGTCTAAAAATAGATATGTCGAATATTATTAGCTCTTAATAATATTTCGACTCTAAACATTATCTTATTCTCTTGGAGCACTTCAGTTAAGTGCACAGATGTGGCACAGGAGCTGACAGAAGGAATTACGCTATTCCTGAGGGTTAAGTGGAGCTATTGCATGGATACTTCAGTTAGAACTCATGTGAGAGAGTTTGGTGGAGTTGATTGATGAAGTTAATGGAGTTGTGTTCAGTTTAACTAATCTAAACATAGTTGAGCTATTTGTATCTAGTTTAACTGATTGATACAATTAGTGAGAGTGGTGTGAATTAATTATTAATTAATTCAGTAATTATAAACTCATTAATAAACTGAAGAATACATCATTTAAATTCAGTGCATGGACAGTTTCAGTGGAGACCAGTGCAAAGATAGGTGAAAGGGAAAGTGTGACTATCAGTTGTGACTATAATTGATGCATGGTTTGCATCCAACACTTAATAGAGATGCCTATAAATACTACATGAGAAAGGCTGGGGTAATTAATTCTCATCAAGAGGCATTCTTTAGCAGGGATTGCGCAGTAGAGGCGGGCTATCAAGTGGCAGAGATTGGAGCATGTGTTTTGCTAGATCTAGCTTGATTAGTGTGTAGCAAGTGGAGATTATACTGAGAGCTTGTGAGGAGCTTTGTATGAGGATTGTTACATGATCTCTATGACATATATAATATACAGATAGTTGGGGGTTTTCAGCTTTAAGCTTTCCCATGAAATACCGTGTTCATATGTGTGAATTTTTATGGCTTTAATGTGTGCATGGGGCTGATTTGGCCCACATGTGATGATCAATGGTAGAAGAGATTCGTATTGTGCATGAAGACAAAATAGTGTGTGACTGGGAGAATCTTGCGATAACATACATTTGGCTTATTCAAAATTATACATGGTAATAGTAGCCAGAGCATTTAATTACTGAGTACCGCAAAACATTGAAATGGTTGAGTTTTGTATCAAGCGACTGTGAGGAAGTTGGCGCTCAAGGATAAACTCAGGAAAATAAAAAAATGGAGAAGAATGACATTATTCCGGTATACTTGAAAAAGTTTGTCCACTGCAGGGATGAGCTTGGGAGTGTAGGAGTTAGTGTGGATGAAGAAGGACAAGTCAAGAAGGTTTGGATTCGAGCCAAGAATCTCTACAGACTTGAAGTAGATGGGATTTCTACGGAGCTTCCTACTGTTGGGAAGTGCAAGAAACATGCAATTGAAGCTTGAGAGGGAGCAGGATTTGCATTCAAGTAAGAGTGAACCTTGGGATGTGGAGCAGCCACAAGATGAGGATCATGGAGTGGGAGAAACCACTCATGCAGAGAAATTTCGTGCCAGATGCGCAGAGGGAGTGCATGCAACTATACCACTAGGTGAGAGGTGGGGCGACATGCATGAGTAATCCCAAGAGGATATTTCTGGGTAGGATTCATTGAGATGGTGTGGATATCATGAATTGAACTTGGCTACGAGGTGCCCACAACGTAGCAGTAGCATGATCAGTTGGATTGATGCAGGCAGATCAAAGTGACAGTGTCAGATACTGCAGCGCGGTTCAGAGTTGACAGCAAGTGCAAACTGCATGGGTGTAAGAGTTCAACAGCGCAGTGGTTCCTGATGACATGTGCAGTTGGTACCAGCAGAAATCGAAGACTTTGATGATAGATACCGGGATCGATCGAGCCATTGGAGCTCATTGGCACGGCAGAGGAGTTGCAGCAGTGAGCAAGGAGTTGCAAAGCGTTTGTGAAGGTCAGTAGGCGAATGCATGGAGTTGCATGCTGCACAAAGACAATCCTTTATTTTTGAGAGGGAGTGTTGAAGATTGCAACAAGAAACAGTGAAGGAGGCATCCTAAAACATCATTCCTGATCCTAGTTGGAAAGTGATCACCAAAACTAGGTGGGGGCCACACAGGTGATTTTTGTCGCAAAGTCTATTTTTAGACTATGTCTATTTTTAGACATATGGATCATGTTCTATAAGTTGCGGGATGCTATTTGTGGATGGTTGGTCAAGTTGGAAAAATAGATGGACTTCTATTTTTAGACATATTGGGCAGAATCTATTTTTAGATTGCCAGACTAAAAATAGATATGTCGAATATTATTAGCTCTTAATAATATTTGGACTATAAACATTATCTTATTCTCTTGGAGCACTTCAGTTAAGTGCACAGATGTGGCACAGGAACTGACAGAAGGAATTACGCTATTCCTGAGGGTTAAGTGGAGCTATTGCATGGATACTTCAGTTAGAACTCATGTGACAGAGTTTGGTGGAGTTGATTGAGGAAGTTAGTGGAGTTGTATTCAGTTTAACTAATCTAAACATAGTTAAGCTATTTGTATCTAGTTTAACTAATTGATACAATTAGTGAGAGTGGTGTGAATTAATTATTAATTAATTCAATAATTATAAACTCATTAATCAACTAAAGAATACATCAGTTAACTTCAGTGCATGGACAGTTTTAGTGGAGACCAGTGCAGAGATAGGTGAAAGGGCAAGTGTGACTATCAGTTGTGACTATAAGTGATTCATGGTTTTCATCCAACACTTAGTAGAGATGCCTATAAAGACTACGTGAGCAAGGCTGAGGTAATTCATTCTCATAAAGAGGCATTCTTCAGCAGGGATTGCGCAGTAGAGGCAAGCTAAGGGATGGCAAAGATTGGTGCATGGGATTTGCAAGATCAAGCTTGATTAGTGTGTATCAATTGGAGATTGTACTGAGAGCTTGTGAGGAGCTTTGTATAATGATTGTTACATGATCTCTATGACATATATAATATACAGATAGTTGGGGGTTTTCAGCTTTAAGCTTTCCCATTACATATTGTGTTCATATGTGTGAATTTTTATGGCTTTAATGTGTGCATGCAATTGATTTTATTTCCGCATGTGATGATCAATGGTAGAAGAGATTCTGTATTGTGCATGAAGATAAAATAATGTGTGATCAGGAGAATCTTGGTGGATAACATATTAGTTATTCAAAATTCTACATTGGGTAGTCTCATGCATAGTGTCCATCGTCTCCACAGTTGTAACAAATTAGCCGCCCTCTCCCTCGACCTGTGCCTCCACCTCTCCCACCTCCCTGTCCTCTTGTTGGGGATCCTCCTCATCCGGAGGGAGATGCTGACGACGAAGGGTTGGCCTAAACTCTATATACGTTTGTTTTTTCTATCATCAGGTCATATGTTCGGTAGTTGTGCTCATCTTGATCAACTGAAGAGCATAATCTGCACCATTGTTGCTTTAGTTCGGGTACATAGGCTCCAAACCATGGGCTGTGGTATGTATCATGTTGCCCAGCCACCTGAAAATCAATGCACCACAGTGTGGGGGTACTAGGCCTAGCAACATCTCTCGGGCACAGTGGACTTGGTCCCCTATCTTGCATATAATATGACAGCAGAGGGCACTGATATTTGGTGTGGCAAGATCCCTTGTATCATATGCACTAGACATCAGCACCAACTTCTTTACCTCAGTCTCTTCGTAAATTTTGAATTTCCAAGTGCATAGCTTCTAATTGGCTCTAAATTTGCAGCGCTCCATATTGAGCATCGTCCCTTGGCGTGGCTTCTAATTTCATAGAAATCTCTAGATCTTCTACCTGAGAATCAATCTTCTACTGACCCATAGGCCCGCGTAGATGTGGCAATAACATGGAAATGAACCATTCCTTATGTTGCTTATCATCATAAACAAATCCTTCGTCACTCATGGCTTACTTCAATCGCTGGTCAGCTTCCCAACTTGATTCTGTAGGCCCTTGATTAATATCTTTTAGTTCTATTACGCATTGAGAATAGGATTTTGGCTTCTATAACTACTATTTCAAGGAATCCTTAATTATTTGAACTGTGGGATCTACATGTTGAGTAATGTATCCCATGAACCAATCTAAAGCATGACCTTCAAAGGCCATGGCCAACTGCGCTCTCTTGACATCGTCAGTATTGACATTCTGCGCAGTCCACACCGCATTTTCCACAAGCCAAAATCAGTCCACATCCTCATCCCCCACACCTTTAAAGGTGGGTAAATTCATATGCGCTGCCATATCTTCCGCAGGTGGGGGTGTTGGTGGGGTAGGAGGATTCTTACCTCTGCGCGAATTTGATGGTGGCATAGTAGGAGGGATATTTTCAACATACGTAGCCTCGCTTTCATTTATATCAGGGTATCTTCTCAGAGGACTGTATATAGATCTTTCCCCCCTCTAATTGACCCAATAATATTTATCGCTGCGTGTAGTGCTTTCACTCTGATCAGGGGTCATTCACTCGGTGTGGCTGCACAAAATGGCCTTTTCACACAATAGAATCTTAATCAATAGAGGCAAAGTTTGTAATAACTTACCCCTCAATCCTTTGAAAAATATCCTTTCAGCTTCTGAGTAGGAAACAAACTGATCGACTACAAACTCTGTCACAAACTTGCCCAAGATACTGTCCACCCAGTGATCTACATTTCAGGTAATAGAATTATCAGTCTTCTCTAATTGTTGGATCAATTTAGGGGTCCACTGCATGACCTGATCGTCCTTCCAATAGGTTTGGAATTCTACTAACATTTCCAACCACTCTTGTAGTTCATGTGCAAAGGTTTCGAAGAATATCTCATGCACCTCAGTAAAAATATACTTATTCTTCCACTCTTTAGCATACATATTTTTACTTCTGTTTTCTTTTTAGGGAAAATTCCTGAGTCTATTTTTCAAACCAGTCCTCAAGTTCAAGCTTTAATGGCTGCCAATGACCTCTCGGCATCACCCAACCTCTCTCAAAATGTTCCTGGTCCCGACAACGGAACCATTTGTTGGCTTGAGGGGCCTTGACCCAGGTTCGGAATTGAGGTTAACCAACAAAACTGTCTTACTACTGGCCCTTTCGGTTGTGACCTGCTTGCGTAAGTCAAAGTCTCACCCAAAGCAATATTGGGGGGTGCTCAAACCATGTTTCCACACCCTGAGATATGTTTGAATGACTTGGGTGCCTTAAGATCCAAAATAACCATAGATAGACCTCCACAACAGAACCCCTAAACAGGAAACCCTTATAGACAGCTTCAGGTAAAATTTGCAGAAGGTTTTGTGAAAGTTAACTCATCATTCATAATCCAAGTAATAACCATTAACACATAATATAAGAGCCTTATACCATTAGATATATCCAATAAATAGTCATATAAATCCAAACACAGTCGCGCAAGAGATATATTTGCGGACAATACAAAAATAAGATGTAGAAACATTCATAACATAAACAATAGATGCATATAGGACTCAAATATCCACAACAACATTATTTTATTAATATTAGTTCATATCCTTCATAAAAAACCCTTTAGCAACCAGTGCACACAGCCAGCGAGGTCCACACACAACTGGACTAAGGTCTCTGCGCACAAGTCAGCAGGAACCTTCTACCCAGAAAAATCTATAGAAAATATCACAAAGTATCCAAATCTATTATTCATGTTCAGACTTATCCAAAAATATTTCCTTTTTAGACTCGACCTAGGCATATATTTATACTATTAGTCTGTGTTACTGTATGGTCCACAAACCGTGGTTTGCAGCCCCTTGATCTACCCTTTTGAACCATTACAATTCATGAGGGGATTTGACCCTCCCCAAAGCCCCTGTGCATAACTAAACTATTACAAAAATATAGCAAAAAACAATCTTCGAACTTAGGGGAACTTGCTCCAACAGGGGCTATCTGGATCAGGTTGTATCCACTAAATCCAACCAGAAAGGAGAAGGAATTCTTCTTGGCCAGTGTATCAATGACTTGGTAAATGAAAGGTATGGGGAAATGGTCTTTTTGGGTTTATTTTTTTAATTCTCTATAATCAACGCATATCCTCCACTTTCCATTTTTCTTTGGAAAAATGACTAGTGGGGATACCCATTGACAGTCAAAAATTGGATAAATAAAACGAACATCTAGCAGCTTCTGCAGTTCTTCTTTGACAATGTTTCTCAAGGCAAGATTCATCCTTCTTTGAGGTTGTTGAATAGGTCAACATTATTCTCTTATGTATATATGATGGGTACATAGATCAGTAGGGATTCCCTTCATGTCTGTATATTCCCAAGAAAAAGCTTGTTTCTAGTCCCAAAGAACCTTCACTAATTTCTTAGTCTCAGAAGATGAAAGGTTTGGATTGATGCTAAACGTTTTACTTGGATCGATTTTTACAGGAATGTTGTTATGGAGTGTAGTAACAAGAACATTTTCAATTTCTATTTCTGGTTCAATAGTTTCTTGAGTAGCACAGCTTATGATAGACTCTAATAGCTATCAAGTTGAACCAGAAATGGAACCGGGGCTACTGATAAATGTTCTAATAGCATCATCTTCAATTTCATCCTTAAAATAAAGGACTTCACCTATGGTAAGAATAGGTCTAATGTATTCATTTCCAAGTGTAGGCTCATCCACAAGTGTTTATTTTTGTGTTATTGCAAATCCTAGTTTTATCGACGAACTCGGTTCTCCAGGAGGATAAAGAACAAGGTTATTTGTGATCTCTCCATTAGATATTACCATATTTCCTAATCGGCACCCAATGTAGGCATCTGCAGTAGCCATCCAAGGTGTACCCAAAATCAAAGGATGTCCCCCGGTTAGAGATTGGGTGTGCATCACCAAAAGCTCGACATGATATTTCCACAAATCTATAGAGATATTCACATCTTCCAATTTTCCTACCAGTCTTATAGTAGATATGCTCGCAAGTTCTAGAACTATAGGAATTTGTTTTAGGTCAAGTAGGCCTAGGTTATGTATAGTTGATGATGTTATAACATTAATTGCAGGTCCTATCTCTACCAGCACATTTGAGATATCCACACCGTTAATTTGTACTGTAATAATCTAGTTCCCTGGATCACCATACTTAACAGGTGTAGTATTGTAATATCCCAAAAGGAAGAATGCAGTAATAATAAAACACAATATAAGAACTGCAACAAATTAAACAATAAATCTAAATACACATAAGAATGCACAAGAATAGCTTAGCCATTTTATTATATAGGAGGTGAAAAAGGAAGTACAACAGTGCTCAAAATATAAGACACTCAAGCCAAAAGGATGGCCTGGAATGACCTTGCAATGATCCCACAAGAGGGACTGCGTAACTGCCGAACTACTGAAATGTAAATTTTGCTGTCCCTGTTGCAACTATTGGGACTGCAACTGCCTGAAATGTAGAAATTCAGATCTAGGTAGAATGGGAGCTCTAATGATACTAAAAATGTAGATCAGGGCTTAATGATGGATTCCCAAGATAACCCAGAAAGTGTTCCTCAGATCTATCAATCTAAGAAAACCACCCTCTTAGGGCTTCAAATATATGCTACTGGGAATGCAAATCTGAAGCTAGATCTGATGATATGATGGCTTCAATGATGCACAATCAGATCTATGCAAGAAGGGTTGATCATTTCACTAGATCCTTTGGCTAAAAGATCAAGATCTAGCTCCTCCAATCTCCTCCACTGAAAATAGTTGCTGGGTGAACAACAGCTTCAGAAAATTGCGTTGTCTGGGAGGGAGGCTCAATAGCCTACTGCTAGATATGTCAAATCATCTCCTGAATGATGGAAAAAATAGATCCAAAGTGAGGAGATGATCCCTCACAGGATTTCTAGCTGAAATACTGGAAACTTCCTTCCTCCAATATATCTACAGGACTGGACTGCGTAATCCTTGAAGGGACTGCTACTACATGGAGGTAAAACCCAATGGCCTGAATGCTGAAAATAGATCTGCTACTCTTGGAAGACTGAATGTGAAGAACAAAGTGGTAGGATGAATCCTCGACCAGTTTCCTAGCTGAATGCTAGAAACAACCTCCTGAAGATGGCACCAATGCCTAATAAGGAATGAAGCACAACCCTCTTTCAAGAGCTACTCAATGAAAGAGGTGGGATTACCGCTCATGAAAACCCCATGCTAAACAACACTGCAAACTCTGCTAAATAGCCCAATCCTGCATAGAAATGTCCTAAGACAAATCTAGATCTAAACATATCAAGAAATTAATAACCCAAATCACCCTTCCTTTGTTTCTTCACCGTCATTATATAGATATGAACCTTCCATAGCCTAGGCCCACTCCAAAACTGCGTTATGCATGTGGACATAAGTCTCCATGGTTGACTCCACTATTTCTCCATGTCCTTCATCATGTTCATATGGGGTGATCACCCTCTCCATCATGTGTGCATTAAATGCATCACTTCCTCCACTATCTTATCATAAGTGCTTTATGATCTTCTTTAAATGCACTATGATCTAAGTTGACCTTATCAAAGATCCTCATGATTTTGCATTTAAGATCCATGATCTTATTTGATTGTTTCATCCTCCATAATCTATCTCATAAATGAGACATGATCTCCATTAATGGAGTTGCTCCACTACTCCATGATTTTAGATCCAGATCTAGAATATCCACATACACACATAAAAAGTGGATTTTATTCATCTTTAAGGATTATAGGGCCCTCCACCCTTTTATTTACTTAATTAATTGAGTTTATTAAGAACTCTAATATTCCAAATATCATGTGAAAATTTGGGAATATTAAAGTCCTCCCCGACAAAATGTTGCTTGTCCTCAAGCAACTGCAAAAGTAGATGCTAGAGAAATCTATCCCCCTCCAAATGGCATCCACACAAGGAAGGTCTCCCCATTTGTTGCAATGATTTATGTATTCCCAACACCAAATTTACTTCTCTAGAATATCTAGAGTGGTCTCTAACTGTGTAGCTAGATACCCCTCATCAATCATGAAGCTCCAAGTGACAACCACACGCTGTCCAATACCCTCCACGATACATGAGATACATAAATATAGATGGTTCCTTCCACCATAGGAAAGCTCCAACTCACAAAGTATACCTCCATCTCATGCTATATGAAGTAAAGAGATGCTTTTCATGCCTCCATCCTTAGCCCTGTTGGCCTTGTTGGATCTAAGCATCATCCCAACATTATACAAAAGAAGAAGTAGAGACATATGGGTAGACAAAGATGTCAAACCATATTCTCCCAATAGTAGCCAACGCAGCAATGCTCCCTACTGCCACACCACACCATCCAGATACCAAGTATGGTGTCCATACTCTCCAAGTAAGAACCATATGAGGAGTGCCTCTTGCTGCCATCCTCCAACACTATCATGAAAAGTAGGGGAGTATGTAGGACCAAAGTCCCCCAATAAAAGCCACAGTAACAAGATCTCTTGTTGCCTCTTCACACCATCATGTGAATCATGGAGCAACAAAAACATACTGAAGGACATGTGGAATGTAATATCATCCCAATACAAACAAACTCCATTATCACACAGCATGCGAGTATTATTCCATATTACAAGCAATATCAAACACATAAACATGGGAGATGTCATGTGATGGCCAAAATCTCTCAACCAAAATGGACATGCCTTCTTCTGTAGCATTTTATCATTGATACACAAGGCATGAGTTAGAAAATCATGAGATATTGGGTGGTAACCATACTCACCCAAGAGCAGCCAGCACAGCCATTCCTCCTTCATTTCATGAGTGTTTTTCAAGGCATGGATAAAAGAAATAGGAGCCTTTGGGTAGTGACAAAATTCTCCCAAGAGCCACCAATGTAACCAAGCTTGCTAGCCCATGTCATATATCTGCAAGTGGTCATAAAACTTGATCCAGTTAGATATCGGTGGCCACCCACCTATTCCATTTGGACTTGCACCATAAATTCTTGCATCTTTTCACATTCAACACAACTTACTATTTTTAGCAGGTTTTCAGGTCTTGCATTCCCAGAGTCGTTTTGGGGCCTTAATGATCCAGATGGACATTGGTGGCCATCCAAATATTCCATTTGAACCCCCACCATTAGTTATTTCAGTTTTTAAGTTGCAGCACAACTTACTATTTTTATCAGTATTTCGGGTCTTGAACTTCCGGAGCCGTTTTGAGGCCCTAAACGATGTTTTTTGGGCATCGTTTGTTCGGCTAATATGATTCTATTCTAGAATTGATATTTGAAGCAACAGTTGTAGTCCTCGGATAGATATTTCTAACTATGTATCATACATGTCAAATGGAGATCGTATGCCGAAGTTACATCCCTGGGAAGTTGAAACACCAATTTACCCAAACGAGGCCCACAGTTTTGGCGCTTCATCTTCTAGGGTTAGGTTTTTGGACATTTAGAGTTCTTCATTGTTTCTCCATATTAAATAGGCCCTTGAGCCTCATTGTAACACAGTTAAGAGGTCTGTAGCCGCTACATCTCTTCTTAGAGATTCGCTACCAGCACCCTAGCTATTTTATTTCCATTATGTTTGTAAGCATATTTATGTTATTTGATATTAATGAAATGAAGCCTTATTTCCACTGCATCTCTATGTTTATGGTTATTTTTATATTCTGTTGTGTTCCCATATAAATCTGTATCAATGGTATCAGATCGGTTTGCTCTTTCTTTGTTTTTCTTTGCATGTCCCCAACGCGGTCAAGGTATAAGGAGTTAGGGTTTGATCTGGTTGAACCTTTGCAAGATCAACCTCACAAACCTCGACAACCTCCCATGGCGAAAGAAAGGAAAGACGAGGGAGCAGGAGATCCTATCAAAATATTGTTCGAGGAGGCCCTCAAGAAACAAAGGAACACGATGATGGATAACTTTGCTCAGATCCTTCAACGACTACCCACCTACGGCACATTTGCATCCAACAGCCACTCTGGAGGCACCACTCCCTTCAAGGTACTGGTAAAATTTTACATTCCTGTATTTGAAGGCCAAATAGATGCAGACGCCATAGATAGATGGTTGAATTTGCTGGAGGGGTATTTCTCGGTTCATGATTTCTCTGACCGAGAAAAGATTATTTTTACACTCCTCAAAGCTGCCCCCCATGTCAAAGACTGGTGGGAAAGCTACTGTGAGGAAGAGGATGAAGGGGAACCCTCTCTACTCTTAGCCACACCCACTTGGAATTCGTTCCGATATGGCATCAAGGAACAATATTACCCCATGGGGAGCTATGAGGACAAATACATCCAATGGACCATGCTACAGCAACAAAGGGATCAAGATGTGCAAGAACTGGAAAATATGTTCCATACCCTATGCAAAAAGTTTGGTATTAAATATTTATAGAGATATTTGGTGCTCAAGTACCGCGTCTGTCTGCACAAACACATTCAGGAGGAAATGGAGTTCCTTGAAATTACATCGCTTAGCACAACATATCGATATGCTGCCAAGATTGAGCAACAATTTAAGCAGAAGAAGCAAGAATTTGGATCCGTGAATCCGAAAGGTGCCCCTGAACTGAAGAACAAGGGGCAAGGCCAAAGCAGCGTGACTCAGAACAACACCACAAATCCAAAGAAGGACACAGGGAAGTGGTGTGAATTTCATAACAGCCCCACTCACAACACAAACGAGTGTCGAGCCAAACAGTCATTGGTGGCTGAACTAAAGGCACCTGAATCAGATGCATTTACTGATCCTGAGTCAAAACCAGACAAAGGCAATGAAAAATGGAAGCAGATCATTGATGCAGATCCCAGTGCCATTGTTGCCACCACCAAGATCCAGAGGGAGAATCTAGAGGAGGGGGAGTGCCTCTTCCATTCGCAGATGTGGGTGAACGTTCTCCGCTGCAATTTCTTGTCGATAGCGGAAGCCAAAAGAACCTCATTTCAGTAGAGGTCGTGAAGCGGTTCGGCCTACCAACCATAGCACACCCACAACCGTATACGATCGGGTGGCTCCACCGAGGGAGAGATCTCCGCATCTTCCAGTAGTGCTGCCTTCCATATAGTATCAAGCCATTCATGGATGAGGTATTGTGTGATGTTGCTCCTCTTGATGTAGCCGATGTATTATTGGGCCAACCATACTTGTGGGAGCGATATGCTGTGTATGATTCTAGGCCTCGTGATGTTGTTATTACTTTGGGAAATAACTTGTACATGATAATGGAGGTAGTACCGCCTCCTGTCATCTTTTTGACTACTACAAAAAAACATAGTAAGATTGTTTCCCAAACCAAGAAATTTATTTTCCTTACAAATCACTCACAGGGAAAGAAGAATGTTGTGGCCACAACCTCGAAACAGGGCTCCCCTACACAGCTGTAGCAGATGGACAAAGTCATGGAGGAATACGAGGAAATTTTATCCTCACTCACAGAGGTTCCCCTACACTATTAGGACAAGCACTCCATTGATCTGACCCCTGATGCACTGCTGCCTGGTGTTGCCTTACCTCATGCCACTACATAGACAGAATCCACACATGTATTGTTTAAGGCTGATAAAGAAACCAAATTTACTAATTACATCTAGCATGTCTGCCCGCAGGTCCATGACATCTTCGACAATAGAAAATGCCTCATCTCATGGAGGATCCCAATGCAATGGGGACCATTGTTTCTTAATAGGGGAGGAATGATCCAAATGGATATCGGTGGCCACCCACCTATTCGATTTGGACCTGCACCATCAATTCTTGCAGTTTTTCACATTCAACACAACTTACTATTTTTAGTAGGTTTACGGATCCTGCATTCCTGGAGCCATTTTTGGGACTTAATGATCCAGGTGGACATTGGTGGCCACCCACCTATTCCATTTTAACCCCCACCATTAGTTCTTTCAGTTTTTAAGTTGCAACACAACTTACTATTTTTAGCAGTTTTTTGGGTCCTGAACTTCTGGAGCCATTTTAATGTCGTAAAAGACGGTTTTTGGGCATTTCTTGTCCAGAAAATATTATTTCATTCAGGAATTGATGTTTTTGGCAACAATTGTAGTCCTCGGATAGATATTTCTAACGATGTTTCATACGCATCAAACAGATATTGTATGCTGAAGTTACGTCGCTAAGAAGTTGAAACACCAATTTACCCAAACGGGGCCCACAGTTTTGGCGCTTCATCTCCAAGGGTTAGGTTTTTGGAAGTTTAAAGTTCTCCATTGTTTCTCCATAATAAATAGGCCCTCGAGCCTCATTGTAACACAGTTCAGAGGTCTATAGCTGCCGCATCTCTTCTTAGAGATTTGCTACCAACACCCTAACTATTTTATTTCCATTATGTTTGTAAGCATATTTCTGTTATTTGATATTAATGAAATGAAGCCTTATTTCTGCTGCATCTCTATGTTTATGGTTGCTTTCGTATTCTATTGTGTTCCTGCATAAATCTGGATCACAACCCCATGCTTATCATCCTCACCCACTCAGCCCAATGTGGATGATGAATGATGTATTGCATAATCATGGTATCCTCCCTTTGTAGAATACCATCCTCCCCGAACTAATTAAGAACTTTGCACTCCTTGAAATATTGAAGTGCACCTCCAATGAGATCTCTCAATGAGATTCTCTTTTCACCAAAGGCCCTCGAAAACCAAAGAGGTTTTGGATCTGCTACAGGTAGAAGTTTCTCTTTGAGCTGTGAGATGTTCATTGAGAAAGTGTCATCTAGAAAGGAGAAAAGATTTCTCATCTCAAGATGTCTACCATCTATCATCTTAACCTCCATTGCTTCATGAGTGAAGCTACCCTCAGAATTCTCCAAGAATAATGGGGCTCCTCCTTTATCACTGTTACTAAGTGACAATGTGTAGATCTACATGATACTACATGTGTTGTCTCAAAGTAAGGCACAATGCTAATCTCATAACCGGTCATTGTACATAGGATCATTCTCATCCCATTTTTTTAAATTTTACACTTCAACTCAAAGGGTTGAATGTATTCCATCAATGATGAACTGGGATAGCTCTTCTTCTCCTCCTGATTAGATCGAGGGTCCTCTGTGTTGTGATATGATGTTTCTTCCAATCAGCATTTTGATCTAACCCTTGGTTATGCATGGGACCTGATGGCATGTTCCCATAAGTTTCAATAAGATCTACTGAAACAATATGTGTTGAAAGTTCATGCATACCTTGGATCAACTAATGTGTGGGAACCTCTTGCCAGAACATAAGATTTCCTCCAACCAGGACAATGGTGTCTCCAACTGCTGGTAAGAAAGATGGTTGCTCTTCTACCAATGTACCAGAGCTGGAATCTTCTTCCTATCCCTCGTGCATCTCCTAAATCATGCATGGGACTCTATGTGTTAAGAGCTCAATACTATCTTGCAAAGTTGCAAGTGTCTCTTCTCTAGATGCAAGTACTTCTGCAGCTCGTGGTGAATGTAGTGACTCCTTGTCCAGAGTGACAAGATTGACATCCTCCTTTATTTCCTTAGGAAATGTATTTTTACACATATATGGTTTTCTCTCATCAAACCTCTTCCTAAACTTGTGAAAGAAATATGAATATTTAGTCACCTTTGCATGCTCCATGTGACCAAACCACCAATCATTGGCTTCACCATAAAGATGAAGTGATACAATCTGGATAGCCTCTTTTTCAGCCATGTGATGTAGCATGAAAAATTTATTTAACTCTTTCCTCCAAGCCTTAACAGTGCTTGAGGAAGATCCATCAAATGTAGGCAAATAAAATCTATTATGCCTCTTTCTTCTATTGCTTCTATCAGATCCTCTTTCTTCTTTCATTTGGAAGAATTCTTGGAGAGTTAGACTCTCTTTGAATGCTCTAGATTGTTCTTTGTACTCTTCAAGATATAGGATGAGAGTCTCATGAGTCTCAGGTTATCTTCTTTCTTCATTTCTACACCTTTCACCTTCTCCAAAGAAAGTGGGCATAGTGGATCTATGATTCTCCGGTCTTCTTTTCTGTTGATAGGAAGTGCTTGGACCTCCCTTTTCAAATCTTCTTCTTGGATCCTCCTTTTGTCTTTCCCTCTTCATTTGATTGACCTATTTGGAGAGATCTTGCATGAATTTAAAGAGAGGAGTGGCAAAATTAAAATCCTCCATCATGATAGATGCCATCTATCTGCTTCTTATTTTGATGCAAAAGATGAAGTGTCCACAAGCTGAGTGAAATATCATGCTCTGATACCATTGTAATATCCCAAAATGGAGAATGCAGTAATACTAAAACACAATATAAGAATTGCATCAAAGCAAACAATAAATCTAAATACACATCAGAATGCATAGAAAGAGCTTAGCCATTTTATTATATATGAGGTGAAAAAGCAAGTACAACAGTGCTCAAAATATGATACACTCAAGCCAAAAGGATGGCCTGTCATGACCTTGCAATGATCCCATAAGAGGGAGTCCGTAACTGCTGAATTGCTGGAAGGTAAATTGCGTTGTCCCTACTGCAACTGTTGGGACTGCAATTTCCTGAAAGATAGAAAGTCAGATCTAGGTAGAATGGGAGCTCTGATGATGTTGAAAATGTAGGTCAGGGCTTAATGATGGATTCCCAAGATAACCCAGAAAAGGTTTCTCAGACCTATCAATCTAAGAAAACCACCCTCTTAGGGCTTCATATATATGTTGTTGGGAATGCATATCTAAAGCTAGATATAATTATATGATGTCTTCCATGATGCACAATAAGATCTATGCAAGAAGGGATGGTCCCTTCACTAGATCCTTGGGCTAAAAGCTGAAGATCTAGCCCATCCAATCTCCTCCACTAAAAATAGATGCTGGATGAAAAACAACTTCAGAAAACTTCGCTGTGAGAGAGGGAGGCTCAATAGCCTACCGCTAGATATGTCAAATCAACTCGTGAATGATGGAAACAATAGATACAATGTGAGGATATGATCCCTCAGAGGATTTCAAGTTGAAATACTGGAAAATTCCTTCCTCCAATAGATCTACAGGACTAGACTGCACAATCCTTGAAGGGACTGTTGCTGCATGGACGTAAAACCCAATGGCCTAAATGCCAGATATAGATCTTCTGCTCTTGGAAGACTGAATGTGAAGAAAAAAGTTGTAGGATGAATCCTCCACCGGTTTCCTAGCTGAATGCTAGAAACAACCTCCTTAATATGGCACCAATGCCTGATAAGAAATGAAGTACAACCCTATTTCAAGAGCTACTCAATGAAAGAGGTGGGATTCCCACTCAGAAACATCCTATGCTAAACAATTCTGCAAACTCTGCTAAACAGCCCATGCCTGCATAGAAATGTCCTAAGACAAATATGGATCTAAACAAATCAAGAAATGAATAATACAAATCATCCTTCCATTATGCCTTCACCTTCATTATATAGATATGAGCCTTCCATCGCCTAGGCCCACTCCAAAAATACGTTTTGTATGTGGACATAAGTCTCCATGGTTGACTGCGCTGTTTCTCCATGTCCTCCATCATGTTCATATGGGGTGATCACCCTCTCCATCACGTGTGCATTAAATGCATCACTTCCTCCACTATCTTATCATAAGTGCTTTATGATCTTCTTTAAATGCACTATGATCTCAGTTGACCTTATCAAATATCCTCATGATTTTTCATTTAAGATCCATGATCTTATTTGACTGTTTCATCCTCCATAATCTATCTCATAAATGAGACATGGTCTCCATTAATGGAGCTGCTCCACTACTCCATGATTTTAGATATAGATCTAGAATATCCACATACACACATAAAAAGTGGATTTTATTCATCTTTGAGGATTATGAGTCCCTCCACCATTTTATTTACTTAATTAATTAAGTTTACTAAGAACTCTAATATTCCAAATATCATGTGAAAATTTGGGAATATTACAAGTATTTCCTAATATTATGTCTGACACTTTTTTCATGACATGTATAGTCTTTGGGTCTTTGGGTTTTCTCCCTAGATTTTTGGAGCAAAATTCCTTAATATTTTTAGTGTATATCGACACATCCTTCATAGCCTGAAGTAATGGGATCTTGATGAATAAGTTTTGTGATTCCCTTAAAAATTCAAAATCAGGGTGAGGAATTTGTTTGCTCAAGGATAGCCTTTCAAGGTAAGGTGGGCTAGTTTGACATTTTTGAGTAAAAATGTTTGAGCAGGGGGCTCTTGTTCTAGGTAGTCTACATTGAATCACCCCCATTCCTTCCAAAGGAGTTTCTAGGTTCTAGTTCTAAGACTTCATCATCAATATTTTCAATTATTATTGGTGAAGTATTGGTGTTTACTACCCACCCAGATCGAAGGTTTAATTCATTACATTCTATGGTAGAAATACTGTATGTAGGAAGGTTGAGTGCCTCAACTGATTGAGCCCCCTATTATTCAAGTTCAGGTTGGATTGAACAGTCAGTTGTGGACGAAGAGGAGGATTGCTGGTGTAGGTATTAGAAGGAATTTGTAACTATTGTGGTGGCATAGGTTGGGGAAATTGACTTGTAGGAATATGGGGTCCATGCCAACCTTGGGAGAGAGAAGGAGATGGGCCAGGTTGTGGGGACCATGACTTCTAGGTTGTCATATATTGATAGTATTGAAGCCATGAAGGTGGGAATGGTGCGGGCTGGGGTCCAAAACTCAAATTATTAAAGTACTGAGAAGGGTCTTGGAGCATACCTTGATTCATGCTTTGTGGTCATGGTTGCCATGGCTTCTTTGATCGGATGAAGTAAAGTTGATCCACTTCTTCATTTGTTTCTTGAAATACTACCTTCAACCCAGGAAGATATGGACATGTGTTGGTAGAATGGCTCTGCTCACATATTACACAAGTTTCGACAACATTGAGCAGACATTCCTTCAGTGGGTGTTTCTTCCTTTAGTTAGGGAATAAAATGGAAATTTCATTCTCAAATTATGTTTTCTTATGGTTTTCTTGAAATACGTCTGCTATCAGGAATATTTTCTTAAAATATCGATCCTCAGATTATCTAGTAAGTTCCCAATTTCTGTTGTTGTCACACCACTGCTAGATGCCTTGAGAGTTCGTATCCCTTGCTTTTTTCTTGCAGCTCCGCATGAACATTTGATACACAAATCACAAATAGTATCAAAGATTTCTTTTGAGATATCTCTTATCCCCACCATGTTCATGAGTTCTAAGGATTCATCCCTTAGTGCTCAGAGAAGAATTATCTTTAAAATTTCCTTATCCAGATCACTATGTCCTGAAATTTGCAGGCTTTATTTAAAGTGTTCCACACAATCCTCCATGTTTTCATCCTCCTTGTGCATAATCTTATAGATTTCTTCTTTAATATCTCGAGACTTGCAGTAGTCTTGATATTTTCTCAGGAAAATTTCCTTCATGTAATCCCATGATGTAATACTTTCCCCCATAAACCCATAAACCATATCAAAGTTGTTCCTTTCAGAGTAGTAGAGAAGATTTTCAATTTTTGAGCATTAGAAACATAGTCATATCCTCGAAAAAAAAACATCGAATTCAAAGAGGAATTTATCTAGATCTTTAGAAGAAAGACCATGGAAATTAGATAATGTTATTAAAGGAATATTTTTCATAAGTGCATCACCTCTAACTTCTCCAATTGGGAACTCGATCGTGGAAGTTGTGTGAGCCATGAATATCCTCCAATATTCACTCGGGATCTTAGCAGGTCTTGGTTGTTCTACAATGTGTGGTTGAGTTTGTTTGAAAACACTACCTCAAGCAAATAGTGAAGTTGGTTCAGGTTTTTTAACATGACCCCCTCGATAAAATGGTGGATTTGACTCTCCTAAATCCCTTTCTTCTTCTTTTGAACTTGCAACACTCAATTCCTCAGATCATATGCTTCCTATTTCTTCTCTTAGCTTTGCAGAGTCACCACTTCCGGGTTCTCCTCCCTTGAGTTCAGTAGGGCCACTTCTTTCTACTTCTTCCTCCCCGCATTCAGCTTCTATTTTTGGGGAAGGTTCTGGTTGTGTAACTGAATTTCCTTTTAGATCCCATATGGGATGTAACACTAACAATAGCTCGCGATGATCTTCTTGAATCAACTATCGAAATGATATCTTGGATTTAGGTAAGTCTACCTAGATCTTTCCTTCCTCCTTTTGGGGCCTTCCTCTTCCCCTACCTATTTTTTTTGTGTCTTTGTTCATACAATTGAAAAATGAAAGAAAAACATGCAAGAAAAAATAAAAATAAAAGGCTCAAGTCCTAGATCAGGGTCAAAAAAACTTTCCTGTCTAGGACAAGAGGATGACCCCTATAATTGATAGAAAAATAAACAATCCAACAAACTAAGCTCAGGCCCTGGAAGAGGTTCAGTGAAAACTTCACCTTACCAGGGCAAGAGATTGGCCCTACAATCAATAAATAAATAGAAACAAAAAAAAATCAACCTGAGCTCGAGCCATGGTGTAAGGACTAGTACAAACCTTGCCTCACTAGGGTGAGTGAGTGGTCCTAAAAGAAAAAAGAGAAACAAATGATCACAAATCTAAGCTCGGGTCCTAGTGTGAGGACTGGTACAAACCTTACCTCACCAGGATGAGAGAGTGGTCCTATGGTCAATACTGGTCGTAATTTTGCACCTTGGATAGCCTCCACGGAAACAACACCAAATTGTTGGTGTTTATATATGAATAATTTAATTCACCCTTCCTCACATTAATTCTCAACTTGGGGCTCGTAATTATTTCAAGGTTTTTGTGCAAAGTCTATGCAGGCCACATGTTCCCTACCCAGCATTGAGCATTCAATCAAGCATAACAATTAACTAACAAGAAGCCAATTGCAATAACAATAAATCATATTAGCAACAACCTGAAATTAAAGCAATACAAGCTAATAAATCGTTCAACAATGGAAATAAATTATAACATAAATAAACCTACACACACCACTAATCCAACAAAATGTGATCAGTAGAGTGGTCCCAACTCTTCGATCAGGGTTGCGGTGAAATATCAAAGATTATGCGATACTCAAGAAATTAGAATTGTGTTGATTTAGAAATATATCAAAAGTATGTTGTTACATTCTGGGATTCCCTAGAGGCTCCCGTTTCTTCCTCGAAAACCATCTCTTATACATTGCACCATTACAAAAATTGTATTAACAAACTAAGAGATTACTACAGCTCTCTCTACTCACAAATATACAATAATCATTTAAGTATAAGCATATATGAAAAAGATACCAATTGTATCAACCCATCAACTTCATTGATCAATCATCATTGTGGTCCTTGCCCTAGAATAGCTCTTCCAGCCCATTGAAAACCATACACTAATTCCTAGCTTGTTGATCATTGTTATCCAAATCCTACAAATGAATTTTAGACAGTAAGTCACATAAGCACCGTTCCTATGGGTAAGATGAAATGGGTAAAAAGCACGTAAAAATAAGAAAATTTAACAACCAACACCATGAACACACTCAACAAACTCATTATGGATCCAAGATAACTTCATTAGGTATAAATGAAGCATGTGATAAGGTATTTATGAGGTACAATAGACTTTGGACTAATATATGTCAGAGTTGGTGGATAGGAGTTATAGGTGTACTAGGAGTGTTGTGCATAGAAAATCCACGTCTAGATGTTTTTTAATATAGTATTGGTCATGATCTCATGGTAAATTCACCCTCACTTCCTCTATTTGTTTAGCTATGGGTACTCATGGAGCAGATTCAACACCTCCTTCTACAGGTTCCAGTACTGTCACATTTCTTTCTGATGGCTTAGGAGCCGATACTGGTTGCTGAAGGGTAGAACCATTATCATCTTCCCTCTGTAATTGTTCTAAAGCTTTGATTTCTTCTCCTACTTGCTCGGGAACCACGTCCCTTACTATTTACTCAGTGGTTGGCACAGTGTCAACAATAACCCTCTCTTCAACTTGTTCGGTGTGTTAGAGTCGGTCTTTACAGCCCTCCGTCAGAGATCATTTCTCTTATTGCATTTCATTGTTTAGGTGTCTCATTCCGCTCATTCATCTGCATTTCGTTAGGGGCATGCCATAATCTGACGGAAAGGTCTTGTGAGTCATTACCCCTCATGATTCGTACCTGTTGGCTCAAGTCTGTTCATCGAAATTTATTAAATCAATTTTAAGTCATTTGTAGTCCTGTTCTAATATCTTGGTCAGCAAAAAGTTATTTAAGATTTTTAGGTCTCTTAGGTCTAGGGTTTTATGCCAGCAGGTCAGAGGAAGTTTTAAATCGGTTTTTATTCCAGAAATCTCAACGTCATATTGCTAGACTATGACTTTCTTCAAAACCCTGTTTTGAAGAAAAAGTCGTCTTTTTGTCTTTTGAAATAATTTCCATAGATTTTTCAGTTGAAGATGTTCACATGCAGCTTCTCCTGATCTTTTGCCAAAATCGAACATCAGTCACCCCTGCAAAATCAACCAGGAAGTCCTCATTCAAAGTCAGAAGAAAAAATTAAAACCATCTCTTTGCAAGATATTTCTCAAAGCTATTTAACCCATTTGCATCAAGAAACATTCACAGAAATCCAAAGGAGAAGTCGAATTGAAGATTGGGAGAACAAACTGCGTTTTAGAAAGGCCGTGACTGTGTGTGAAGATTGCGCGCGGCGCATAGGAAAGAGGCGCGGTGCACAAAATCGACGCTATGCATTGGGCTGAAATTGATAGTGAATTTTGCCACAGGCGCGGCACACCCACAGAGCGCGGTGCACTGGGTGTGCGCGCGGCGCATTGAGCCATCAAGCCCGAAATTCATCAATGCTCTGCAATTTTTCAAAATCAAACAATTTTTCTTGCTCCAAGTAAGTTTGTCCAAGCTTGTTCAATGATTTTTAGCTATGGTGCTGTGGTTTAAAAGTGAAGATATTGGTGTTTGAATGGTGCAAGGATAAACCCTATATCCATATTGCAATCTGCTCCATAGGGTTTTAAAAAAAAAGGTGCTGGATGTTGTTTGGTGTTTAAACTATCATTTCACTTTCATCGTGCTCTCATTATTGTCACATTATTACACCACAGTCCCACAGTTCCTCTCCTATATCCACTATCCCATATCCCTATATTCTTTGTCCCATACATCCCTGAAACCAAGTCATTCATCAAAATACCTCTGTCCTATTTATTTACTAGCCTAAAATCAGTATCCATTTTGAGTCATCTCAGGCCCTATTGGACATCTTTTGCCGAGATAGACCCTGAGAGAGCCCTCTCCTGTCCTCGTAGGGCTAGCTACGAGGCTGATCGTGGTTTGATGTTGCCTTGAGTTCTGCCTTCTTCAGCCTGAGGTAGATTCGAGTGCTAACATAGTGGCGACCATAATGGGGAATCAATGATTTGCTTGTTGGTGTTATTCATTGCATGAGTTATAGACGGAGTCTGAAGTCACGCCAGGTAGCCTTCGAACTGCACATTGCTCTGCGAGTGCATAGTAGATAAACGCTACTTCAGTCAATCTCTGGTTTAGCTTGTGAATGTAACATTCAATTTGTGAATTACCCCAGTATATCAGATCGTTCTAGACTTTTGGGTGATTGAGTCTAGAATTTGATAGGCTGAAAGTAATCGGTTGTGTCCCTTTGATTTTTGAAATAATTCCACACTGGCTTCAAGAAGGCATACTAGATCGAATCCTGATCCTAATCCACCTCCAGTGTATGAAAACCCCAACCTGATCCCAAGAATTTTCCGTCGAGAAAGTCCTGTCATTCCTTTGGTCAAATCTCACTCATACCCTACTGTTTTTGAATACATTGAAGATATTGAGTTTGATGATCAGTTCAAGTTATCATTGTTTGAAACCAAATTTGAAAGCGCTACTGGTTCTACCATCTTAAATCTTGAGTTTATAAAGTATCTTGAAGTTGAACAAGCAAATAGATCCATTGATAATTACATCCTGAATCTTCAGAACTCTATTGTGGCAACCAACATCCCTGAATTCATAGAGTCTGCTTCTGAAACTCTTGGTCCATCAGTGGTTACTTCTGATTCACAAGTTCACGCTGAACCTTCTTTAATTCCGACCATTCCAGTACAACCATCGATATCTGATCATCAATCAGCAGTAGTTTCTCCTCCATCTCCACCGCATACACCTCGTACACCTACTGTTCCTACTCCGTCCGTTTCTCCAAGACATATTATAAATCCACCAAGAGCAATGGCTACTAGATTCGCACCGCTTATCTTGCCTCAGAATTTGGATCCTATGCCAGTTGATTATCAGAGTAAAATCCCTTTGTTTGATGGCACTCCTCAGAGTGTGCCTGCTCAGCAGCATATTGATAAAATGGCAGACTTTTTTGATCTACATGAAATTGATGAAGAGAATGTCACCATGAGGTTGTTTGTGCAAACTTTTGGAGGGGAGGTGCGTAAGTGGTTCAGAGATTTGCAGCTCGGAAGTATTTCTACATTGGCCGAACTTCAAAGATAGTTTCTAGATCGGTGGGAAATAAAGAGAGATCCGCTTCAAATTACTTCCGAATACACCAAGATCAAGCGCAATCCTGGTGAGTCCGTCCAAGACTATATTATCAGATTTAATACGGTTTATAATGCAATTCCAGATGATTTGAGGCCTTCCAAAAAATAAGCTTTGCTTAAGTTCCCGGATGGTTTTGATTCAGAGATGGCTTATTCATTACGAGATAGAGATCCGCCTACCTTGGAGGACATGCAGAAGATTTCCGTTAGTGTTGTGGCGAATTTGAATGATAAAAGAGCTAGACTGAAAGTGGAGAAGAAAGTTGTCATTAAAGAAGAAGCTTCCACATCCACAGATCAGATACTTCGCAAGGTAGAAAAAATGTTTGAAAGGTTCACTCTTGATAAGACCGAACCGCAAATTCGAAATCCCAATTACCGTGGTCAGCAGCAGCCTCAATTCAAGATAAAACAACGAGAACAACGAGCACAAGAACCAGCAGCCCAGTAGCAAGTAAAAACACCTCTTCAGCAGAATTTTGTTGGTCAAGATTCAGACGATGAAGATGATGTAGTAGGGGAACAAAACCACTTCTTTACTCCCTTTGATCTGCCCATTTATATCACTGAAGAGGAGGAGTATGCAGAAAGTTCAGCAGTACATAGAGATGAAGATTTTATCTTGGCTAATGATGCAGCTCTTGAAGAAGATTCAAATGAATATCAAAGAGGTTACATGAACGCTCTGTCAGCTCAGCAGAAGCAATATTCTCTTAGAAACAGAGATGTACCAGTCAATCCAATCCAGAAAAGAAAGGAAGTTCCAGCTAAAAATGATTCACCGGTTGCACAAAAGAAAGAAAAAGAAATAGTTGATCCCGCTGCCACCAAGTCATCATCAGCAGAAAAGTCAAATCAGCCAATTGCAATGAAGGAGAAGGCTGATAAGAAAGATGTTCCAGCAAAAGCGATCGAAAATACTTCAGCCTTTAGCTTGGAGAACGAGATTTCTAAATTGAAGGTATCTATTCCCTTGACTGAAATAATGAAGAACAACAGTTATAGAGGTCAAGTGTCTAAAATTTTGAATTTTGATCCTATGTCTGATATGGTGAATATTGAAGATGATCAACCTGAACTGATATTCGGACCAGCTTTAGATGGTGAGTCTCCGGACATCGAAGTGCCTCCTTTCTATATCAGTTTAAGATTGCATGAGTTTGTATTGCATAATGCCATGTTCGATTTCGGTGCTTCCCATAATCTTATGCTGAAAGAAATCATGGAGAAGTTGGGTTTAGACATTACCAGGAAGTACCATGATCTTTATTCATTTGATTCTAGCAGGGTGAGATGTATTGGGCTCATTAAAGACTTGGTTGCTAGTTTGGATCAGATTCCTACAAAGAATGTTTTGATGGATGTTGTTGTGGCAGACATTCCTCCCTGATTTGGTATGCTGCTTTCCAGATCTTGGGGAGCAAAGTTGAAAGGGACATTACAGTTAGATTTCCCCTATGCAACGATTCCCATGTTTGGCCAAATGAGAAAGTTGTATCGGGAACAAAAAATGAAATATATGATCACAACCAAGGAGAAACCGGTAAATCATCCGATCAACTATGTACATACAGATTTAGAGTATTTTTTTTTTTTTGCTGATAGTTTTAATGATGTAGATAGTCAGTTAGTTCAAGCAGAAGATATTCCAGAGATTACCGAGAATTTCAGAGAAGTTTTGCAGAAAGAAAGGCAGAAACTAGAAAGCTCAGTTGGGCAATCAGCCAAAGATAGTGGACAGCAAGTAGAAAAAACAGAGCTAGCACAATTTCAGCACTTAGAAGAAGACGAAGAGGGTCTATGGACCATGGATTTCGATGGAGCAGTTGGGAGTGATGGTACTGGAATTGGTATTTGGGTACGCAGCCCTTTTTCCGCCCCAAAAAAATTACCAAGCAACGTATGGGTATGTTCTTATAAATTAGCATTTGATTGTTCGAACAATGAGGCTGAGTATGAAGCTCTGATTGCTGGCCTAAAGATTCTTAGGAAGCTGAATGCAAAGAGAATTGCAGTTTATGGTGACTCTGAATTGGTGATTAAGAAAGTAAAGGGTGAATACCAAACAAAGCATCCCCAGATGCGGGCTTACTGGAATGCTGTCCTTGATATTTTGAAGCAATTTTCAGATTATACCTTGACTTGTATTCCTCGCATTCAAAATGGAATTGGAGATGCACTTGCTAAGGCAGCAAGTAACTTGAAGCTCCCAATGAATTCAAGCAATAAGTTCGAGATCCATGTGAAGCACCATCCTACTGTCCTTGATAATAAAAAATGTTGGCAAGTCTTTCAAGATGATGATGAGATTAATGATTTTCTGCAAAATAAAGGTAAGTTCAAAGATACCTCAATTGATGTAGAATTTGATGATGGTGATAATGTTCAAGTCAATGAAATGGAAGTGTTGCAGCTTAAGGATAATGTTATTCCTAAAGGCTTGATACCTTTAGAAGAACTCTTCGATCAGGATGATGTAGCTAAGAAGCCTACCTTACGACCAACTGAAAAAGGAGTCGAAGATGTAAATATTGGAACCGTTGAGAATCCGAAAATGCTGAAGTTACCCAAATCATTGTCACCAAAGGTAAAAGCTGAATATGTGAGTTTGTTTTCTTCATTTTTTGATGCTTTTGCATGGGATTATTCAGATTTAAAGACGTATGATACGAATATAATTCAGCATACTATTCCAATCAAGCCTAATCAGAAGCCTTTCCATCAGAAGTTGAGGAGAATCAATCCGAAGCTGCTACCATCAATTAAGAAAGAGGTAAACAGGTTGTACAAGTCAGGAATCATTGTTCCTATCAGGTTTTCTGATTGGATTTCCAATTTGGTGCCTGTGAGGAAAAATACAGGTGAGATCCGATTGTGTATTGATTTTAGAAATTTGAAGAAGGTGTCATTGAAAGACAATTATCCGTTGCCAAAAATGGACCATATACTTCAGCGAGTAGTTGGAGCATCACGGATGTCACTACTCAATGGCTATTCAGGATATAATCAAATTTTGGTCCAAGAGGACGACAGAGACAAAACCGCATTCACCACCCCGTGGGGGACATTCCACTATGCCAAGATGCCATTTGGTTTGAAGAATGCTGGTGCAACATTCCAGCGGGCGATGGATATGGCTTTCGCGAATGAGAAAGATGTTTTTCTTGTTGTTTACCTTGATGATTTAATGGTGTTTTCCAATTATGATGAAGAGCATTTGTATCATTTGAGAGTTGTTTTTCAGAAGTGCAGAAAATATGGCATTTCGTTGAATCCGAAAAAGAGCTTGTTTGCCATGGATGAAGGCAAACTTCTTGGCCACATTATCTCAAAAGACGGCATTCGTATTGATCCAGCACATGTTGAAGCAATCCAGAAAATTGAACAGCCCCGGAACAAGAAGGAAATACAGTCTTTCAATGGTAAGATGAATTTTCTGAGTCGCTTCGTTCCTAATCTTGCTGAACATCTTAGAGAGATCACAAACTTGTTGAAAAAGGACAGCCAAGTGAAGTGGACGGAAGAGGCGGTAAAATCATTTAATTTGGTAAAGTTAGCTCTTTCTTCAGCTCCAATTTTAATCAGCCCGAATTACACACAGGACTTCATTTTGTTTTCATTTGCTTCTGAGCAAACTATGGCAGCTGTTTTAATGCAGAAAAGAGATGGATATGAGAAGCCCATTGCTTTCTTCAGTCGAATTATAAGGGATGGAGATTTAAAATACAATATCATTGAGAAGCAGGCTCTAGCTCTTGTGAAGGCATTGAAAGATTTTCGTGTGTATATATTGCATTCCCATATTATCGCTTATGTTCCTAACGCTGCTGTCAAAGATGTTTTGGTACAAGAAGATCCGGAAGGAAGATGAGGAAAGTGGATCGCTGCTTTGCTAGAATATAATGTGGAGATTAAACCCACCAAGTTGATTAAAGGACAAGGACTAGCAAAGCTCATGGCCGAAACAAATCTGCATGCTTTAGACATAAATCTGATCACTGCTATGTCTGATGAGGATGAGGAAAGTGCATCAGTTCAGGTATCCGATATCTTTGCTTCTTCCCCTTGGTATGCTGACATTTTATATGTACTTCAGAATTTGTCTCCACCACCCGGGATGCCTAGAAATAAGAGTAGAACTTTGAAGTTGAGAGCTGCAAAGTTTTGTATTTTGAATTCTGCATTATATTGGAAAGACCCTGGTGGAATTTTATTGAATTGTTTGGTAGAGGAATAAGCCAAACGAGTCTTGGAAGATTTTCATAAAGGAGACTGCGGGGGCCATCTATTTTGGAAAACCACGGCTAATAAGATTCTAAGAGCGGGATACTACTGGCCTACTTTATTTTTTGATGTATATAAGGTTGTCAAGAGTTTTCACGAATGTCAAATTTTCGAAGGGAAGCAGAAATTACAGCCTTTGCCTCTTAAACCTATTGAAGTTAGTGCACCATTTCAGCAGTGGGGGTTGGATTTCATAGGAGAAATCCATCCGGCATCTTCAGGTCAGCATAGATGGATCTTGACAACAACGGATTACTTCATGAAGTGGATCGAAGCAATTCCCACCAGAAAAGCTACGGATGCGGTAATTATTTCTTTTCTTGAGAATAACATTCTGTCTCGTTTTGGTTGCCCGAGTAAGATAATCACAGATAACGCAGCGGCCTTCAAATCAAAAAGGATGGTTGAATTTTGCAATAAGTATAACATCAGCTTGGGACACTCAACTGCCTACCACCCACAAGGAAATGGATTGGCGGAATCTTCCAATAAGTCTTTGGTCAACATCATTAAGAAATTGCTGGAAATTAATAAGAAAGGCTGGCACAAGAAGTTAGTAAATGCGCTTTGGGCTGATCGGGTAAGTCAGAAAAAATCCATTGGCATGTCTCCCTTTGAGTTGGTATATGGAGTAGACACCGTTTTTCCTACCTCTCTCGCTGTCCCAGTGGTCAAGCTGCTTCAGGAAGCCGGTAGTGAGGAAGATCACATGAAAAGAAGGATAAACCAAATGATTCACTTACAACAAACAAGGGAGGAGGTCTTCCAAAATACATTCAAGTTGCAGGAGCGCATTAAGAAAATATATGACAGGAAGGCGAAAGCAGATAAGTTTCAGTTGGATGAGGTGGTCCTGAAGTGGGATGCTAGAAATGAAGACAAAGGTAAACACGGTAAATTTGAAAATATCTAGAAAGGTCCCTTTAAGATTGCAGCATATCATGGTCAGAATGCCTTTCTTCTGAAGGAGATGAACGGAGATGATTGTCCTGGAGGGCCGGTTAATGGTCGGCTGCTCAAGTGGTACCATTTCTGAGCATTTTCTGCTGTTTACATTGCCATTGTACATATCATTTTATTTCAGTTTCATTGCAAGTATGTGCTGTGATTTTTCTTCAGTCCGGGGCCCGGAGCGAAGGCTATAATTCTGAAGAAGGATTTCAGTTTTGATTTCAGTTTGTCGAGTCAGTATTTCAGTCTATTCAGTTTTAAATTAAGTCAATTTAAATCAAGTTTCAGTCAATAAAATAAGTCAAGGTCTTGTGTCGATTTGTCAAAATAATGGATTCCATAGCCCAATGGATGAAGGCACTGTCTAGCTCTTTCAGAGATCTGTCATTCTTGGCACCTCTTTGGAGCTACCATCCCCATTGGAGCCAATGTTAGAGTCGGTCTTTACAGCCCTCCATCAGAGATCATTTCTCTTATTGCATTTCATTGTTTAGGTGTCTCATTCCGCTTATTCATCTGCATTCCATTAGGGGCATGCCATCGACTGACGGAAGGGTTTGGTTCTCTTGTTTTCCCTCATGCTTGTACCTGCTGGGTTGGTCAAAACTCCTCAAAATTTATCAAAGTTCAGTTCATGTCTTTCACAATCATAATGGTTATTTTGGTCAAAAAGAGTCATTTTAGTTTCTGAGTCTAGGGTTCGGTCTTCTGAAATGTCACATAATGCCCGCAGGCCATGAGGATGGTTTCCAAATAAGTTCTCAGTTCAAAATTTTATCATCAAAAATGTTTGGGGACATTTCTTGTTCAAAACTCTGTTTTGAATAAGAAATTGTCGAATTCATTTTTTGTAATAATCATATATTTTTCCGCCATGAAGATTTAAAAGCAGACTCTGGTTCTCCTTTGCCAAAGTTCAAACGCCAACATCCCTGCAAAAACCAACCAAGTTCATCATTTCAAGTCCAGAAAGTCAGTGAAAAAACAAAAGACAGAGTTTTATTAAATGACAAAGTGCCAAAATCAAAAAACATTACAAAATGGGTTGTGAGAAGAAAAAATTAAAACCATCTCTTTGCAAGATATTTCTCAAAGCTATTTAACCCATTTGCATCAAGAAACATTCACAAAAATCCAAAGGAGAAGTTGAATTGAAGATTGGGAGAACAAACTGCGTTTTAGAAAGGCCGTGTCTGTGTGTGAAGATTGCGCGCGGCACATAGGAAAGAGGCACGACGCACAAAATCGACGCGGCGCATTGGGCCGAAATTGATAGTGCATTTTTCCACAGGTGCGGCGCACCCACAGAGCGCGGTGCACTGGGTGTGCGCGCGGCGCATTGAGCCATCAAGCCAGAAATTCATCAACGCTCTGCAATTTTTCAAAATCAAACAATTTTTATTGCTCCAAGTAAGTTTGTCCAAGCTTGTTTAATGATTGTTAGCTATGGTGCTGTGGTTTAGAAGTGAAGATATTGGTGTTTGAATGGTGCAAGGATAAACCCTATATCCATATTGCAATCTGCTCCATAGGGTTTTAAAAAAAAGGGGTTGGATGTTGTTTGGTGTTTAAACTATCATTCCACTTTCATCATGCTCTCATTATTGTCACATTATTACACCACAGTCCCACAGTTCCTCTCCTATATCCACTATCCCATATCCCTATATTCTTTGTCCCATACATCCCTGAAACCCAGTCATTCATCAAAATACCTTTGTCCTATTTATTTACTAGCCTAAAATCATTATCCATTTTGAGTCATCTCAGGCCCTATTGGACATCTTTTGCCGAGATAGACCCGGAGAGAGCCCTCTCCTGTCCTCGTAGGGCTAGCTACGAGGCTGAGCGTGGTTTGATGTTGCCTTGAGTTCTGCCTTCTTTAGCCTAAGGTAGATTCGAGTGCTAACACGGTGGTTGGTAGTGGTTCTTGTGGAGCAGCGTCACGGACAACATCCTTTTCCTTTTGCTCAGAAATTGACATTGGTTCTTGTGGAGTAGTTTCATTAGCAACATCCCTTTCTTCAGAAATTGACACTGTTTCTTGTGGGATAGTGCCACCAACGACATCCTCTTCTCCTGTAATTGAAATTGGTTCTTGTGGGACAGTATCAAGAGCGGCTTCCTCCACCATTTATTCAACGGTTGACATTGGTTCTCGTGGAGCAGTGTCAACAACAGAAACCCTTTCTTCAAAAATGGTTCCAACAAACCTCAATTTCGGAGGAATGACCTTCTCTTTTGCTGCGTAAGTATGAGAACCAAATTTTCCGCCCTCTTGGTATGGAAGTGGGGAGTGGAGAACGAGGAGAAACATCCTCAATTTCCATTCTAGTAACATATTATGTTTCAGTTTCTTTAGCTCTGCCTTCATTCCTTGCATCATCCGGTTGGGTTGTCCTTTCTTCTTGCCACTCTTCATCTTATACTTCTAGTGTTTTTCCTATTGCTTCGTCCATTTTTTCATCGGTTGACACTAGTTCTTGTGGAGCATTGTCATCGATAACACCCTCTTCTTCTATTTTCTCTAAATTTGACACTAGTTCTTGTGGAACAATGTCAACAAGGGTTTCTTCCTCATACAAAAATTATTCCTCTTCCCTTTCTGGCATCAATTCTGCAATTTCTTCCTCTACTAGCTCAACCAATTGTTTCCAAGTCACAGGAGTATATAACAAGCAATGCATCACCAATAATCTGACAAGCCCATGGTTTGTGAGGACTGCCAATGGTTTTCTCGACTGTCATGTAGACCATGCCATCAGTTGAAGATTTTTCCAAAGGAAGAACGAAATATCTAAAGGATGTACCTAATGAAATCAAATACATGCCAAAATCTTGAAATGATACTTAAAAAGGGTAGATAGTCGACCTTCACAGGTAATGTACCAGATCACATAGTATGTGGCCTTGGCCCATGGCCATGAAAACGAACTCCAATCATATCCTCTCCCCTTTTGTATCATGTATTCTCTTGCCTACAGGAATAATTCTAGAAATTATGGCATGGGTGTTCTCCAGGCAAATCACTTATGCCCTCCCTACGGAAATCCGTTGACAGTCGAGATCACTTACTCTGTTACCTGAATTTCTAGCCTGTGAACTTTGGAAATATGCCCCTCTAAATTGAGCTCAAATTCAATTGTTAATCCCTCATCAAACCCTTGCAACCTTTCAAAGTAGGTGTGTCATCCTACATCCTAAAAACCCTTCCATACTTCTAGTTGGCTTCGAACCTACTATGTGCTTTCGGTCTTGTGTCTAACAACATTTCCACCATTCTATCAATTGCTCTATAGTAGGACTTGGAGTAGCAACAAGTCATTGAGGAATTTTTTAGCCGGTAAAATATGCGGAAAAATGGATGAAGGTAAATTCAGGCAAGAATTATGGCAAGATCAATGATAAATGTCTCATTATTGTGGTGATTATTCCAATGCATTGGAAAATACCGCAACTTAATGCATGTATGCATATTCATACATTTTTAATTTCCAATGCACATGGATATGTGTGAAGGGTATGGTGGAAATATAACAAATCATGGTAATGATGAATGATTTAATGTGAGGTTTAATAATAGTGATGAGATGACATCATCATTATTAAATGCAAGATCTCCCCCCAACTAAGGTATGACCGTCCTCAGTCATGATCTGTGATGTCATAATTAAAATATTAGTCAAATCCACGAAGTCTTTCAAAGATGTACCTGGCGACTTACCTTAGCGGAGTATCAACATCGGCGAAGTAATAGGACAGCTATTGGATTATCAACATCGGCAAAGTAACAACACCGATGGAGTATCATCATCGGCGGAGTAACAATACTAGTGGAGTATCATCATGGGCGAAGTAAGAGTACTAGTGGAGTATCAGCATCAATGGAGTAACAACACCAGTGGAGTATCAACATCAGGGAAGTAACGACACTAGAGGATTATCAACATCTGTGGTGTTAGTTATCCATAATTTTGGCTTTATCCAAATATGACTAAATGTAACAAACCTAGATTTCTAGAAAAAAATTGCAAGAACATGATGAGTTCTAGAAATCTCACTGCCTTCATCATTTCAAGTCCATTAGTCCACTAAAATATTCATCTATTTTCCTAAAATATTATCTTGTTTTTCCTTAGTAGTGTTGTTACTTAAGCAGTGTTGTTCCTTAAACAGTGTTGTTCCCTAAAGTGTTGTTCCTTAAGTGCTGTTCCTGTTCCTTATTCAGAAACCTTGAGAAACAGTACTGAACAAAAAGAGACTATATGTAGGCCATTTTTCATCATTTACTAAGCCTATTTCACTCATTTTTTCCCCTTTTCTTCTTTCATTTTCCTCTGAACACCTTCAAAATCCCTTTCAAACTCATAAAAAAATCCTTGTTATGGTTTAAAAACCCCCATTTTACCTATCGGAACCCACCAAAATGATTAGAAACCCCTCTGCTTGGTCTAAAAAGACAGTCTTTTACAAATAAGAGTTTAAGCCCCTAAGGGCTTAGATCTTTCGTCCATATGTCCAAGCGCCCGTGACCAGGCGCTAGACCCATCGCATCAGGCATTCCCATCGCATCGGCCTTCCTCTATAAAATCCGCTTTTTTCCTTCAGAAATTCCTCCCCGCCGATGCGATTAGCACCCTACCCTTAGCCCCTGGTCACACTTTCCCCCACGGGACCATGCCCCATTGCCCAGTTATTAGCCCCTCCATCACATTGGCCTTTTCATAACTTCGCCTCCCCTTCCCCCCCGCTGATGCTATAAGCTCCCTCCTCCTCCGCCCCTGGTCACATACCCTGCCATACAACCATACTCTAGGGATTATCTTAAACCCCCATCACATCACGCAATTGGAATTCCTTGCTCTTCCCCCTTGCCTTGTTCCTTGGCGAAATGATGATGCGATAAACCACTCCTTCAATCACCTCTTGCCACCTGTCCTCCACTAACTTCTCCCTGCCGTGCACTTCTCTCCATCGCGCTCCCTCGTAGCCGTTGGATTTTCCTCCCCAGATCTGACGGTCTACGATCAATATCGCGTGATTTTTGCATCCATGGTTTAACGCTCCAAAGCCACGCGAAATATGCAGTATTGCAAAGGCCACGCGACGCATTATAATTGGATCGCGTTCCTTCCGAGAAAAGCTGCTAACTGCCCAACTACAACATGAAAACCTCCAAAACCCATTTCTTCACAGTTTTCTCCATAAAACCCTTCCGCGCATTCATTTTCTCCTCACTGCTCCTTCCACTTCCACCCGACCTCTGTAAAGTAGTTTATCCAACACTCGCAGGTTTTATTAAATATTTTTGTCCTGTGCAGGTTTAATGGAAGTTTAAGGGTAAAAACTCTTCCCACTGTCTGCGAGGGGACAAGGTTTAATATCATCATACGGGGAAGACTGTTAAATGAAGAAAAGAAATTTCCAAGGCATAGATTCGGGTCTTTTAATCAAATATTGCATGAATATTTTCTATTCAAATCAAACCCCCGCGCATTAAGATCCTCTATCCACAAAAAAGAAAGGAAAAGCACAGTGGAAGAAATAAAGGGTTAAAGACCAAGAACCAAAGAAAAGGGATTAAAAACTAGTCCAAGTTAGCAGGAAAAGTGTAAAGCAATGAAGATAGAGAAGATTGAAGATGAAGGATTGCACACAAAGACCAAAAATTAGAAAGTTTAATCTTGCAATCTCAAGGTTAAATGTAGTTTAAAAGTGAATACAGTCAACAAAAGGGTAATTACAGGCCCAAGCAACAGAGGATTAAAAGGTAAAAAGAAAGCATATGAAGTGTTAAAGGACAACAAAGAAGATTAATCTAAAAAGGCAGATCAAGGCTAAAAAGGTCTTAAAACATAGTTTTATGATTAAATCAAGAAGACTTAGGCTTAAAGATAGCCTCGAATACATCAAAGGAGCAGTTATTCACCTAATAACTCACAATTGAAACCTTTCACTTACTTTATACCTCAAAGGGAAAATTGGCAGTTATTACACAAAAATATATTTTATAAACTGTCAAACATTTATTGTAAAAAACAGAAAAGAGCCTCAAAGTCAATCTTTTCAGCTATTTTATCTTCAGGAAGTAAAGACAGATTTAAAACATAGAGAAGTAGTTGAGAAACATTCCTACTTTATACCTTGCATGGTTTTTAAGGATAGGAGTGCATTTACTATGTCATTAATAATATTTTGAACCCTAGATAGATCCACCTCCTCATTTGCAGCATAAATACTGCATTTGAACTCATTGTACAGGGGCATTTGATAATTCTTTGAAGTAATACATAGTTCTGCTGAGATTGAAGAGAAATTGATGTACTGGAACCTATGGATGTTTTGACCTGTTTGTGGATGGAGAAAGCTCTGTCATTGGATCCTTGAGCTTGGTTTTTGGTGAAGTATTCTAAACTATTCATGTTTTTCCTGTTTTCATTCTATTTCCATCATCTCTTAATTACAGTAGAGTAAAAGTTTTAGGCTAAGAAATGTCTCCTGGAAGCACCTTAGACCTGTTTACTCTTCACTGTCTTTATGTTTTCATCTGCTAAATGCTTGATTTAGTAAGTTTAAACCCTTTTTCAACCTTAAAGCTTGTTTATTTAAGAAGTAATTCAATACAGTTGGACTCAAGATGATTTATGGTTTTCCCTGCTTCTTGTTGACACTTTAAAAAACCATTTCTAAAGTCTCCTTTCAAAGTACCATTGTCCAAAGTCTGCCAAAGAGGTCTATTTTGATCATACCCTTTGAACTTGCTCAAATATTTTTTTGAAGGTTTTTGTAGTTGTAATCACAGATGTTTAGGAGTTCCCTCTGTTGAGCCCCAAAGATGTTCTTCTCCTTCACCACATTCCACTTCCTTTTCTCTGTCCCTCATCAATTACATGCTTAAATGATCAATAGAATTAGTTAAAATTTCTTTAAGAATTTATATAATGACTAACTTGCTATGTTTTCATGATTTTGTTGGTGTAGTAATTTTGACTAAGACTCGGCTACATAATACAGGCATTTCGTAGGCAGTCGTCTGTTCTGCAGCCATCCTCATGTTTATGTAGGTTCCAGGTGTCACTGCAAAGAAAAAGGCATATGGGTGAAATCCACAACACCTGCCCATCATCTCTTGCTCCCCACGAAGTCTGAGTTAAAGTTTTCAAATGATTATGCACCTAGAAGAGAAGCAGTTTCCTATCAAAACACGGACTCTACAGATGCCTGTAGTAAAGCACAAGGTACGTTAATAAGAGTTTTAATTTGATTAGAAGTGGGAAAGACACTTATCCCTATTTTTCTCAAGAAGTAGTTATGTAATATCATTATAAGTATGAACTCGAGAGACCGGGAAACTGTTGGTTAGATTTTGTTTTGTTGCCTAGATCTCAGAGAACCGTAAATACTCTGTTTTGAAATATTTCTCCTTTAATGAAAGAAGCATCATTTTATTGCACGAGCTGAGTCAATCTTGAACTATATTTGCATGCTACTCCAGTGGTAGAGGGCCCCACGCTGCACGAGGAGCTTTGTTCATATAATTTAGATAAGTAATTTAGTCTCGTTTCATTCTTAGTTTAATTTCATCGTCCGAACTTTGCATTTTTATATTCATTTGTATTGGATGCTACGCTTTAGGCTCGTTCTTCGTATTCCAAAATATCACTAATGACGAATGAGGTGTAATTGTAGTATTTTAGGAGTTATTTTTACGTTTTTTTGCTCAATTACATTAGTTGTTACAGACTAGTCATGATCTTATAAACTCTTCCAAAAATATCACTAACTTCGGATGAGACATAATTTGTGATGTTTTAGAGCTTTGTTGTGTTATGTTGAATTTTATGCTTTTATGCTCATTTGCATAACATGTTGCGGCTGATCCTGTTCTATAAACTATTCCAAAAATACCACTAATTCGAATGAGACGTGAGTTGAAAACATTTTAGTGATTAGTTGCACCCTTAGACTAGTTGTAGTACTCGGGAGGTAGATGTCATTCTAGTTTAATTCAAATACTATATTCCAAGTTTGATAATGACACTCTAGTTCGGTTTTTAGTTCACTGCATTTCAAGTCAAATTAGTGGCATTCTAGTTCAACTTTGTTCACTATATTGCAAGTTAGGTTAATGGCATTTTAGTTCGATTTAGTGGTCATTTGTGTTTCAAGTTTGATCAATTGCATTTTAGTTCAAGTGATATCCATTATTCTTTGAGTAGTATTAGCTGTCAAAATTAGATTTCATGGCCTTCATTATTTACAAACTAATCTTGTTTTTGAATTTCTATTAATACATCATCATACGGGACGAGAATTAGTGATAACTTGATTTAAGGCCTTGATTGTTATGCAATCTTTTTGCAAATTCATAAATAATCCTTTTCCCCAAATTCATTCTAGAAAATCTCTAACTTTTGGATGAGGGTTAAGTAGTGACAAAGTCGAAATTTCTGAGAATGGAGTAATATTAGCATTACAAGTGAATTTAGAAGTAGAAATCTTATTGTGTTACAAATAATCTCTTTCAACTGTGTTCCAATAAACTTCTAGCCATGGATGATATTCTTTGTAATATTGTAAGATGATTGTTTGTTTAGGAGAACCTCATTTGCACTAAACTTCTCCCTTTCTCAAGCTATTCCAACATATTTCTGATGAATGAATTGGATGGGTTTATGTTATGAGTTATTGAGTTCATGTTATGATTTAGTTCCTTGCTATGAGTCCTTATCAAACTTTGCATTTTTTTGCTCTTTAGTTCCTTACACGGGTTTACAATAGGTTTTGTTACGCTTTTTTTAGTGTGTTCAATCAACTGTCCTTCATCAACACTTAGTCCTTTTCCTTTTTTAACATAAAACCATAAAACCAAAAACATCAAAAAAAACACTAAATACAACCTAGTGAGAAACAAATACTTAATGAGTTTACTAGCTCTGGTTGATAAATTAATGACCTCAATTTAGGAACACTAAGTTGAGCACAAAAATTTTGCGCCGTTCTGGAAGTGTAACTAGGTATCCTTGTTTCTTACCACCCAAAAACAATGATATGCGTAGAGAAAGAGACTCAAGGGGTAGATTCATAAGAAGCGAAGCTTTATTCCTAGAACACCACTTGTTTCATCAAGACCTAGAGCCATCACACCTCCAACTCAAACCCACATTCCATCCTTTGCGACCCTAGACTTCCAGAGAACTTAAGATCAGATATTCCATTAGAAAGACCTTCTACTTTACCCATTGAGCCTATCTTAGAAGAAGATTCGGGAACCCCCTGCTAGGGACATAAACCTTTCAACTTCTACAAAAGAATCAACTATGGCAAAAGAAGGGGGAGGAGAAGTTTTTAATGGAGAACATACACTATTTGGAGGGGGTAGAGGTAGAGGTAGAGGAGAAGGAGGTAGAGGTGCAGAAGGAGAAGGAGGCGAGAGGAAGAGGTAGAAGAGAAATGGGAAGCTCTTTTGGGTTTCCTATAGTAGATGAAGAAACCAATACAACTATGAAAAAAAATTTCACCCTCTGTCCTTCCAAACTTTTTATGGACTTAAGCTGAAGATCTGAAACCTTCCTATTTGAATTTGAAGTCATATGTAGAACCTATGACTACTTACAAGATGACTCAAAAAACTTAAACTATTTCCTTCAACATTGAAAGGAGCTTGACATTGAAGTGGCTTATAAGTTTGATCAGCAGTTCTATTAGGACATGGGAAGACATGAAACAAGAATTTCTAGAGAGGTATTTGGATTACTATATGCCATTCAATCATAAGGAGGAAGTGTTTAAAAATGCTACAAAAAGAGGATGAAAATCTGGAAGATTTGTTGGAGAGATTTAACTACAACATCAAAAGAGCAAAAAATGGAAAACTTAGACCAAGACAATTTGAAAGCTCTTTTGTTGAAAAAAATTAGGGATGAATGGTTAGATATCCTTAGCATGATGGGAAAAGGGGATATATCTCGAGCTCACATTACCTGAAATAGCTGAATTATGTATCAACCTTTCAAGAGGGAAATCTAAAGCGATGAAAGGACCAAGAGACCACTGCTCTTGCAAGGGCAAGTAAGTCTGCTATCAGGGACGATAATTAGGGCAGAAATAGGACATATGCTTGATGAATTCAAATCTGATATCTTGGGGAGTCTTAGTGAACAAATAGACACCCTTAAGTTACAAAACAAGAAAAAAAGTTGAATCGATGCATTAGCAATCTTTTGTCCCAAATGTAGGAAGAAACATGCCTTGAGAGAGTGCCCTTTGGATGCTAAAGTTGTGGAGACTTGTGTAATTTTTTTCGGAAAAACACGAGACCAAGAGTTGTCCTTCACTTCCTGGTCTTAAAGGCTTGTCTTTCAAGAAGATACTCCTTCAAGTTCCACATAATCTCTCAATTTTTGTCTCTAGAAGGCCTTGGCAAGGACCTCAAACACAAGGATTTCATGATCAAATGTATAATCAACCCCCCACCAAATTGGAATCCTTAGCAGCAACCTTGGCCCCAATTTCAAAATCAATCACAAACTTGGGTGCAAGGAGCACAAAATCCCTATGGAAGATACTCTCGGTATTATCAATATCCACCATCCCTATCCACCATATCCACATTTCCTTCCTCAACAAAATTTTCAACAAAATTCTCAGCAAAAATCCTCAAAAATCCACAACATCAAAAATCAACCACTTCCATTACCATTTCCTCATAAAACAAATCAGTTGCGCTACCCAACCCATACCAAACCCCACAATAAAAATCCTCGGAACACATACATGATAGAAGGCCAACATTTTCAAACTTATTTGATAACTCCTTTAGACCTTAGTGATGTTCAACTTAGGGTCACGGAAGAATACTTGAAAAGAGGAAACCTTCGTAATCATACAAGAGCAAGACAATTCGAGGAAGATTCTCTGATGAGTAAATAAAAGTCTTGAAGAGAACACAACTTTCCAAGACTCAAACATTGAAAACTCAAAAACAAAAAGAACCAATAGTTTCAACTCCTATATTAGAAGCGACCATCAACATCCACTTCTACACCTCCCTTTCCCGGAAAAGATTACAAATTGATAGGGGTGTAGAAAAACAAATTATGGTGCCTAATTATGATTTCCTAGATGAAAGGTGAGAAATGTTTGTATTAAGATCCCATTATTAGCAAGCCATCAAGGAAATTCCAATCTTAGTGAAGACAATAAAGGAGTTGAGCATGAAGAAAACAAGAAAAAGAATAAGAGAGACAAAGAAAATTCAAGCTGGCGGGGAAAAATAGCGAGATATCATGATGGGTAAGATTGCTATTCCAAAGTATCTAGACCAGGAAATCAGGTTGTCAAAATTCACATCAATGGAATTGAGATCCAAAACACACTCATTGATTTAGGAGCGAGAAATCAATATCATGAGTATGAACAAATCATGGATAAAGCTGAAACTTCCTAATCTTCTTTTTACACCCACATTATTACAATTAGCGAAAAGATCCGTGATTAAACCCGGGATGGGGTAATAGAAGACATTCCGGTGATCCCTAGATTCTTGGGAGTATCCCTGTGGATTTTATGATCCTAACTCCTAAGAATAATCTAGAAGGACACCCTATTATATTAGGAAGACCTTGGTTAGCTACGGTGATGCTTTCATTAGTTGTAGATCCGATGACTATGTATATCTCTGATGGTATTTCAACCAAGAAATTCACCTTGTATCCTCCAGCAAGAACAATTACAAAATTAGATGATACTCAATGGATAGAGGATGAAGAAGACTTACAACCTCTCTTCACAATTTCAGAAATTAGTGAAGATAGCAAGATTCTGAATGCCTTGGAAAACTTTGAATCCTCTTCGGAATATAAACATGAACAATTTCAAGAAGAATCCAACATTGAGTTTTTGTCATCAAGGTAGATGTCTCTCTATTCCATGGATAAATTTGGCGACTCTACAATTGAGATATTTTCGGGCAAAACTTTAAACATAAACAAGAACCTAGAGAAATCTCAACAAGAAGAGCTAGTCAAGATATTACGAGACATTCTTACGCATATGCATGGGAGTACACTGATATGAAAGGGATAAGCCCCAATACTTGCACTCATCACATCTATATAGAGGAAAATTGTAAACCAATCACACAACCTCAAAGAAGGATGAATCCAAATCTTAGGGAGATTGTTAAAGAAGAATTGCAGAAATTATTGAATATCAATTTTATCTATCCCATTTCAAATAGTTAGTGGGTTTATCCTTTGGTAATTGTGCCAAATAAAAATGGTAAATGGAGGGTATGTATTGACTACCGGGAATTAAACAAAGCTACTCTTAAAGATCATTTTCCCTTGCCTTTCATAGATCAGGTATTAGATACATTAGCTGGCAAAAAGTATTTCTCATTTTTAGATGGGTTTAGTGGTTATAATCAAATCCAAGTAGCATTGGAAGATCAAGACAAAACCACATTTACCTGTCCTTGGGGTACCTATGCTTACGAGTATTGCCATTTGGACTATGGAATGCACCTGACAACATTTCAAAGGGCGGTACTAGGAATTTTTTACGATCTAATACATGATTGTGTAGAGGTATATATGGATGATTTCATAGTTTATGGAAACACATTTGAAGAAGCCTTAGCAAACTTGGAAAAAGTCTTAAAGAGATGTAAAGAAGCAAATCTTTCACTAAGTCATGAAAAGTGTTTTATGATGTTTACCGAAGGAAATTGTTTTGGGACATCACATTTCGAGGGGGATGGGATTAGAGTTGATGAGTCAAAAGTTGAAGTCATATCTAACTTATCTATTCCAAGTTGTAAAAAAATATGTTAGGAGTTTTTCTTGGATTTACGGGATATTATCTGGGAGGTTTATAGAAAAACTTCACCAAGATAGCATCTCCACTCTTCAAATTACTTACCAAAGATTGTGAATTCAAGTGGAATTCTCGATTACCGATTAGCCTTTGAGACCTTGAAAAACAAAAAATCTTTGAAGCACCTATTTTAAGGGGACCTAGCTGGAAGTTACCTTTTCATATTTCAACGGATGCCTCGAGATACGGCTCTAGGAGCGGTATTGGGACAAAAAGACCCTGATTCCTTATGCCATCTACTATACCGGTAAAAATTTGACTCCTTCGAGTTAAACTATAATGTATCGAAAAAGAGTTTTTTAGCTGTTGTTCATGCCATAAACAAATTCAGACACTATATAATAGGCTATGAAACTTTTTTTCACACAGATCACTCTGTAATTATATATTTAATGAAAAATTGTTGAAAATGCAACAAGATGATGGAGCTTAGTGAAAAGAAGTTGCCTTCACTAAGTGGGCCAGCAGGATATTTTTGGCGCAAAGTCTATTTTTAGACTATGTCTATTTTTAGACATATGGATCATGGTCTATGACTTGCAGGATGCTATTTATGGATGATTGGTCAAGTTGGTAAAAATAGATGGACCTCTATTTTTAGACATTGGGCGGAGTCTATTTTTAGACTGCCAGTTTAAAAAATAGATTAGTCGAATATTATTAGCCCTTAATAATATTTGGACTATAAACATTATCTTATCCTCTTGGAGCGCTTGGTCGAGCATACGGATGTGGCACATGCAGGTGACAAAAGGAATTACGCTATTCTTAAGGGTCGGATTGAGCTATTGCATGGTTGACTTCAATTAGAACTCATGTGGCGAGATTTTTGGTGGAGTTGATGAGGCAGGTTGGTGGAGTTGTGTTCGGTTTAACTTAGTTGAACTAGTTGTATTTAGTCTAACTGATAAATACACTAGTGATGAGTGGTGTGAATTAATTATTAATTAATTCACTAATTATTAACTCATAAATCAACTAAAGAATACATCAGTTAAGCACAATGCATGGACAGTTCGATGGAGACCAGATGTTAGAGGTGGGTGAAAGGGGTGAGTCTACTATCGGTTGTGACTATAGTCTGTGCATGAGATTTGCACACACATTTATTGAGATTGCCAATGAGGATTGTGTAGTACAAGCCGGTGGGATTCGAACTTGGATCTCATCATTATTCATCTTGGATTTCGCGATGAGAGGCGAGGCTAACTTGTGGAGGAGATTTGAACTTGTGACTTGTTCTATATCCGAGCTAGTTAGTGTGTAGCATGGGAGATAGTGCTTTGAGAGCTTGTGAGGAGCTTTGTGCTATGTATTGTTACATGTTCTCTATCATTATAATATACGAGATAGTTGGGGGTTTTCAGCTATTAGCTTTCCCCATTACATACTGTGTTATATGTGTGCTTGATTATGTTTTAATGTGCGCATGCACATTGCTTCTATTTCCGCAAATTGATGATCAATTGTAGAAGAGGTTATGTATTATGCATGAAGCTCAAATAGTGTGTAATCGGGATAATCTCCGGTGAATAATTCATCTATTATTCAAATTTCTACATGGTATCAGAGCAAAATTGATCATCGGATCTATTACAGTGATTACATTTTATTTCGGTAGACAGAGTCTGTAAGCGGGCCAGGTAGCCTCTGGATCCATCCTTTCTTTGAAAGGTGATATATCTAGTAAATTCCCCTACAGTCAATCTCTGTGCTAGAAATACTTTGTTCTCACAGATCAGAAGCGGTTGAGTTTTGAGCTGGTGGAATTCGAATTTGCAACAATGTTTTCTTGGTGTCGAAGTCAAAATGTCTTTCAACGGATTGCGATTGGAGTATGCCCTTGAGGGCAGCTCAAATTATGTTGCATGGAAGGACAGGATGGAGGTGGTGTTAGATGACAATGGGCTGAAGGAGTTCATAGATGCTAAATTCCTAAAGCCTACTGATGCTGCTCAAGTTGAGGCTTGGCAAAAGAAGACAACAAAATGTCGAAGGATTCCATTGGAGGGTGTGAAGGATCACATTGTATCCAGCTTGCATGGAAAAGCTTCTCCATACTTGATGTGGAAAGCGTTGACAAATTTATTCCAAAGCAAGAGCGACCAGAGGAAGTTGGCGCTCAAGGATAAACTCAGAAACATAAAGATGGAGAAAGGCGACAGTATACCCAAGTACCTCACAAAGTTCACCCAATGCAGGGATGAACTGGGAAGTGTGGGGGTGACTGTAGATGAAGAGGACTTGGTGGAATTGGCTCTCCTTGGTCTTCTGAAGAGTTGGAATTCCTCAGGACTCTGTCAATGGTCGGGAGAAATTGCCAGGATGGGAGCGACTTTCGTCGGATCTTATGCAAGAGGAGATAAGGCGGAGTACCAGGGACGGATCTTCATCAAACGCATCCGATGAAGAAAATTGCACTTTGGCTACCAAAGAAAAGAAGGGGAAGAGAAAGAAAGCTTCTCATTCCGGTGCGAAAGGCAAGAAGCAGGACATGTCCAAGGTGAAGTGCTTTCACTGTCACCAGCACGGACATTATGCCACAAATTGTCCGCAGAAGAAGAAAAATAAGCAAGCTGTTGGATCTGCAGTGGGAGAGGCCTTAGCCTCGCAGTTTGAGCTGGATTTTTCGCTAATCACATGCTTGGTCTCAAGTGTTATGGGATCAGTATGGTTCTTGGACAGTGGTGCATCTTTTCACATGAAAGGAGATCGATATTTGTTTTCTGATCTGGATGAGAAAGATCTTGGAGTGCACATCGAGATGGGTGATGATGGTAGATACAGTGCGACTGGTATCGGTACCATTTCCTTTGAGAGGGAGTCTGGTAAACCCTTCGTATTGAAGGAAGTGATGCATGTTTCAGGATTGAAGAAGAATCTTATCTCTATGGCGATGTTAGAAGACAAGGGATATGATGTTGTCTTCGGCGAGGGAAAGGCTTTCCTGCACAGTAAGACAATTGGAGAAACCCGGAAGATAGGGGTTCGAGTAAAGAACCTTTATCAATTTCATGTAGATGGCTGTGCAGCAATGGCATGCAAGGCAGAAGGAGTGGTGAGCCGGGATGATGGCGAGTTGTGGCACCAGAGATTGGGCCACCTTCACCATGGAGGAGCTTTGAAGATATCGCAAAGATATTTCTAACGGGCTTCCTAGCACTCTGTACGTCGATCGCAAGGGGTGTACCTTTGGGAAAATATGTGAAAGCCACCTTTCATGAGAAGGATAGTCGCGCCACGACGATCCTTGAGAGAGTTCACACAGACGTGTGTGGTCCTTTCTCAGTAGCTTCGACAGCAAAGCACAAGTACTATGTGATCTTTGTTGATGATTTCTCTCGGAAGTGCTGGATCTTCTTCATGCATAAGAAGAGCGAGACATACTCAAAGTTATGTGAGTTCAAGGCACTGGTTGAGAAGAAATTGGGGAAGCAGGTGAAGGCTCTTAGGAGCGAAAATGGTGGTGAATTCATCTCTGGAAAATTCAAGTACTTTTGCAGCGCAGAAGGAATTCGGAGAGAGCTCATAGCACCTCATAACCCACAACAGAACGGGGTTGCTGAGTGGAAGAACAGAACGATCGTGGGTGCTGCACGGGCGATGTTGCATGATCAGGGCCTACCTATTCACTTGTGGGCGGAGGCATGCAATACTGCAGTATATGTGCAGAACTATTGTCCTCACAAGATACTTGGCATGAGTACACCCGAGGAGGCATTTTCTGGTAAGAGGCCTGATATTTCCCATTTGAGGATTTTTGGTTCACCTGTTTACATTCATGTGACAAAGGATGCCAGGAAGAAGCTGGAGCTGACCGCAGAGAGCTGATATTTGTGGGTACACTGATACGCCCCACAACTATCGTGTGTATTTCAATAGACAACAAGCAAGATCAGCAGCGACCGATATCAAATTTCAAAGGAGAGAAACCATGAAGTGTTCGCTGAGAGGGAGCCACACTTGCATGATGAGGAGCTAAGAATTCTAAGGATGAGCTTCAGGATGTGGATCAGCCACAAGAGGAAGTTCATGGAGTGGAAGAGACCACTCATGCAACACCAACCATCAGAGGGCGGAAGCGCACTACAGAAGCTGAGCGACTGGCTCAAGATGCAGAGAAGGTTGTAGGACCGCCTACAGCACAGCGCAGACAGAGACAGTCACCGGACCGGTACACTGGATACATGGCTCTTGTGAGCAAATGTGTCATGACAGAGCCATCCTCTTTCGAGGAAGCTGTGGAGGACCCCACATGGGTAGATGCCATGGTGGAAGAGTATGATTCGATTGTCAGAAAAAGTGCATGGGAGATTGTCCCGAGACCGGAGGGGAAATCAGTGGTGGGTTCGAGATGGATCTACAAAGTGAAGCAGGCAGCTGACGAGAGTGTGGAGAAGTACAAGGCAAGATTTGTTGCCCGAGGCTTCTCACAGATAAAGGGGATTGATTATGAGGAAACCTTTGCACCTATCGAAGGGTATTCTTCCATACGGACGATCCTAGCTCTCTCAGCGCAGATGGGGTGGCACATTCATCAGATGGATGTGAAAACTGCGTTCCTCAATGGAGTCATTGAGGAGGAGGTGTACATAGAGCAGCCCGAAGGTTTTGAGATCTTCAGTAGTGAGTCGAATTTGTGCAGGCTCAAGAGAGCGATGTATGGGTTGAAACAAGCACCTCGTGCTTGGTACACACGGATAGACAGTTATTTCACCGGACTTGGATTCTCCAAGAGTGAGGCGGATCCTAACCTATACCGGATTGTGGTGGAGGGTAAGTTGCTGATCATTGTACTTTATGTAGATGATATGATTTTGATGGGTGATGAGCTGTTGATACTTTCATGCAAGGAGGATCTTGATAGAGAGTTTGAGATGAAGGACTTGGGCCTCCTTCATTATTTCCTGGCATTGGAAATTTGGCAGCGCAATGATGGACTGTTTGTTTCTCAGGGTAAGTATGCCCGAGAGATACTGGAGAAGTTAAACATGCATGGCTGCAAGCCTGTTGATACTCCTCTTCCTGGAGGTTGGAGGAAGGAGGATGCTACTTCGGCGGAGGTAGTGGATGCCACTGTTTATCGACAGTTGGTCGGGTCAATACATGACCCGATATATGATATGCTGTTAACCAGCTTTCACAAGCTATGGTTAAGCCTACCAAGCTCTTCTAGAAGGCAGGCAAGCATGTATTGCGTTATCTTAGAGGCACATCGAGATATGGATTGTGGTACAGACAGGAGGATGAGGTGAAGCTATGTGGCTTCACGGATGCAGATTGGGCAGGGAGCCCAATGGATAGAAAGAGCACATCTGGAGGGATCTTCAGTATCAAGTCGACAGCAGTTTCTTGGTACAGCAGGAAGCAGAGATCCGTGGCACTCAGTTCAGCAGAGGCCAAGTATATGGCAGCGAGTTTGGCTGCATGCGAGGCTATATGGATGAGGAAGATCCTGGTCGGGTTGTTTGGTTCACACTTGGAGCCTACTGTGATTTATTGTGATAACCAGAGTTGCATTAAACTCTCGGCTAATCCAGTATTTCATGATAGATCCAAACACATCGACATCAAGTACCATCATATCAAAGATTGTGTTCAGCGGAGAATCATGTTACTTTCATATGTTCCCACGGAGGATCAGGATGCTGACATCTTGACGAAGGCGCTCACCAGGAGCAAGTTCGAATTCCACAGAGGTAGGATAGGGGTTGCATATAATCCATATCTTGTTGAGAGGGAGTGTTGAAAATGCAACAAGATGATGGAGCTTAGTGAAATGAAGTCGCCTTCACTAAGTGGGCCCGCAGGCTATTTTGGCGCAAAGTCTATTTTTGTGACATATGGATCATGGTCTATGAGTTGCAGAATGCTATTTATGGATGGTTGGTCAAGTTGGTAAAAATAGATGGACCTCTATTTTTAGACATTGGGCAGAATCTATTTTTAGACTGCCAGTCTAAAAATAGATCAGTCGAATATTATTAGCCCTAATAATATTTGGACTATAAACATTATCTTATCCTCTTGGAGCACTTCAGTTTGATGCTTGGATGTGGCACATGCAGCTGACAGAAGGAAATACGCTTTTCCTAAGGGTTAGTTGAGCCATTGCATGGTTGACTTCAGTTAGAACTCATGTGGCAGAGTTTGGTGGAGTTGATGAGACAGTTGGTGGAGTTGTGTTCGGTTTAACTTAGTTGAACTAGTTGTATTTAGTCTAACTGATAAATACACTAGTGATGAGTGGTGTGAATTAATTATTAATTAATTCACTAATTATTAACTCATAAATCAACTAAAAAATACATCAGTTAACTGCAATGCATGGACAGTTCAGTGGAGACCAGTGTTAGAGGTGGGTGAAAGGGTGAGTCTACTATCAGTTGTGACTATAGCTGTGCATGAGATTTGCACACACATTGATTGAGATTGTCAATGAGGATTGCGTAGTACAAGCCAGTGGGATTCGAACTTGGATCTCATCATTATTCATCTTGGATTGCGCAGTAGAGGCAGGCTAACTTGTGGAGGAGATTTGAACTCGTGACTTGTTCTATATCTGAGCTAGTTAGTGTGTAGCATGGGAGATAGTGCTGAGAGCTTGTGAGGATATTTGTGCTATGTATTGTTACATGTTCTCTATCATTATAATATACAGATAGTTGGGGGTTTTCAGCTATTAGCTTTCCCCATTACATACTGTGTTATATGTGTGCTTGATTATGTTTTCATCAAAGTGATGCCACTTACTTCAATTCCTGAATTGATGATCAATTGTAGAAGAGGTTATGTATTATGCATGAAGCTCAAATAGTGTGTAATCAGGATAATTTCGGTGAATAATTCATCTATTATTCAAATTTCTACACAAATCAATTACTAATGGCAGAGTCATAAGATGGTTATTGCTTTTACAAGAATTCAACATTACCATTCTAGATAGGCCTAGAAAACAAAACACAGTAGCTAATTTCCTATCTAGACTCCAAAACATCCAAGACAATACCCCAGTTGAAGATCAATTTCCTGATGAATATCTTTTTGCAATTTCTACTCAAACTCCTTGGTTTGCTGACATTGCTAATTATTTAGTTTCAGGGAAATTTCCTTCAATACTGAATGCAAGAGACAAAAGAAAGATCATTTATGACAGTGTAAAATATTCATGGGTTGCTAATGAGTTATACAAGACAGGTCCATATTTTATCATTAGGAGATGTGTTCGGGAAGATGAGATGCCTGAGATTCTCAAGGCATGTCATGATGAACCTTGTGGCGGACACTTTGTTGATAAAAGGACAGCCTATAAGATCCTTCATTTGGGATATTATTGGCCATCCCTTTTCAAAGATGCTAAAGAGTATGTCAAAAGGTGTGACAGTTGCCAAAGGGTAGGGAAACCTTCTCCTTCAGGTGAGATGCCATTGCAGCCTCAGGTACATATTGAACCTTTTGAAAAATGGGCTTTAGATGTTGTAGGACCTATTAATCCTCCATCAAGACAAAATAAATATATATTAGTTTGCACTGATTATGTTACCAAATGGGTAGAGGCCAAGCCATTACTTTCTGCTACTGAAGCATCTGTAGTTAATTTTCTTTTTGAGGATATTTTTACTTGTTTTGGTGTCCCAAGGGAAATTTTTACAGATCAAGGAGCTCAATTTACATCAAAGCTAGTGGAACAAATGATGGAGAGTTACAAAATCAGACAAAAAAAATCTACTCCCTATCATCCATAAGAAAATGGTCAAGTGGAATCTACTAATAAGGTTATTGAAGGGATCCTAACAAAGATTTTCCATTTACATAGAAGAAATTAGGTAGATAGGCTTCCTGAAGCCTTGTGGGCCTATAGAACTACATGGAGAAGCACAACAGGCCATACTCCTTACGAACGTGTTTATGGAAAGCAAGTTTTGTTTCCCATAGAGTTCTAGATTCAAACTTTCAAAATGGAAGTTCAGCTAGGACTTGATCTATCAGAGGCACAAAAGCACAGATTGGAGTAGATCAATGAATTGGATGAGATCAGACAAGATGCAGTTCAGAAAACAAGTATAGTCCAACAACAAAGGACTAGATGGCATGACAAGTACATCAAGGAAAAGAAGTTCAAAGAAGGTGACTGGGCTCTCTTGTTTGATTCAAAGTTCAAGGATTTTCAAGGTAAATTCCAAACACATTGGCTTGGGCCATATGAAATTATAAGAATTTTTGATAATGGAGCAATAAAAATCAGGAAAATAGATGAAGAGAAGGTCACTTTTCTTGTGAATGGTCATAGATTGAAGCTGTATCATAAGCCACTCTCAAGAGAAGAATTTGTCAAGAAATTCCAGGAAAACAGTGATGTGAAGTTAATGAAGAAGAATTTTTCTTCTTCATCAACTTAATTAAATTTTCTGAAGTCAGATAATTGAAAAAAAAATAAAAAAAAATAAATAATAATAAAAAAATAAAAAATAAAAAAATAAAGTATAAATATGAAAACTAATCTCTGATTAGCATGTTTATACAGAAAAGATAGAGTGAAAATCAGAATCTTTCTGACACTTTAGCTTTTCAAGTTTGTTTTTTTTCTCTGCAAGCAGCTATCATAAAATCATAAGTGATTCACATCCCACTTATGATCCATTTCACTCCATTCATCCATACTCCATTTCATTTCATTCATCCATACTCCATTTCATTTCATACTCCATTTCATTTCATTCATCCATACTTCATTCATTTCATTCCATGGTCCACCTCATTTCCATCTCAGAGTTTTAAGATTGATTTCTTTCTGCAATTGAATAATACAGATCAGAAGCTGCAGGTCACTTTTTCATTCCACTTCATAATTGTGATCTGTTTCATTCCATTATTCACTTCACCCATACTCCATTGCACAATATTTCATTATCCATTTTTAACTCATTTCATACAACATTCCAACATTCCATTCATGCTTCAAACCATTCCATTTCAAGGCTTCTACAGGTACATTCTGCAATCAGTCAGACATTCTGCAGCTAGTCAGACATTCTGCAGCTAGACAGACATTCTGCAGCCAGAGATCCTTAAGGCTCTATCCAGTAATCACCTGATTGAGCAAAAAATTGATCCTGCATATCCAAGACAACAAGCAAAATTAAAGAGGTTATGAGGACTGAAGATCAAAGATTTTCAAGGGAGGACAAGGCACATCAGAACCATAAAAGAATCAAAGGGAAGGCAAAGATTAAAGGTATGAAATTATTATAGTGACATATCATAAAAATTTTAGTATAGTTAAGTCATGTGTGATTCGAAAAGTAATTTTGGTTAGTCGTGTTGATCATGCCTATTAAATTCATCATAAAAACTTTAGACACAAAACCCTTCCATCTTGCCATATCCGATCATCATTTAAAACTTAACGGTTAAAGTACTGAAGTGATTTGATCAGTCACGTCATTATGCCGAAGTATTTAATGATGATTTTTGAATTTCTCACGAAATATCTCCGCGATCTTTTCCTCCGTGTTATCTTTCAACTCATATGAATCACCTCACCGCATTACATTCATTTCATAACCACTCCATATCATTCCTTTCCGCAACCAATACTTAGCCATTCCGGTCTGTAACCACTCCATATCATTCCTTTCCGCAGCCAATACTTAGCCATTCCGGTGTGTAAAAACAGAGGAAACATCTGTGGGGTAGAAAGATCTATTTAACGACCATTCTCACCGTAAGCAGAGGAGAAGTAATTTGGAGGTTGGAAGAAAAACTATGGGTCTCATAGTGAGGACTGAACCAGTTGGAGCCAAGTTCTTGGAGGGTTATCCACAAATCAAAGAAATGTTACAGCAAGCAGGGTGGTTGCAATTCTTTGAAAAATTCAGTGGTTTTCACAAAGAAATGACTAAAACGTTTGCAAGATCCTTCAATGGAGCAGAGGTTGAGATAGGAGACATTAAATTCACTGTTACAAAGGCTTTCATTGCAGAGGCAACGAAGTTACCTAGACAAGGAGAAAGGTGGTTCAAAAATAGGGAATTCCATAACGAAACATGGAGGCAAATGCTTAAGACTCCAGGTATGGATGTTTCCATTTTCAAAAAGGGTATTCCTAGCTCGGCATTAAAGAATAAGTGGAGGAACATGTTGCTCATTTTGCAAAAAATTATCACTTGTGAAGGTAGATTTGGTACCCTCTATGTCTACCATATTCGGTTAATGATGCATTTTCTAGATGAGGAAATTAATTTTCCCTTCTTCTTACTTCATAGTCTGAAAAGAATGGCCTCAAACGTTCAAAAAATGGTTCAATTTCTAGAAACAACTTTGTATCATCATGGTTTAGTCAAAATCTTAATTGAATATCATTTAAGGAAAATGGGAGATGACTGGGAAGAGTTTCTAGTGAGGAACCATTTTGAGGAACCCAAAGAATCTCCACCTGAAAGTAAACCTACAAGAAGAAGTAGGAGTAGAGAAATTCCCAAAGCTATTGAAGTTGAAACTGGTAAATCAATTCAAGAGGACAGTGAAGAAATGATTTCTGAGAAATTGGCTCAAATAAAGAAGCAGCTTAAGAAGGAAAGAATAATAAGAACATATGCCAAAGACAGAGGAGAGGGGCCATCACAACCAAGACGGAGCCACATATTTAGGGGTATACTAAAGAAAACAGAGGTTAGACAAACATGGATCATTAACATTGAGGATGAAGAAACTCTAGAAATTGACCTAGCACAACAAGAAGTTTACAATTATATTGAGTCATTAGAGAGGAGAGCTTCAGAATCTAGAGACAGAACTCCTAGCCCACCAAAATCTGAAATTGATGTGCTAAGAAGAGATAAGTATGAGTTAGAAGTACTCAATAGGCATATCAAGAATGAGAATGACATTTTGAGGGAGCAGGTGAAACTAAAAAGTGATATGAATTCAACTTTGTCTCTGCAAATGGAGAAATTGTATAAGGCCAGTGAAAAAGTGAAGAAGAAAAACAAAAAGCTAATCAGGGCACTTACAAATTTAAGATTCAAGTTAGTCATAAGGAAACCCAGAAGACCCTTGACTGTTAGGAAAAGCAGAAGAAGAGGATTGGATGTCTTAGCAGAGGTCTCAGAGTATATGGAGTAGTTGCATGAGGACATGCAAAAACCTTGCAGTGGGGGTATGTTGAGCCCCAAAGATGTTCTTCTCCTTCACCACATTCCACTTCATTTTCTCTGTCCCTCATTAATTACATGCTTAAATGATCAATAGGATTAGTTAAAATTGCTTTAAGAATTTATATAATGAATAACTTGCTATGTTTTCATGATTTTGTTAGTGTAGTAATTTTGACTAAGACTCGGCTATAGAATACATGCATTCCGTAGGCAGTCGTCTGTTCTGCAGCCATCCTAATGTTTATGTAGGTTCCAGGGGTGACAGCAAAGAAAAAGGCATATGGGTGAAATCCACAACACCTCCCCATCATCTCTTGCTCCCCACGAAGTCTGAGTTAAAGTTTTCAAACGATTATGCACGTAGAAGATAAGCAGTTTCCTATCAAAACACGGACTCTACAGATGTCCGCAGTAAAGCACAGGGCTGTTAATAAGAGTTTTAATTTGATTAGAAGTGGGAAAGACACTTATCCCCGTTTTTCTCAAGAAGTAGTTATGTAATCTCATTATAAGAATGAACTCAGGAGACCGAGAAACTGTTGGTTAGATTTTGTTTTGTTGCCTAGATCTCAGAGAACCGTAAATACTCTGTTTTGAAATATTTCTCCTTTAATGAAAGAAGCATCATTTTATTTCACGAGCTGAGTCAATCTTGAAGTAGATTTGCATGCTACTCCGGTGGTAGAGGGCCCCTGCTACCTGAGGAGCTTTGTTCATATAATTTAGATAAGTAATTTAGTCTCGTTTCATTCCTAGTTTAATTTACTTTTTGAACTTTGCGTTTTATATTCATTTGTATTGGATGCTACAGTTTAGGCTCGTTCTTACGTATTCCAAAATATCACTAATGACGAATGAGGTGTAACTATAGTATTTTAGGAGTTATTTTTATGTTCTTTTGCTCAATTACATTAGTTGTTACAGCTAGTCATGATCTTATAAACTCTTCCAAAATATCACTAACTTCGGATGAGACATAGCTGTGATGTTTTAGAGCTTTGTTGTGTTATGTTGAATTTTATGCTTTTATGCTCATTTGCATAACATGTTGCAACCAGTCTTGTTCTATAAACTATTCCAAAATACCACTAATTCCGAATGAGACAAAGCTGAAACATTTTAGTGATTAGTTGCACCCTTAGACTAGTTGTAGTACTCCGAAGGTAGATGCCATTCTAGTTTAATTCTTTCACTATATTCCAAGTTTGATAATGGCACTCTAGTTCAGTTTTAGTTCACTGCATTTCAAGTCAAATTAGTGGCATTCTAGTTCAACTTTGTTCACTATATTGCAAGTTAGGTTAATGGCAGTTTAGTTCAGTTGTGGTCACTGTGTTTCAAGTTTGATCAATTGCATTTTAGTTCAGTGATATCCATTGTTCTTTGAGTAGTATTAACTTTCAACATTAGATTTCACGGCCTTCATTATTTACAAACTAATCTTGTTTTAAATTTCTATTAATACATCATCATCTGGACAGGAATTAGTGATAACAGTTTAAGGCCTTGATTGTTCTGCAATCTTTTTGCAAATGCATAAATAAGCCTTTTCCCAAATTCATTCTAGAAAATCTCTAACTTTTGGATGAGGTTTAGTAGTGACAAGCTGAGCTGCAGAATGGAGTAATATTAGCATTACAAGTGAATTTAGAAGTAGAAATCTTATTGTGTTACAAATAATCTCTTTCAACTGTGTTCCAATAAACTTCTAGCCATGGATGAGATTCTTTGTAATATTGTAAGATGATTGTTTGTTTAGGAGAACCTCATTTGCACTAAACTTCTCCCTTTCTCAAGCTATTCCAACATATTTCTAATGAATGAATTGGATGGGTTTATGTTATGAGTTATTGAGTTCATGTTGTGATTTAGCTCCTTGCTACGAGTCCTTATCAAACTTTGCATTTTCTGCTCTTTAGTTCCTTACACAGTTTACAATAGGTTTTGTTATGCTTTTAGTGTGTTCAATCACTGTCCTTCATCAACACTTAGTCCTTTTCCTTTTTAACATAAAACCATAAAACCAAAAACATCAGAAAAACACTAAATACAACTTAGTGAGAAACAAATACCTAGGCACATATAGTGCACCACACTTCAGAAGTTTACTAGCCCTGGTTGACAATTCATGACCTCAATTTAGGAACACTAAGTTGAGCACAACACCCTCTTCTATGAATGCAATTATTTGTTTATCTTGAATGTTTTCTTATCCTTGAAAGTGAAATCTTTGATGAAATACAGTGTTCCTCGACTCTTAGATTTCATTTTGAAAGTTTGTCTTGAAATTATTATTTGCTGGAGTGTGATTTGTAGAATTCATGGTTAGCCCTGTCTATAAAATATTTCTTCATGTTTAAATGATGCTTTAAGTCCCTTTGTTGAAGTGTACATATAATTAAAAATTCTTAACTTCCCTTAGTTCTACTTTTCATTCTAAAACCCTTAAGGTTCATTCCATTTCACCTGAAAATTTTGTTGATCTAATAGCCAAGCTAGATTTGTCCTTTGATACCCCTAATTCATCTACAAACTTGTTACAAACTTCCACTTGACTCCATTGCCCAATGAATTAGAGATTTCCCTTTCTATCTATGCTGCCTAGATCATCATGTCCCATCAAACTATCAAACAAAATCAAGCTTAATAACTAGCCTAAAATCAACCTTTTACAAGCAAACAAGTCATATCTTTGCAAATATACTGAGAGATTCCTCTCTGAGACTAGGAGGGCTAGATCCTAGAGCTCTAAAGACTAGTTTATATGTTGCCTTGTCATTTGGTTTACCAATTAGCCAATTCACAGGACCCCAACATTCTGGCAATCACAGTGGGACTTATGAGTACATATTCACATAACTACCTCTTAAAAACTCATTAGAACCTCAGTAAATCAAAGAATATCCAGTGAATCTACCACCTCATCTCCACTCCAACATTATAGCGATCACGGTGGGACCACTGAGTTCATAGTTTCCTCGCAAGCTCTTATAGACTCATTAGTCTTTCAAACAACCATAGAAACTCAGAAAAAATCCAAATACATTTCAGATTGGTTTTCAAATAAACCATCGGTGGTGGACCATAAAACATTTTACCTTCAGAAAAGCTAAAAATTTCCATCTGGCAACTCCACTAGCCCCAGTAGGCCTATTACCTCACTAGATCTCCATATTTCCTTAAGGTTGTGTTAACCAGCCTTGAGGAAGTTTAGAAGCCTAGTTATTCTGTTATAAAAATCATTTTGAGAGGAGAACTTTTGAAAATAGTCCTGAAAAACCTCTTCCTCTCTAAATTTTGAAAAACTGAAATATGGCTTCACATAGGGTCCATACTAGATCCCATCCAGATCCTAATCCCCCTACCATAGTTGAAAATCTAGAGAAGATTTTTTGGCAGACCTCAAGACCTGGAAAACCAACTACTGATAGGACCATCCTAAGAACAAGATCTGTCCCTAAAATATCTTACAGTTTTAAAAGATCCTCACTTTGACTTACCTTACATGAAGAACCTATTCAAAAATAAGTCTTAAAGTGATTTAAATCAAGCTGATTTTGAAAACATAGATTTGCAACTAAGCTTTAGCAAAGAGGCCTCACCTTCCACTCCACCTAATTCTCAGCCTCTCCATCATTTCAGCTCATTCCATAGAAAATCTTCTCATCATCAGTTTGCTGGCCCAAGTGTTTCTTCCACTCCTATCCACACATTCACTATTCAAAACACTCCATTTCAGCCCACTTTCCCTCTTGTAAATCCACCTCTTGTAAATGCCCCATTATTTCCGATCATGGCAGCATGGTATGCTCCACTAGTATTACCACAACCTATGGCTCCTTTACCAAATGATTACCAGTCCAAAATTCCCCAATTTACTACAAATTAACCTACTACTGCTCAGCAGCATGTAGATAAAATGAATGATGCTTTCGATTACATGGAAATAGAAGAAGAGACCATTAAGATGAGAATTTTTACTCAAATTTTAGGAGGAGAAGTCAAGAAATGGTTTAAGAACTTAGCTCCTCATAGCATAAATGATCTCCCTTCTTTATATAAAACATTCATAAACAAATGGGAAATCAGAAAAAACCCTTTCCAAATCCTTTCAAACTATACTAACCTCAAAAGAAACAGTGGGGAAAATGTCCATGATTGCTGCACTAGATTCAATAGTGTGTATAATGCACTTCCTCTAGACATGAAACCTCCACTAGGCCTAGCCTTGGCTAAATTCCCAGAAGGCTTTGACCCTGAAATGGCCTACCAGCTAAGGGAAAGAGACCCCTCAACTTTAGAAGATATGCAAAGGGGAGCCATGAGTGTGGAGGCAAATATGATTGAAAAGAGAGCTAGGTTGAGAGCAGAAAAAAGAGTTACATACAAAGATGATACAATGGCTTCAACCTCATCATCAGATACTAAAATTGATAACTTAGTGAAGGTAATGGAGAGGATGCTTGAAAAGATAAATCTAAATGATAGGTGCCTCCTAGAGAAAACCAAAATAGAAATAGAAACCAAAATCTTAAAAGAGACCCTAATCAAGATAGGCAAAGAGATAATGACCAATAGATTAGGCCTCCCTTTCAACAAAACTATGTTGATTAAGAAGAAGAAAGGAAAGTTGAAGGGTTGGAAGAAAATCATGTAAACTTGATAGGATCTGACAGTGGGACAGATGTTTTTCTCACTGAAGAAGAACAAGGATTCTTCTCTTCAGAACAAACTGAATACAATAGTGAGGATTTTGAAGATCACAAATTGGGGTTTGAAAATGCTATCATGGAGGTACACAAAAAATATAATCTTAGAAGCAAAGGTAGCCCAGAGAGTTCCAGTGACAAAAACACTAGTACTGCTGTGAAGAAAACCTTAGAAAATCAACCTAAAAAAAAATCAAGTAACACCAACACTTTAGCCAAGAAAGCTGATCAAAATAAAGAGAAAAACATTCAGCAAAGTGTTGAACAAAGCTACCCTAGTACTTTTGCTAGTGGCCCGAACAAATCTGTCCCAAATAACAGTTCAAATAAAGTTCAGCGTGTCAAAATTGCTGAAAGAGTTGTAAATGACAAAACAGATGTAAATATGTCAAAAACAATAGTTCCTTTCAGCCTTGAAGGGAAAATTTCCAAGATTAAAATCACCATACCCTTAGCTGAACTAGTAACTCAGGATATATATAAAAAACAAGTTTTGAAAGCTTTGAATATGGGTAGTGACACAGATACTTTAAACTTGGCAGATGATAAACCAGAATTATTGTTCGGTCCTGAAGTTGAAGGGAAATACCAAGAAGGCACTGTCCCTCCCTTCTATGTCAGCTTGAGTATACATGAGAAAATATTGCACAATTCCATGCTAGACTCAGGTGCCTCTCACAATCTCATTCCAAAAGTAGTAATGGAAAGCCTAGGCTTAGAAATTACTAAACCATATAAAGACCTGTATTCTTTCGATTCCAGCAGGGTCAAGTGCTTAGGCTTAATTAAATATTTGTGTGTTGACTTATCTCAAATTCCTGCTAAGAGTCTAGTAATGGACATAGTGGTAGCTGAAATTCCCCCTAAATATGGCATGCTTTTATCTAGATCATGGGGAGCCACAATTAAAGGGAGCCTTCAAATGGACATGTCTTATGCCACCATCCTAGTATTTAACCAAACTAGAAGACTATACAGGGAATCCCACATGAAATATATGGTGAGCAACATAGACAGACCAAACAATTCTCCTATCTACTCCATCCATTTAGATTTGGATTCCTTTATCTTGTATAATGAAAATGAAATCAGCCAACAAGAAAAGGAAAACAAAGGAGAATTTAATCTACCAAAACAATCAAATCTGCCATCAATTCAAGAAAATAATAGTCCAGATTTCAGCAGCCTTGAACAACACAAAGAAAATAAAAAACAAATTGAAATACCTTGGAAATTAAACTTTGATGGATCTTGTAGTAAACTAAGTGCAGGGGCTGGTGTATGGATACAAAACACAAACAAAGGATTCTCCTACAAATTGGACTTTCCATGCACAAACAATACTGCTGAGTATGAAGCCCTCCTTATTGGCCTACACTTACTCAAAGATTTAAGAGCCAAAAGAATATCAGTCCAAGGGGATTCTGAGCTAATTATCAGGCAGATTAAAGGGGAGTATTCAACCAAAAACCCAAAACTCAGAGAATATAGGAACGCTGCCCTTGACCTCCTGAAAACCTTTGAAAAATATGAACTAATTTTCATCCCAAAAGCTCAAAATCATCTAGAAAATGAACTTTTCTTTGCTACTAGTAATTGCCAAATACCAGAGACCAATGAAAATTTTGATGTAAAGGTAAAAAACAGACCTGCAATACCAGATAATGAAGATTATTGGCAAGTATTTGAAGGAGACAAACACATAGATGACTTTTTGCAATCAAAGAATGACTTTTCCATGCCAACACCTATTTTAAGCCATGAGGAAGGTTGTTTTAATGAAGAACAAAACTATGAAACAACATTGTCCTTTTTTGCTGATATAAACCATTTGGAACATCCATTTAGAATAGAAATAGTTGAAAGTACAGACCAGAAAGACCTGGAGGTTTTACATTGTAAAAATGATACAATTCCAAGAGGTCTTACACCATTAGAACAACTTTTCGATTTCAATGATGTAGCCAAAGAACCAAGGATGGAGCCTATAGAAACAGACATAGAAGAACATAACATGGGCAGCCTAGCAGAACCCAAAATGATCAAGCTGTCCATCACTCTCCCAGCTCATATTAAACAACAATACATAGATTTGTTCAAAAAATTTAAAGATGTATTTGCATGGGGATACAAGGATTTAAAGTCATATGATACTAGCATCATTCAACACAAGATTCCTCTTAAGGAAAATCAGAAACCTTTCAAACAAAAACTCAGGAGGATAAACCTTGTTTTATTGCCTTTAGTGGAGGAAGAGATTAAGAAGATGTATGATGATGGGATCATAGTTCCCATCAGGTATTCATAATGGGTTTCCAACTTAGTATCTGTTAGGAAAAAGACTGGAGAAATTAGGCTCTGCATTGATTTTAGGAATCTAAATAAAGCCTCCCTTAAATATAACTACCCCTTGCCGAAAATGGATCATATACTTCAAAGGGTAGTTGGGGCTAAAATAATTTCACTGCTGGATGGGTTCTCAGGTTACAATCAAGTTTTAGTACTCCCAAGTGACCAACATAAAACTGCTTTTACTACACCTTGGGGTACATTCATGTATGTCAAAATTCCATTTGGTTTAATGAATGTAGGGGCCACCTTCCAAAGGGCCATGGACATAGCCTTCTCAGAAGACATAGGCTATTTTATAATCATTTACCTTGATGACATCACTATTTTCTCTAAAACTGATAAAGAACACTTGATTCATTTGAGAAAGGTTTTTGAGAAATGTAGGAGATATGGCTTATCTTTGAATCCCAAAAAGACACTCTTTGGTCTCCAAGAAGGAAAATTTCTTGGCCACATTATTTCTGAAGAGGGAATCAAAGTAGACCCTAAAAGGATTGATGGCACATTAAATATTAGCCATCCTAGAAACCTTAAAGAATTATAATCTTTCATTGGGAAGATAAATTTTTTAAGGAGATTCATCCCCAACCTTGCTGAGCTATTGAGAAATATCACAAACATGCTTAAGAAAGAGGTAGGTGTTAAATGGACCATACAAGCTAAACAATCATTTGAACTGGTAAAACAAGCTTTAACTCAAACACCAGTTCTTATTAGTCCTGATTTCACCAAAGATTTTTACATCTTTTCCTTTGCATCTTAACATACAATAGCTGCGGTATTACTAAAAAAGAATGACATGGGGCATGAACAACCAATATCCTTTTTTATTAGGGCTTTAAAAGATGCTCCACTCAAGTATAACATCATGGAGAAACAAGCCTTAGCCTTGGTAAAAGCATTGAAAGTCTTTAGAGTCAACATTTTTCATTCTCACATCATTGCTTTTGTCCCACATACTGTTGTCAAAGATATTCTAAGTCAAGACCCTGACGGTAAAAGGGGAAAATGGATTGCTATTATTCTACAATATGACTTAGAAATCAGGCCTACCAAAATAATCAAAGGACAGGGATTAGAAAAACTCATGGCTGAATCACAAATTGAAGAAACATTTGTGAATTCACCTTGGTATGCTGATATCATATATGTGCTTCTTTATCTAAATGCCCCTCCTTCTTTGTCCAAAACTAAAGCTAGATTTTTGAAACAGAAGGCTTTAAATTATTGCATATTGGATGGGGTTTTATATTGGAAAAATGCTGTTGGAATATTGCTTAAGTGTTTGCTTGAGGTTGATGCAGGAAAAATCATGCATGAGCTACATGAAGGAGAATGTGGTGGACATTTGTATTGGAAGACTACAACAAATAAAATCCTGAGATCTGGTTACTATTGGCCCACCCTTTTCCCAGATACTTAGAAACTTGTCATGTCTTTCCATAAGCGTCAAATTTTTTATGGCAAAAGAAAACTCTTACCCTTACCCTTAAATCCCATTAGTGTTGAGGCTCCCTTTCAACAATGGGGCTTGGAATTCATTAGGGAAATTTACCCATCCTCTTCAGTCCAGCATAAGTGGATCCTCACTACCACTGATTATCTTACCAAGTGGATAGAAGCCATACCCTCTAGGAATGCTACTGACTCTGTCATTATCAAGTTCCTTGAAACCAACATACTATCCAGATTTGGCTGTCCAAGAAAAATTATCACAGAAAATGCTGCTGCCTTCAAATATAAGAAAATGGTTGAATTCTACTATAAATATCATATTACATTGGGTCATTCCACTGCCTACTATCCCCAAGGAAATGGATTAGCTGAATCCTCCAACAAGATCCTTGTCAATATTATCAAAAAACTATTAGAGAAGAATCAGAAATCATGGCATAGTAAGCTTGTTCATGCTTTGTGGGCTGATAGATTAACCATCAAAAAGTCAATAAATATGTCCCCCTATCAGCTGGTTTATGGCATGGATGCAGTCTTCCCAACCTCTTTAGGAGTTCCAGTCATGAAACTCCTCTAAGAAGTACAATCTGAGGAAAATTATATGTAGAGAAGGATAAATCAGACCATTCATTTACAACAGACTAGAGAGGAAGTGTACAACAGAACACAAATAGTCCAAGAAAGCATCAAGAAATTATTTGACAAGAGGACTAAAGAAAATGATTTCCAAGTTGGAAATGTAGTTCTAAAGTGGGATTCCAGAAGAGAAGAAAAGGGAAAACATGGAAAATTTGAAAATTTATGGAAAGGGCCCTACATTATTCATTTTATCATGGGTCATAATGCATTCTTTCTGCAAGAGCTAAATGGAGAAGATCTATTTGGAGGTCCTGTCAATGGCAGGATGCTAAAGCACTACTTCTGCCAAGAGTCCTAAATTTCAAAGTTTTTATTTTTCCCATTGTGTATAACATTGCTGTTTCAATTTGAAAAGAGAAGGAAAACACAAAAACAATAGAAAAAGAAAAGAGGGCAGATTCAAAAAAGGTACAACCCCATACCCAAAAAGAGAATTTTCTGAAAGTGAGAAAATCTAAGTGCCACTACTGATTTGAAAGTGATATATTGTTAAGTCATCTAACCTAATCATGGCTGAACATACTTCAAATTTATGTTGATAAGTTAGTAGAAGCACAAATTGATAAGATTTTTTCAAATTTGGCTTATCAGTAGAATAGATTAGGTTAGAAAGGAAATGGTTCTAACAAGCTCAAAATCTGAACCAAGAAATGGAAAAAGAAAAATCTAAATAGATCAAAATCAGAGCTGGAAAAGGACTAGAAGGATATTTATAAATTTTCAGGTCTTAAGCCTTCATCATTTTGTTTTATTTTTCTACAAATAAAGTCTATGTGCAGCTTGTATATACAGCCATAGACACCATAGCAAATCAGACAGTCTAATCCTGATTTGATTGTGTTTAAATTTCCTATTTTAGAAATAGAAATAAAATCTGTCAAATAGCTTAATCCTGACAAATAGTAGATTAGGTAGAGAATTAATGGGTTCAACAGTTTAATCTGAGCTCATAGAAGAAATAAGGATAGAATCAGATAGTTTATTTCTGTTTTCAAAAATAAAATGTCAAAGAGTTTACTAGTTCAAAAGCACTCAAAGGAAAAAGAAAAAAATGCTAGAACAAGTAAGGCTGGGTAGGTAGAGATGTTGTTTGAAGAAATTTCATGTTGCAGATTGATAAAAGTTGCCCTCTTCAGAGAAAGATCAGCAAGAAAGGAAGAAATCTGCCCAATGGATAAGGCACTGGTCCACTAAAAGCTAGAGATCTGTAAACTGAGGTTCTGGACACCTAAAAGGACAGCTGTCCTCCCCAAATGGAGCCACTATTAGTCATCCATAATTTTGGCTTTATCCAAAGATGACTAAATGTAACAAACCCATATTTCTAGAAAAAAATTGCAAGAACATGATTAGTTCTAGAAATCTCACTGCCTTCATCATTTTAAGTCCATTAGTCCACTGAAATCTTCATCTATTTTCCTAAAAAGATTATCTTGATGTTCCTTAACAGTGTTGTTCCTTAAGTAGTGTTGTTCCTTAAATAGTGTTGTTCCCTAAAGTGTTGTTCCTAAGTGTTGTTCCTTAAGTGTTGTTCCTGTTCCTTATTTAGAAACCTTGCGAAACACTACTGAACAAAAAGAGACTATACGTAGGCCATTTTTCATCATTTACTAAGCCTATTTCACTCAATTTTTCCCCTTTTCATCTTTCATTTTCCTCTGAACACCTTCAAAATCCCTTTCAAACTCAAAAAAAATCCTTGTTATGGTTTAAAAACCCCCATTTTACCTATTAGAACCCACCAAAATGATCAAAAACCCCTCTGTTTGGTCTAAAAAGACAGTCTTTTACAAATAAGAGTTTAAGCCCCTTAGGGCTTGGATCTTTTGTGCATATGTCCGAGTGCCCGCGACCAGGTGCTAGACCCATCGCATCAGCCTTCCTCTATAAAATCTGCTTTTTTTCCTTGGGAAATTCCTCCCTGTCGATGTGATTAGCACGCTACCCTTAGCCCCTGGTCACACTTTCCCCCACGGGACCGTGTCCCAGTGCCCAATTATTAGCCCCTCCATCGCATCAGCCTTTTCATAACTTCACCTCCCCTTCCCCCCAGCCGATGCGATAAGCTCCCTCCTCCTTCGCCCTTGGTCACATACCCCGCCATACAACCATACTCCAGGGCTTATCTTAAGCCCCCATCGCATCGCACAATCAAAATTCCTTGCTCTTCCCCCTTGCCTTGTTCTTTGGCGAAATGCCGATGCGATAAAATAATCCTCCAATCACCTCTTGCCACCTTTCCTCCACTAAGTTCTCCCTGCCGTGCACTTCTCTCCATCGTGCTCCCTCATAGCCATTGGATTTCCCCCCCAAAATCCGACGGTCTACGATCAATATCACGTGATTTTTTCATCCATGGTTTAACGCTCCAAAGCCATGCGAAATAGGCAGTATTACAAAGGCCACACAACAAATTATAATTGGATCGCATTCCCTCCAGGAAAAACTGCTAACCGCCCAACTACAATGCGAAAACCATCAGTGGTTTTCCAAAACCACTTTTGCTCAAATTTCGCGCCAAGAATATTTTAAAACCCATTTCTTCATAGTTTTCTCCATAAAACCCTTCTGCGAATTCATTTTCTCCTCACTACTCCTTCCGCTTCCGCCCAATCTCTGTAAAGCAGTTTATCCAACAATCACAGGTTTTATTAAATATTTTTGTCCTATGCAGGTTTAATGGCAGTTTAAGGGTAAAAACTCTTCCCACTGTCTATGAGGGGACAAGGTCAAAGATCATCATCCGGGGAAGACTGTTAAATGAAGAAAAGAAATTTCCAAGGCATAGATCTGGGTATTTTAATCAAATATTGCATGAATATTTGTTATTCAAATCAAACCCCCGTGCATTAAGATCCTCTATCCACAACAGCGAAAGGAAAAGCACAGTGGAAGAAACAAAGGGTTAAAGACCGCGAACCAAAGAAAGGAGATTAAAAACTAGTCCAAGTCAGCAGGAAAAGTGTAAAGCAATGAAGACAGATAAGATTGAAGATGAAGGATTGCGCACAAAGACAAAAAATTAGAACGTTTAATCCTGCAGCCTCAGGGTTAAATGTAGTTTAAAGGTGAATACAGTTAGCAAAAAGATAATTACAGGGGCAAGCAACAGAGGATTAAAAGGTAAAAATAAATCAAATGAAGTGTTAAAGGACAACAAAGAAGATTAATTTAAAAAGGCAAATCAAGGCTAAAAAGGCCTTAAAACATAGTTTTATGATTAAATCAAGAAGACTTCGGCTTAAAGATAGCCTCGAATACATCAAAGGAGCAGTTATTCACCTAATAACTCACAATTGACACCTTTCACTTACTTTATACCTCAGAGGGAAAATTGGCAGGTATTACACAAAAAGATATTTTATAAACTGTCAGACAATTATTGTAAAAAATAGAAAAGAGCCTCAAATTCAATCTTTTAAGCTATTTTATCATCAGGAAGTAAAGACAGATTTAAACACAGAGAAGTAGTTGAGAAACATTCCTACCTTATAACTTGCATGGTTTTTAAGGATAGGAGTGCATTTACTGTGTCATTAATAACATTTTGAACCCTAGATAGTTCCACCTCCTCATTTGCATCATAAATACTGCATTTGAACTCATTGTACACCGACATTTGATAACTGTTTGAAGTAATGCATAGTTCTGCTGAGATTGAAGAGAAATTGATGTACTGGAACTTGTGGATGTTTTGACCTGTTTATGGATGGAGAAAACTTTGTCATTGGATCCCTGAGCTTGGCTGTTGGTGAAGTATTTTAAATTGTTCATGTTTTTCCTGTTTTCATTCTGTTTCCATCATCTCTTACTTATAGTAGAGTAAAAGTTTTAGGCTAAGAAATGTCTCCTGGAAGCACCTTAGACCTGTTTACTCTTCACTGTCTTTATGTTTTCATCTGCTAAATGTTTGATTTAGTAAGTTTAATTTCTTTTTCAACCTTAAATCTTGTTTATTTCAGAAGTAATTCAATACAGTTGGCCTCAAGATGATTTATGGTTTTCCCTGCTTCTTGTTGACACTTTAAAAACCATTTCTAAAGTCTCCTTTCAAAGTACCATTGTCTAAATTCTACCAAAGAGGTCTGTTTTGATCATACCCTTTGTACTTGCTCAAATAATTGTTTTGAAGGTCTTTGTAGCTGTAATCACAGATGTTTAGGAGTTCCCTCTTCTATGAATGCAGTTATTTATTTATCTTCAATGTTTTCTTATCCTTGAAAGTGAAATCTTTGATGAAATAGAGCGTTCCTCAACTCTTAGATTTCATTTTGAAAGTTTGTCTTGAAATTATTATTTTTTGGAATGTGATTTGTAGAATTCATGGTTAACCCTGTCTATAAAATATTTCTTCATTTTCAAATGATGCTTTAATTCCCTTTGTTGAAGAGTACATATAATTAAGGATTCTTAACTGCCCTTAGTTCTACTTTTCATTCTAAAACCCTTAATGTCCATTCCATTTCACCTGAAAACTTTGTTGATCTAATAGCCAATTAAATTTTCCCTTTGATACCCCTAATTCATCTACAAACTTGTTACAAACTTCCACTTGACTCCAATGCCCAATGAATTAGAGATTTCCCTTTTCTATCTATGCTGCCTAGATCATCATGTCCCATCAAACTATCAAACAAACTCAAGCTTAATAACTAGCCTAAAATCAACCTTTTACAAAAAAACAAGTCATATCTTTGAAAATTTATTGAGAGATCCCTCTCTGAGACTAGGAGGGCTAGACCCTAGAGCTCTAAAGACTGGTTTATATGTTGCCTTGTCATTTGGTTTACCAATCGGCCAAATCACAGGACCCCAACAGGTGGAGAAACAACACCAGTGGAGTATCATCATCGGTGGAGTAACAACATCATTGGGGTAGCAACATCAATGAGGTATCAACATCAGTGGAGTAACAAAAACTATGGAGTATTAGCACCAGTGGAGTAATAACACCAAGAAGTATTAACATCGGCGGAGTAACAACATCAGTGGAGTAACAACACCAATGAACTATCAACATCAATGGAGTAACAACACCTACAAGAAAAAGGAGAACTACTGATGGAGGAGCAGCAAAGTTTTAACTTTATTATTTTTATTATATATATATATATATATATATATCTTTATTTTTTATTTTTTATTTTTTAACTATTATTCAGTGTGAGGTGCAGAGGAAGTATTTTCTACACAAATGATTTCAAAACTAGGATTATCAGAAATATGATTAATAAAAGAATCTCTAGATCTTGTGCGGTGACTCTAATCTGAGGTGATGTTAATTTAAAAGCAAATGGACATGTGCCTCATCTACTCTTGTAAGTTTAAAAATCCCACCGTCAAACACTATGTAAACTTTGTATGGTCCCATCCATCTAGAGCAGAGATTTCCTTTGAAGTACTTGAATCAAGAGTCATAGAGTAACACCCAATCACCTCTTCAAAACACCTCTTTCTCAATAATTTTGTCATGCCACTTATTATGTTGCTAGATTGCAGTAGTATTTTGTAGAACCATCAAAAAAATTTCATCTAACTCATTGAGGTGTTCCAGTCGGTGTTTTTTTGATGCAGTAAGATCAAAACCTTCTTCAAGAGCTGTCTTGAGCATTTTAATCTCGAATTCCACTAGAAAAAAATGGGTGTTTCCATACAGATGCTCATATGACAAAAATCCTATTGTGTTCTGCCATGTAGTTCTATACACTAAAAGTGCTTTAGGAAGTTTGTCTTCCTAGTCTCGGTGATGGTTAGCTATAGTGTTTGCGAGGATATTTTCCAGTACCTTATTTTTTCTCTCAACTTGAAAATTCTCCTGAGGATGATATGGAGATGTCACCCTATGCTTGATTCCATATTTTTCCATAAGTTCTGCTATGAGATGTGATGTGAACTGTGCCCCTACACATGAAATTGTTTCTCTAGAAGCCCCTACTGTGCAAAAATTTCTTCAAATAAAAATTCTGAGACAAATTGTTCGTGGCCTTTACAACGGATATGACTTCCACCCATTTTGTCATGTAATCCTTGCAGATGAGAATATGGACTTTCTCATGAGAAGGAGGATTGAACGACCCAAAAAAATCGATAGCCTGTTTCTCAAAGGGCTCAAGGACTAATTAAGGCTATAGTAGCATTTCATCTGACCGACCAAGCTAAACCATTCATTGGCAGTTGTCACACCCTTGAACATGTTTCCTAACATCACGAAAAATAGAGGGCCAATAGTAATCCATTTGCAACACCTTATGCCCAGTTTGTTTGTCTACAAAATGCCCTCCACATGGGCCATCATGGGAAATATTCAGAATATCATAATTCTCATACTCTCCTACACATCATGATCTACAGATCTGGTCCATTATAGAAGAGATATCTCTCCACCCATGTATAGTGGGCACTTTGCTAGAAAATCCTTCATTGTTACTTGTATGGAAAATGCTGGGTACTATTCCTCTAACAAGATAGTTAGCAATATATGCATGCCAAAAAATGTGAGTAGATATTGTAAAAATATTCTCATCAGGAAAACTATCCTCTGTAGGCATGTCTTCATCATTAATATTTAGCCTAGATAGGAAATATTCTACCACATTATCTTTTCCTGGCTTATCTACAATAGTAATATCAAATTCTTGTATCGACAACAACCATGTTGTAATTCAAACAGGAGTTATAGTTTTTTTCACCAGATACTTGATAGCTGAGTGATCTGTGTGCACAAAGGTGGGATATCTTGTAATATAATGCCAGAATTTATTAACAACATAAATGAAAACTAAAAATTCTTTTTTCAGTTACCATATAATTAAATTGAGCCAAATTTAAATTCTTGCTGACATAGTAGATCACATATGGTTTCTTGTCCTCTTTTTATCCCAAGACCACCCCAATTATTGTATTAGAAGCATCCGTGGAGATATGAAATGGGAGTTTCCAAACAAGCCCTCATAAAATCAGAGCTTTGCAGACTAGTTCCTTGATTTCTGCAAAAGTTCCTTCACATGCATCAGTCCATACAAATTCTGCATATTTAGTTAGTAATTGAAAAAGTGGAAATGTTGTTTTAGAAAATTTTTCTATAAAGCATTTATAGCACCCAACATAACCAAGAAAGCTACGTACCACCGTTGGTGTCACTTGGTGTAGGAAAATTTAAAATCACCTCTACCTTAGCAGGATCTACCTGTATTCATATGGAAAATAGTAAATTTCACAAAAATATTCCTTCATCCATCATCATATGGCACTTTACTGTACTAAGAGAAACATGAGTTTGTTTGCATCATTTAGGTATTTTTTCCAAATTCTCCAGACCCTATTCGAAGGATTCCCCTTATGGGATAAAATCATCCATATAGATCTCAACACTTACATCAACTAGATAAAAAAAAATTCCCAATATTTCCCGTTGAAAGGTGGCAGGTTCATTAGATAGGAAAAATGGAAGGAACCGGTATGGAAACTTCCCCAAGGGCAAGTGAAGGTAGTTTTATCCTAATCCTCGGAGGCTATCTAGATCAGGTTGCATCCACTAAATCCATCCAGAAAGGAGAAGGGCTTCTTCCCGGCTAGTGTATCGACGACTTGGTCAATGTAAGGTAAGGGAAAATGGTATTTTTAGGTTGCTTTGTTTAATTCTCTGTAATCAACGCATATCCTCCACTTTCCATTTTTCTTTGGAAAAATGACTAGTGGGCATACCCATTGACTATCCGAAATTAGATAAATAAAGCCAACATCTAGCAACTTCTGCAGTTCTTCTTGGAAAATGTTTCTCAGGGTAGGATTAATCCTTCTTTGAGGTTGTCAAATAGGTCGACATTCTTCTCTTGTGTATATATGATGGGTACATAGATCAACAGGGATTCCCTTCATGTCTATATATTCCCAAGCAAAAGCTTCTTTCTGGTCCCAAAGAACGTTCACTAATTTCTCAGTTTGGGAAGATGAAAGGTTATGATTGATGTTCAACGTTTTACCTAGATGGATTTATACAGGAATATTGTTATGGAGTGTAGTAACAAGAAAATTTTCAATTATTGATTCTGGTTCAATAGTTTCTTGAGTAGCGCAGCTCATGACAGATTCTAATAGCTATCAAGTTGAACCAGAAATGGAACTAGGGCTACTGATAAATGTGCTAATAGAATTATCTTTAGTTTCATCCTTAAAACAAAGTGCTTCACCTATGGGAAGAATAGGTCTAATGTATTCATTTCTAAGTGTAGGCTCATCCAAAGGTATAGATTTTTGTGCTATTTCAAATCCTGGTTTTACCAACGAACTTGGTTCTGCAGGAGGATAAAGAACAAGGTTATTTGTGATCTCTCCATTAGATATTACCATATTTCCTAATCGACACCCAATGTAGCCATCTACGGTAGCCATCCAAGGTGTACCCAAAATCAAAGGATGTCATTGGGTGTGCATCACCAGAAGCTCGACATGATATTTCCACGAATCTATAGGGATAGTCACATCTTCCAACTTTCCTACAGGTCTTATAGTAGATATGTCCTCAAGTTCTAGAACTGTAGGAGGTGGTTTTACATTAAGTAGGCTTAGGGTATATATAGTTGATGATGTTATAACATTAATCACAGATCCTAGGTCTACCGGTGCATTTGGGATATCCATTCCATTAATTTGTAATGTAAGAATCGAGTTTCCCGAATCACCATACTTAACAGGCGTAGCCTTTCCTAACATTATGTCTAACAGTTTTGTCATGAAATGTATAGTCTTTGGAACTTTGGGTTTTCTCCCTCAATTTTGGGAGAAAAATTCCTTAATGTTTTTGGCGTAGATTGACACATCCTGCATAGCCTAAAGTAATGGGATCTTGAAAAATAAGTTCTGTAATTCCCTGAAAAAGTCAAATTTAGGGTGAGCAATTTTTTTGCTCAAGGATAGCCTTTCAAGGTAAGGTGGGCTAGTATGAAATTTTTGAGTAAAAATTATTTGAGCAGGGGGATTTTGTTTTATGGTAGCCTACATTGAATCAACCCTATTCCTCCCAAAGGAGTTTGTAGGTTTTGGTTCTAAGATTTCATCATAAATATGTTCAATTATTATTTGTGAAGTCTTTGTGTTTAATACCCACCCAGATCGAAGGTTTAATTCATTACATTCTACGATAGAAATACTTTATGTAGGAAGGTGAGTGTCTCAACTTGTTGAGCCCCCTATTAATCAGGTTTAGGTTGGATTGAACAAGAAATTGTGGGAGAAGAGAAGGATTGTTGGTATAGATATTAGAGGGAAGCTGTATCTGTTTTGGTGGCATAGGCTGGGGAAATTGACTTGTAGGAAGAGGGGGTCCATCCCAACCATGGGACTAAGAAGGAGATGGGCTAGGTTGTGGGGCCATGACTTCTAGGGCATCAAATATTGATAGTATTGAAGCCATGAAGGTGGGAATGGTGTGAGATGGGGTCCAAAACTCAAATTATTAAAGTACTGAGAAGGGCCTTGGAGCATACCTTGATTCATATTTTGTGGTCATGGTTGCCATGGCTTCTTTGATCCGATGAAGTAAATTTGATCCACTTCTTCATTTGTTTCTTGAAATACTGCCTTTAGCCCAAGAAGAGATGGAAATGTGCTGGTAGAATGGTTATGCCCACATATTACACAAGTTTCGACAACACTGAGCAAACATTCCTTGAGTGGGTTTTTCTTCCTTAATTTAGGGAAGAAAATGGAAATTGCCTTTTCGGATCCTATTTTCTTCTATTTTTCCTAAAATACGTCCATCTAAGGGGAAAATTTGCTTGAAATATCAGTCCTCATGTAATGTTCCCAAAATTAGCATGAAGCTAATTGGAACATTAATTTTTCTTATATCAGCTAGGAAGTGAAGAAATGGGTAAGGAGGCCCATGAGTAGGAATAAAATCCCTCATAGTGTGAAAGGGATCATCAGAGTAGCTATATTTTTCACCCTCAAGTGTGAAAAGGGGCAACTGCATGAGGACAAGGTCAAGTTTGACCAAGTCAACAACGCTGCCATAGAGGGAGTGGATCACTTTGAAAGACAATGCAGTGTGAATGGGGGAGAGATCATTTGGTGGAGGAAACCCTAATGTGTGGGGGCCAAGGAAAGAAGGCTTTCATTTTTATAAAGGGAGGACAAGGCAGCCCTAGATGGATATGTTATTGAGTATAGAATTTGGTCTAAATGACTATTTGCTTTCTCCAATTGTTTAACTGAGATTGTTGTGTTGCTTAGCACAAGAGATTTCCTGTTTAGGAGTCCTTATCCCTTCTTGAGAGGCCTCTTGATGGATTTTAATTCATTCTCCACATTTTAGGCTCAAGGCCAAGCCACCTCCTTCAGCTAAACGTTATTCCTATAGCAGCAAACATTGTGTTGCAGGGCGTTGCAGTGGAGGGTTCCACAACACCACTTCTAGAGCTTATCTTTCAGAGGAGGGAGCTTATATTCCTCTAGGAGTTCAGTGAGGAAGATTCAATAGCTGATTGCATATCTTTGGCATCAGACCAAGAATTTCCCATCACCTGCAACGCAGTCCCTCTCCTTGACTGCGTTATTTCTGAGAGAATTTGCAGTGGGGGTTTGCATTGCTAGTTTGGAGGGTGTGATCTTCAGTGTTAGGATCAACCTTTCACTTGGAAGATCCATTGGAGGAGGTCTATTTCAAATTGGACATCATATTCAGCCATCTCCATTCAGTTCATGAGTTGCAACTGCTATTCAGTCTTGCCCCTGTAACTTCGACATTTTATATTTTTGCATATTTTAGCCAATCCTTCCAGGATTGTCTAGAAATTTCCTTAGGGAATCTATATCTTTTCTCCGCATGTTGTATGAGCTGTATATTGATATATCTATGTATTGACATCATTTTGTAGCAGTTATTTCTCATATACTGTGCAGTCATAGCCTTGGGCTTCCTTCATGTAGCAGTGTTCTTCATATTTCCATGTACATGTTTCTTGAGGCTTGTATTACCTAGCTTGAGTGATTGTTTCCTCAAGGATTTGTATATCTTATGCTGCTATGACATAATATGATGGCTATTTGGATCTTCTAGAATTATATGTGTTAATGTATCACTGCTAGTCCATTGTTGTGTTTACATATTGCTGTAGCTCCACATTTGGAATATCTTAAGATATTCCCAATAGTGTATAAATTCCCTATTTTTGGATATTACAGTGGTATAAAAGCATGATATTTGGCTTAGCCTGTGAGTTTCATCCATAAGAATATAGAAGAGATCAAGATGATGAATAGGATGAGATTTCTCTCATCAATTTTCAGATCTAGAAAGGACCTCTCCAAGGAGGTTAAGAAGATGGAAGAAGGAGAAGAGGAAGGACCATGCACTTCCTACTCTCACAAAGAAGAAGACATGGAGCATGAAGAACACTTGGAATCTGAAGTTCTAAGTGAATACCTTGCTGAATACTGAGCTAAACCTAGAGCCTTCAAAGAGACTCTAGCTTTACCATAATTTATTCAGCTGGAGGAAGAAAGAAGACCCTCCAGCTGTGGGATGATGAGAGGCAATAGATTTCTATTGTCCACTTTTGATGGATCACTCAAATTTGTAGCAAAGGCTTTGGTAATGAAGCTAAAGGCTTTCTTACTGCTACATCTAGTATTAGAGAGAGAGGCTGTAGAAATTGCAGCGCTGCACCCTGAAGGTGAAGCAAATACTTGGTGGTTTAGCCATTTGAGCCATGCAAGAGTGTCAACTCTTACTGAGTTTTCTCAAAGATTGATCAAGAAATTTGGCAAAGGGGAGGAGAAGCCCTCACCACCAGTTGAAGAGGCATGTACCAACACTATTGTAACCATGGAGGAGTAGCCTTCATCTTTAGCAGTTTGGGAAGCCAACACATATGAAGAGGAAACTCTTGTAACCCTACAAGGAGCTTCCAAATTTCACCAAGGTATGATTAAATGTCCATCTCTTATCATTTCAGAAAAAATTATGGATGGGTCCACATCATTGCATACTATTGATTTAGAGCAGCAGAATTGCATTGTGTTGTACAAGAGCAGTGGTGAAGAAAAGAGGAACCATTCCTCATAGGAGCATTCAGATGAAAGCTTCATTCAGGAAGCCATGAAAGAAGCAATAAGAAGGAGTAGACATATGGAGATAAGAAACTATTTCTCCTCTCTAGATGACACTCTCTCAATGAGCATGCCAAAGCTCAAAGAGATACTTCTACTTGTAGCAGATCCAAGGCCTCTTTGGTTTTAGAAGGCCATGCATGAGGAGGAGATCTCACGAAGAGATTTCATGGGAGGTGCACTTCAACACATCATGGAGTGCAAAGTTCTTCAACAGTTTGAGCAGGTTCTTCCTTTCTCACACTTGGATATTTATGGATTCAAGGGGGAGCATATAGATGATGGGGGACATCTTAGGATGGATAACATATCTCATGTTTGTGTTGGACACTTCTTGATCCCTACACATCATGATGGGAGGTTTTTTCCTACCACCTATTTGGGTCTTTATGGGATCAACTTGATTCTTGAGAAGATTGCATTTCAATATCCCATGAAATGCAAAGACATAAATCTGATTTGGGAGGATGGTAGCCCTCATGGGAGGAGTACCAAGATGGAGGATGGGAGGAGACATCCACAAATTATTGAGTGGATGTGGATGAAGAGAAAGAGGCTGGTAAGCCACTTGTAGATCTATGACACTGGGCAGCAGGAGGCTTGGCTGCGCTGGTTACTCTTGAAGGAGTTTGGACATCTCTTGGCATACACTCTTCCTAAGGGTAGGGGGATGAAAAAGATGTGGCAGGATGCTTGCATCATTGGGCAGCAAAGAGTATGGATGCATGGTTTTGATGTGACATTCACATCTTCATCACATGACTTGTATGATGAGAGCATGAGGAGGCAGCAAACACTTTTGTTGCTGGGGTTGTACTTGAGAGAGTAAGCGTAGATTTGCTTTCACATGTTGTATGATGTTGCAGGAGTAGGAGATGGCACTACCAGGGTGCTGTTGTGGTAAAACACAACCCCCCCATTTTTGACTTGTTCATTTCAAATAATGGGGACCCTTTTTATAAATTTTTGGCTAAGCACCTTTTAGGATTTTATTTTAATGATTATCCTACACTTTTGTTAATTTTTCATTTTCTTTGGATTCTTGTTTTGATTGAATCGATTTTTTATAAGCCTCCCATTGACGCTTGTTTCGCCTCATTTGGTCAACTGGTTTAAAAATGGTACTCCTTTGAAGTACCATCATTTTTCTAGTCTGGGTTAAAAATGCTATTTTTTTATTCTTTTTCGGAGTAGCTATAGTTTAGAAAATTTCATAGCTAAACTAAACATCATTAAAATAAAACCAAAATAAAAATTAAAAAAATAATTTTTTTTTTTACATCATCAGATCCGTCGCAGATCGCAGATCGCAAATTTCAGAATCCATCGCAGATCGCAGATCGCAAATTTCAGAATCCATCACAGATCGCAGATCGCAAATTTCAGAATTCGTCGCAGATCGCAGATTGCAAATTTCGGATCCATCGCAGATCACAAGATCGCAATTTCGCAATTTCGGATCCATCGCAATTTTTAGAACATGCACATTTAAAAAACCCCGATTCAAGGTTCTTGCAATATGCGATGTGTTAAATTTTTTTTTATAAAGTTTTTGTTTCACCTCACGTCACCCTCACCTCACACTCCACTCACCATATCCTTCCACAAACTTACATGGATGAATTAATGAGTTTTGATTGGTTTCAATGGTTTGTTTTATGGATTTTGGGTTTGGATTGATTCCAATGGTTTGTAAATTAATTTTTATATTTTTATATTATAATAATTATATTATAATTATAATGTTTATTATAATTTTAATATAATTTTAATTATAATATTAATCATATTTAAATTAACTTTTTCAAATCATTCGTATATTAATTTAATTTTGTAACTTAATTAATTTCTAAATTAGGTGATAATTACCTAGAATTAATTGTATATATTAGTTAGTTAATAATTAATTTAGAATTAATTATTAGATAATTAGAATCTAATTTAGGATTAAAATTCTAATTAAAAATTCTGATTTTTAGCCCAGCAAACAGAATTTCCAGATTTATGCCAGATTTGACTCATCAACTTTGGAGGCTCATAGAATGAGTTTTACTTAGCCAAATGAGGCCCAGGACGGCTCATTGGAAAGATAAAATCAAGGAGAACATTTTTGAGGAGGTTCCACTAATAGATTTGGTCATTAATTGGGTCAAAAATCATGTAGAAAATCAAGCTCTGAATTTCTAAAGCAAAATCAATTTTCTGATTTATTTTCTGCATTTTCATTTGTCCAAGCCTCTTCTAATTGTAGATTCGCTCATCAATGATATATTTGGCCAATTAAACTATCCTAGGCATCAATAGAGAGCTTATATTTTATTTTCAATGATTTATTTAAATTAAATTTGATTGGATTTGTTTTAATGCCAGAAATGGTATTTTGATTTTATTGTTACATTTTAATTCATTTTGATTTCTTTTTGCAGGAAAACAGTAGAAGAGATATGAAGAAAAGATCTTAATCAATGAGAATGCTCCAGCAATTAAAAGATTGGAATTTTTGAGCAAATAAAAGTGATTGGATAGATTTTCTTCAACAAACTTTCATCTCAAGAATTCCTTTGCAAATATTATAAATAGAAGATTGCATAATGGAATATGAGGGGGCTGCTCTCCTCTGCAATTCCAGACTTCTAAAATAATTTCTGTAATAAGGATTTAGAGTTGTAGATGGGGAGGAGAGAAAATTTCAAATCTGAACATTAATGAGGGTTTATTCTTTATATCTTGAATTATGCATGATGGGCAGAGTTTGCATTTCTGCAGCTCTAGTCTTGAAAGCAGAAATTCAAGTAATGTAAAGTACTGTTAGAGACCAGGATCAGAGAAGCGGATTCAATTAAATGGTATTTTTGGCATTTCTATATCAAATACCAGTTTCATTTTTATTTTAATAAAATTGTTGTTTCATTTTATTCATGTTTTGGCATTTCTGTTGATATGGGTAATTTGTCTCAAATTGTTAAGTATCTCTGCTCTTATGAATTAAACTCTGATTTCTGAGTAACCATTACTCAGAAATTTGTCTTATAACACTGATTTATTAAATAGTAATGTGTTGTGAATTTCTTCCACATGTTATTGTTTAATTATTAGTTTGACTGATATGATAATCGATATCATTTTTGAGAATTTCTTCCGGAGTGTTGTTGATTTATTATTTTAGTCAAATGGTCTCAATAGAATATGTTTTGGTACTCACAAATGTGAGCTAAATTGAATTTCTTCGCTAGCTTGACATTAATTTAAAGCCAGACATATTTTAATCCTCATTACTTAATTATCTTGCTCTTAGTTGGGATAGATTTATATCTACCTAATTGAGATAGGATTTAGATTAGTTTCTTTTGATTGCATTATAGAATAAATTTGCATTTAGATTAATTTCTACATTCTTTTAAGTCCTCTTCTCGAAGAGGCAAAATCTTAGTTGTGGTTTGGCTGAACCCAAAGTAGCTTAAGGGTCATTCTCTTGCCTGATCAGCAAGAAGAATTGATCTGATATCCCTGTCTATTGGTAGTTAACGATACATCGTAAACCAATAGCGATAGGGAAAAGGTAACTTGACCTAGTTAAACCAGTCGGAGCCACTATCATAAACGGAAAAGGAGCTGTATTAAGGTCCGGACTGGGTGGTTATCCCCCAATGTTGTAGCAGCGATTTTCGAGGCTTCAACATTTTTGGCGCTAGAAGGAGGGCCTGAAACTTGTTGTCTGTTGGAGTCTTTTCAATTTTAACATTTTTTTTAATCATGATGGCTCCTTTTAAACTTCCAATTTAGAGTTGTATCCATGGACGTGCATCTTCCAATACTCCACTCGAAGTGGTAAGACTCTTGTCTCAGGTAAAGTTTAATGGTGAGAGAAATTCTTCTGCTTTTAATCATGTCCGTCAATTTATTCAAAATGTTTCAAATTATGATTTTCAAGGAATTGATGAAGGCATTTTATGCAGAATTTTTACTCTCACATTTACGACAAAAGCTAGAAACTGGTGTAGAACTCTTCCGGTTGCCTCAATTCACAGCTGGGATCAATTTGTTAAAATTTTTGTTTGTAAATTTGACCACTATGATTATGATCAGGTATGTGATGAAATTGAATATCTTCAAAATGAAAATGATTATGTTAGAGATTTTAATATTCGATTTCATTTGAATTGTTTAAAATTTAATTTCAAAGATGAACCTATGAAAGAAGAATCACTAGATTGGTTTGAACATAATTATTCTCTTCCTCCTATTCCCGATCCATATGAAATTAGTTCAAACTTTGTTCCATCCTCTTCTAACATAAATGAGAATTCCAATTTGGGTGTGCAAATAAATTGTGATGAAGAGGTTTCACAAAGCTTGGAAAATATTTCTAATCAAATGCAAGAAGACAACAACAAATTTTTTGGAGAAATACCTACATTGGAATCTGAAAGTTTCTCTGCATTAAATTCAGAAAATCAGATTGCAAATCAGCGAGTGCAAGCAACAATCAAAGTAAGTAATAGCATGCAAACTGCTGTACAAATTTCTGAATCTTTTCATGATGAACAAACACTGAAATCAGAGCAGCAAAGCAGCCTTCTTCAAGAAAGCATGAGCACACAAAGGAATGATTTAGAATCTGAAATTTACAATGGGCTTAATGCACAAGACTTCCCAAATAGGGACATTTTTAAATGCATTATTTCAGATTCACATTTTTCCCTTTATCCTGATATTTTTAATGATGGTAATTTTTCTCCTCTTGGTATTAATGATATTTCAGAAATTAAAGAGGATAATTTAAATGAAATACCATTAATTTTTTATCAAGATAGAGAAGCAATTAATGATCATTCTTTTGCCATTAATAAACATGAAATTCTTGTTCCTCCTTGTTTCAATATATTGGATGAGATTGAAGGGAATTCTAAAGAATCTTGTGAAGTCATTTATGATAATTACTCTGACATAGAAGATGTTGATTTCTATTTTTCTCAAGAGAATTCTCATAAGAAAATTCAAATAACATCTGGGAATGAAGAACATTTCAATTTAGAAATTATTTCAACTAATCCTCATTTTAAAGCAGATAATCATCTTCATGATTTCACTATTCAAGAAAATATTCCAATTTATGATTCATATCATGATCAATCTTTCATTCCTGTTCATAATCATAAATCTATTTCTAATTCACAAGTTGGAATTCGAAATTACTCAAATTCCATAATTCTGGCCAATCCTTGTGAAATTTGTTTTATTTCAAAGCAATCCCAATTGTGCTGTAACATTAGTTGTAACAATAGTGATTTCCTTTTATTTTTGTTTCATCGATTATTTTGTATTAAATCAGATTTATTTTCAGATTTTTGATACATTACGCTGGCATGTTGAGTACTTTATTATCAAACATTCAATTGATACATTGCCCCGTTGGAAAATTGAAGTTTTATATTATAATCAAAAGCATCAAAAGCTATTTCAATTTCAATTTCAATAAATGCTAATATTTTATCAAAAGTTTCTATCTTCTCAAAGGCAATATCAACAAGAAAATGTATTTTTAAAAATTTGCCAGCAATCCAATTTAATTAATAATTTTCCATTTCATTTGAAAGATTTCCATCCATTTTTCATTAATTCATTTGAAAAATATTTGGAAACTTTTCCATCATGGAAGATTTTTAATAACTTAACATTAACACATAACACTAACAGTTTCTTCTAGGCCTTTGAATTTAAAAGCTCATATCCACAATCTGGTCTGTCATCTCTTCTTTTGAACATTTCCCAATTATTAATAGAAATCCATCCAGATTTCTATGATCCAATTGTTATTCAATTGGAAAGAAAATTTCATGAGAAGGAGATTTTAGATAAGCTTCTAACAATAGTTGTACATTCTGATTTCAGGTCTAATTTTCTTAGTCCAATAAGATTTTTATTTTTATTACTAACATTTGAATTGTACATACATGCAGGGATTAAAATGAGAAAATGGTTACACTGGAAATATGACTATACCTAGTCATTTTTCAAGTATATGGTTAGAATAGGAGTAGAGTTAATGTAGTTAATTTATTTTCAACAGTTTTTTAGATTAACAATAAAACAAAGCAATCAGCGATTTTCATACATGTTCAGTGAAAACATTTTCTCTCAATCAGAAGATTTTAATTCTTGTTTTCCTTTTTAAATTTCTTACAACAATACCTCTACTCTGTCTATTTTGAATAATGTCTTGATTAAATTCAATTAAGGTTGCACATGGCATCAATCGCCTCAAAGCCACTTTTCTTAATTTCGAGATTTCCTTCTAAGATTTTCTTTTTGAAATTTATATGATAAAGGTTTTGAAGATATAAAAGCTCCATGATCTCATTATCCCATGAAATGTATGATTGTCTATGATAAGCTTAATTCTGACTCAATCATTATTATTCAGTCTAACCTTTTGTGGTAATCATATGAAGTTCATATTATCTTCCTCGAAATTTTCTAAGCTGACCTTAAGGATGCCCATTTTTGCTGTGTGCACACATTCAAATCTGTTTTGACATTTTTCCACAATTAGTGGCTTTATCCCATTCAAACCTTTAGTTTATTATTTGATGCTGCAATATGCATCATATTCATTTACTAAAGACATTATTGAACAGTCACTATAACAATACAGATTTTTCTCAAGTTAATTCGGAATGTGTAGAGGTATTAAATTGTTGTTGCAATTAAAAAAGGAATCATAGTTTCATATTTATTTATGGTAAATTTTATATTTCCTGAACATGAATAAACATATCTTATTTAGGATGATTTCTCACTCCGATTTAGAATAAATAATGAGATGATTTTGAACAAAGTCAGAATTTTGATAAATCGAAGGAATAATTTGAAGATTCATGAGGTAAAATTTACAGACAATTTCCTTCCAGGTATGCATTTACAAGTTCATTTTCATCTATTATTAGTTTATCTTTTCTTTAGTTTATTTTTTATTCTTTTTTCGTTTTAATTGTAGGTTTTCATTTGTTTTCAAAACTTGAAGTAAGCAGCAAACCCATTTCAAATTTGCAACAGGTTCAGGGAAATTTTATTTTGAGAATTTGAGCATTTTTAACTTGCTTTCAACCATCAGAAAACCCAATTGAAATTTCAAGCAATATTATAGGATTCAACGTGATTTTCATATTGCTGATAATTCAATAAAATTGTTTGCAATATTCTCAGCCTGCTCATTTTCGTCAATCATTTCATTCCGATATCACATCATCCACTTCACAACCATTTGTAGAGAAATGTTTCATCGGAAGTAGCTCTTAGCAGTTTTGATAACAAATGGTTCATAAAAGATCTCCGATGTATTACTTCACTCATATGCCATATCGCATTTCACATATCAAAGGTTTGCAGTTAAGTATACTTCCATTATCATGAATCGTCAATCTCCGATAAACGACTTTACCATATTGCGATGACCACATAATTTCGGACCCGATATGAAATTCAAATCAAGTTTATAAAATATCGTGTCCATTCAATCTCAAATAATGGTAGGAGCGTAACTTTAAAAGGGTCAATGTCTCAGATCCGATATGTTATTAAATTTTCATCATAAATTTATCGGGTCCACTCTTCATCGCATATCGGCGTATCAAGAAATGTTACATTATGTGCTTACGATCGCCGATTAGCATCGCCAATTAGAAATTGTCGATATCGCAATCGCTTCATCGCATTTTTAATTATGCTCACATCATAATTCAGAATCTGCGATGTGCGATGTGCAATAAGGGAAGCACAATGTCAATATTCCCAGATCCCCAATATAATATATCTTTAATGATGTGATCGCTTCATTTCATTGCACATGTTCTCATTACATATTTTCATATCGGCAATTTGCCATTGCAATCTCTGATGTGATAGCTTTCAATGCATGCCTCTGAGCCATTAACATTTAATCAATATATGGCATAGAAACAAAGGTGAAGTCTTGCAAATTAAAATTAAAGCATGGTGAAGAAACATGTGATGTGATCATCCAATACAATGATGTGTTATTTTAAAAGCGAGCGTGGGTAACCACTATGGAAAGAAAGCTATTAATGACAAATTTGCAGCATATTCAAATCATTATGATTTCTCATATATTTCAGTTTTAAATATATAATTCCATAATTAAAAAGGAAATTCAAGACCTCTCTATCTTCATATTTTAATTTTATTATCTTGGATTTGGTCTTGATTTTGAACAATTTATAAAATCATCGAGTTTATATGAAACTTATAATATTTTGAGAAACATTCGTTACTGCAAATTCGCATTCTCATTTCTAATGCATTTCTTTTAATTTCAATTCCCTTGAGTACTAAACATTCCATTTTTACATTTTACTGCTTGCTTTAGTGTAAATAAAATAAATAATGATTTTGGGTTATAGGATTTTGGTTAGTTTGACTTCTTCAAGTTTTTAATGTTAATTAAAATAAGAAGTCAGCTAGTTTGGAGAAATTGATACCTTTCAGGTAAGATCAAAAGTAATTATCCAATGGTAAGATTCATATACCCACTTTCATTTATTTTCATTTCGTTACTTTAGTTTAAGTTTTGTTGTTCTGATACATAAATCTGTTTTGCAGCTCTTTATAAAAGCTTCCAATCCTCCGCCAGATCATATTTTCGAAGTCCATACTCTTCTCCTGGCTTAATTTCAAGAAGCAGCGATAATCCTCGTTGAAACAACTACGCTAGGAAGTTTCTGAACCTTTAATCTGTTTCTTTAAGCATTCATTTTTATTAGAAAATGATTAAGATGATGCTTGGAAACAAAAATATTGATATCAGACAAAAAGTATTCATTATGGCTGAATTTATCGTCATTGCTATCTAAAAAGCATAAAACACTACAACCCTGCAAGGTATGATTTTTCTAAATCTCTACATAAGAAGGATTGATTACACGATTATTTCTTTCTTCATATTGTTGAGACATTGTTATAAAGATTCTTGTTTGAGTTTATCTTGCGAAACTTGAATTTTCCTTTCCACTTTTAAATTTCTTCATTTTTATTTTTGTTTGTTAGTTTCTTTCTTATTTTAGAATAAGAATTCTTTTCCTTTGATTCTCAATTTTGATTTTGGTGACTTTGCCATGATTTATATGGAAGGCCTTCTTATTATCTAACTATGGTCAGCATACATGGAGAAAAATTGTTAATAGTCATCTATTAGCTTTTTCTTAAATCTCTTAGTAAAGTTTGATTTTCTTATTATAAAGGTAGACATACTTAAGGAAGAGATTACCATTTTAGAGAAGTAGACAAAGTATCATAAAATCTGGAGAAATTTATTTTTCATCAAAATTGTAATCATTTTGAGATTTCAATATTTTATTAAGATCTTTCAAAGTTTTATTATCAGTCAAGAAAAGTTATTTTTAACCAGGTAAAGACACTTTACAGCAAAGCACCTTTTAACTCTGAAATTGTCATTCTTAACTCTTAAGGAGTCAATGATTCTCCCTGTCTCGAAGAGTCTTATTTTTCTAAAGTATAATCCAGAGATATATTTAAACTTAAAAGATAAGAGGTCTCATCATGAGCCTGCTTACCATGATCATAGGGGAAAAATAGGCTGACATTACCAACACTGCTAAACAAACCAGGGTAATGGCTTATGATTGCAAACAATTATAAGACAAGGGGTCTCATCACGAGCCAGCTTGTTCAGTCCAATTATAATCAATGAATGGCATTGTCAACTATCTGGCTACCAAACCAGGACAATGGCTTTTAAGATTTAAAAAAAATAAAATAAAAAAAATAAAAAATAAAATAAAAATAAAAATAATAAAAATGGATTTATCTCTAGGTCAATAATTCTTAAAGAAATGGGATTCTGAATCATTGGTGGTTAAAAGGTAACCCTGTCGAGACTATAGATGTTTGTTGGAAACAGTGGTTCTACCTGTGACAAATGGGTATATTTTAAAAGCTAAGCTGTAAAGTGACCCCTGCTTTATCTCTACAACTAATTAAGGACTGATATAGAGTTTTGAAATATTTTAATTTATGAGGAATTTTAAGAAAAATTACAGTTAGATGATTCTTTCTTTTATTCAAACTAATGAACCTAGTCAAGCATTTTAAGCATAATTCTCTTTTCTGTAATTATTTTTACTTGAATTTTAGGAAAATCTCATTCATATCAAACAGAGATAACTGGTTCTTCTCCCGTGTGTCGCCATTGTTGTGGTAAAACACAACCCCCCCATTTTTGACTTGTTCACTTCAAATAATGGGGACCCTTTTTATAAATTTTTGGCTAAGCACCTTTTAGGATTTTATTTTAATGATTATCCTACGCTTTTTTTAATTTTTCATTTTCTTTGGATTCTTGTTTTGATTGAATCGATTTTTTATAAGCCTCCCATTGACGCTTGTTTCGCCTCATTTGGTCAACTGGTTTAAAAATGGTACTCCTTTGAAGTACCATCATTTTTCTAGTCTGGGTTAAAAATGCTATTTTTTTATTCTTTTTCGGAGTAGCTATAGTTTAGAAAATTTCATAGCTAAAATAAACATCATTAAAATAAAACCAAAAAAAAAATTAAAAAAAAAAAAAAATTTACATCATCAGATCCGTCATAAAAATAAAAATTACATCATCAGATCCATCGCAGATCGCAGATTGCAAATTCGAATTTCATCGCAGATCGCAGATCGCAAATTCGCATCGCAGATCGCAAATTTCAGATTCATCGCAGATCGCAGATCGCAAATTTCAGATCCATCGCAAGATCGCAATTTTTCAATTTCGGATCCATCGCATATCGCAATATCGCAATTTCGGATCCATCGCAATTTTTATAACATGCACATTTGAAAAACCCTGATCCCAGGTTCTTGCGATATGCGATAAGGCGATATGCAATGTGTTAAAAGTTTTTAATATTAGATTTTGTTTTACCCCTTATGCCTCTCGTACCTCCACCTCACTCACCCTCACGTCACCCTCACCTCACACTCCACTCACCATACCCCTCCACAAACTCACATGGATGAATTAATAAAGTGTGGATTGATTTCAATGGTTTGTTTAATGGATTATGGGTATGGATTGATTCCAATGGTTTGTAAATTAATTTTTATATTTTATATTATAATAATTATATTATAATTATAATGTTTATTATAATTTTAATATAATTTGAATTATAATATTAATCATATTTAAATTAACTTTTTCAAATCGTTTATATATTAATTTAATTTTGTAACTTAATTAATTTCTAAATTAGATGATAATTAATTAGAATTAATTGTATATATTAGTTAGTTAATAATTAATTTAGAATTAATTATTAGATAATTAGAATCTAATTTAGGATTAAATTTCTAATTAAAAATTCGGATTTTTAGCCCAACAACAGAATTTCCAGATTTATGCTAGATTTGACTCATCAACTTTGGAAGCTCATAGAATGAGTTTTACTTGGCCAAATGAGGCCCAGGACGGCTCATTGGAAAGATAAAATCAAGAAGAACATTTCTGAGGAGGTTCCACTAATAGATTTGGTCATTAATTGGGTCAAAAATCATGCAGAAGATCAAGCTCCGAATTTCTAAAACAAAATCAATTCTCTGAGTTATTTTCTGCATTTTCACTTGTCCTAAGCCTCTTATGATTGCAGATTCACTCATCAATAATATCTTTGGCCAATTAAAACATCCCAAGAATCAATAGAGAGTTTATATTTTATTTTCAATTATTTATTTAAATAGAATTTGATTGGATTTGTTTTAATGCCAGAAATGGTATTTTGATTTTATTGTTGCATCTTAATTTATTTTGATTTCTTTTTGCAGGAAAACAGTAGAAGAGATATGAAGAAAAGATCTTAATCAATGAGAATGCTCCAGCAATTAAAAGATTGGAATTTTTGAGCAAATAAAAGTGATTGGGTAGATTTTCTTCAACAAACTTTCATCTCAAGAATTCCTTTGCAAATATTATAAATAACAGATTGCAGAATGGAATAAGGGGCTGCTCTCCTCTGCAATTCCAGACTTCTAAAAGCATTTCTGTAATAGGGATTTAGAGTTGTAGATGGGGAGGAGAGAAAATTTCAGATCTGAACATTAATGAGGGTTTATTCTTTATATCTTGAATTATGCATGATGGGCAGAGTTTGCATTTCTACAGCTCTTGTCTTGAAAGCAGAAATTCAAGTAATGTAAAGTACCGTTAGAGACGAGGATCTAAGAAGCAGATTCAATTAACTAGTATTTTTGGCATTTCTGTAACAAATATCAGTTTCATTTTTATGTTAATAAAATTGTTTTTTCATGTTTTTGGCATTTCTGTTGATATGGATAATTTGTCTCAAATTGTTATGTATCCCTGCTCTTATGAATTACACTCTGATTTCTGAGTAACCATTACTCAGAAAACTGTCTTATAAAACTGATTTATTAAATAGTAATGTGTTGTGAATTTCTTCCACATATCATTGTTTAAATATTGGCTTGACTGATTTGTCGATCGATATAATTTTTGTGAATTTCTTCCGGAGTGTTGTTGATTTATTATTTTAGTCAAATGGTCTCAATAGAATGTGTTTTGGTACTCACAAATGTGATCTAATTGAATTCCTTCGTTAGCTTAACATTAATTTAAAACCAGACATATTTTAATTCTCATTATTTAATTATCTTGCTCTTAGTTGTGTTAGATTTATATCTACCTAATTGAGATAGGATTTAGATTAGTTTCTTTTGCTTGCATTATAGAATAAAGTTTGCATTTATATTAAGTTCTATACTATTTTAAGTCCTCTTCTCGAAGAGACAAAATCTTAGTTGTGGTTTGGCTGAACACAAATCAGCTTAAGGGTCATTCTCTTGCCTGATCAGCAAGAAGAATTGATCTGATATCCCTGTCTATTGGTAGTTAACGATACATCGTAAACCAATAGCGATAGGGAAAAGGTAACTGGACCTAGTTAAACCAGTCAGAGCCACTATCATAAACGGAAAAGGAGCTGTATTAAGGTCCGGACCGGGTGGTTATCCCCCAATGTTGTAGCAGCGATTTTCGAGGCCTCAACACCCCCTTACCCCGTGAATGAACATAGTCTCCATCATCCCCTCTTGGTTCAACTCAACACAAAATTCAACATTATCACAATTTTTCTAGTTGGCAAGGGTAGTGAGGCTCGCGAGTTTAAAATTTTCAGAGTATAATTTTTCATTTCTGGTGTTTCTCCACTACCAACAAGCTTGGATAGTACCTCAATGGAGTCACTACAAGAACACAAACATTTCTCCACTTCTAGCTATATTGAACAATACTTTGACGGAGTTGCTTGCTTCACCTCTCTACGTAGGAAGCCTTTCTCTTCTTTCGCCTTTATTTATATAAAGAGGATTGTGCATTGGTACTTTTTCATTTGGGGCAGAAGAGGGGTCCGACATATTGAGAGCAGAAGAGGTTGTTCCTTCAGAGAAGTGTATAAAGAACTATGATTTAGTTTTTCTCATTTATTTTTTTCCCCTTCTCCTTTTCTACTAATTGGATAAGCGTGGAAACACAAAAGCATAAAGAATTGAGTGTAGACACAAGATTTCCCAAACAGACACAAGTTCATGGTTTGACCAAAACTCACCTTACAAACGGATCATATTTTCCGTTAGAACTTCATTGGCCAAAATACATAACCAACAAAAGGAAGACAGACCGAAGGTTTAACCAAATGTTGAACTGTCACAAGACTCCTTTAGACTTCAACCGCACACATTCTCAGAAACCAAAAAATGAACAACGACAAGACTTATTCACACAAGGCAAACAAAACAAGAATTCAGGAGAACAACAACAACAAAAATAAAGATAATAAAAATATGTACATAGTGTAGAGTGTAGCCTCTAATGTTTCAAATCTTGGCCATTGACATGGAGAGAGTCAATTTTCCTGTCAAGTGATTGAAGATGATAGGTGTGTTAGGAAATATTTTCATGCACTGTGAATGACCTAGTCCACAGAGATTTAAACTTAGTGTGTTTTCATTTTTATTCGTGGGATTTGTCCCAATTGAAGACTAAGTCACCCACAATAAACCTACTCTTCCATGCAAACTTCCTATTGAACCACCTCTTGATACGTCTCTAATGGAGTGAAATTTTTTCTTTGGCTTTCAACATTTCTTCCTGTAGCTTGTGAAGGGTGCCCATCCTACGTTGCACTAACATACATGGCTTGCCTTGGGATTCTTGTGAGAGTTGGAGAGTGGGAAAGTAGATGTTAAGAGAGAGGATGGATTCTTTTCCATATACCAGGAAATAAGGGGAGGTGTTCATGGAGGGTTTCGACATGACTCAGTCAACCCATAAGGCATTTAGTAAAGCAGAATGCCAGTTCCTCTGTTCAGAGAATATAATTTTCTTAATGATGTGGATTGGGTTCTTATTTGTGGATTTAGCAAGACCATTCCCTTGAGGATATAATTATTAGAATTTTTCAATACAATTCCATTTTCTATTGAAAAATCATAGATTTTTAGCGATGAAAAATATGTTGCATTGTAGAAAACAAGTGAAGTAGGAATGTCAAACTTGGAAATGATATTCTGCCGAAGAAATATAACGAATTCTTGATCATTCACCTGTTTGAGTGGAACTGATTTTATCACGCATGAAATATATGTAGCAGTGAGAATATAACAATGTTTCTTTGACGAATGTGGAAAAAATTCTCCAATAATATCCAAGCCCCACAGTTGAAAATGTTCTTCCACTATGATAGGTTGTAGCGGGGCAGTTGACTTCTTAATTTTTCTGGCACACCTTTGATAGACGAAACATTTGCGGGGATAAGCATGATCATAGTTGAATAGCGTAGGCCAATAAAAGCCATCCCGCATTATTTTGTGTGCCGTTGTGTTGACCGCAAAGTGGCCCCTGACTGATCCGGTGTGGAGATCACGCAAAACCTTCTCTAAATCGCGTGATTCCAAACACTTGAGTAGAACTCTGTTATGGTGCTTTCTGAAAAGTACCCCATGCACCAAATGGTAGGATAATGCTTTGAGTCTGAGTGCCCTCTTCTGCCATGCAAAAATATGGGAGGGAACAATGTTGTGCTCAAGGTATTGACACACATCATTGAACCATGAGTTTATGGTAGCAGTGGGGAAGGCTTGATCGATATTGTACATTTCAATTTCTTGCTCCCATCCAAAGAGATTTTCTTCTTCCTTTGCATCCACTTCTTCTGCCACTGGTCGAAAAAGATCATGGCCATTGATTGTGTGAACTGGCTTAATCCCTATATCATATTCTTGCAAACCAGTCATCAAGTTCGCTCTCATTTCACCCAACTCTTGTTGAATAAGAAATGATATGACTGTTGGGTGAGGGACAAAGATAATGTAGTGATTTTTCAATACATAGGGCTGAAAGTGCTTCACCACCTTTTATACTGCATAAGATTGCTTATCAATGACGGGGTAGTTGAGTTCAGTTCCTTGTAGACTAGTGCTCATGAAAGAGATAGGCCGCTCATTGTTCAGATCATCCTTCTGTGTGAGTACAATGATGAGAGAAGTGTCAGAAGCAAAGGTGTAGAGAAAAAAATATTTATTGAAATCTAGGCTGTATAATGCAGGCGCTTCTGTGATAGCTGGTTTAATACGGTAGAACAAATCCTTTTCCCTTTTACCCCATTTGTAGATTGAATCCTTCTTCACCATATTCTGTATTGGCTTGACAATGTGAGCATAGTCATAGATAAACTTGCAAAGGAAATTGATCTTCCCCAGGAAGGACTACATAGCCTTCTTAATTATTGGGCAGGGAATCTGCGTGATTGCTTTGAACTTCTTCGGGTCTACCTTAATCCCACTTTTGGCAATGATGTGGCCTAAGAGATTACCCTCGGGCACTGCAAAGATATTATTCTTGGGATTGAGAGATATCTCGTACTTGATACATTGCTCGAAAATTTTCCTCAAGTGGCATATGTGATCTGATCTTTGTTTGGAAAACATTGTTACATCATCAAGATAGACCACTACGCTCTGTTCAATCAATATGCGGAAAGTGATGTCCATAGCGCGTTGGAATTCTACACCAACATTGATCAATCCAAATGAAATTTGTCTGAATGTGAATGTGCTCCACTTGGTGCATAAAGTGGTTTTAATTCTATCAGGCTCTGAGACGAGAACTTGGTTGTATCCCGAGTATGCATTTAACAAAAAAAAATTTCTGACCTTGATACTATTTGTAGTATCTATTCCATAGATGACATGGGGTAGTTGTCTTTGTCCAAGGCTCGATTCAAATTTCAGAAATAAACACATAAGAGGATTCCCCCAGACTTCTTTCACACTGGGACCAAATTTGATACCCATGTTGAATGTCACACTCCGTATTCGAGCATCCAACAACTTTATTAACTCTTTCTAAATGAGAGGTTCAAGCGTCAGATGTAATTTTCTCAAATTTTGTTGAATGGCTTGGCCGCCTATTTTATATGAATCACATGCTGGATGATCCACATGTCATAAGTCTTAATCTTTTCACATGTCGACGCAAATACATTTCGGTCCTGCTTGAATAAGCGGATAAAGGCTTGTTTCTCATGTGGTGTACAACCAAGATTGATATACTTCGTATCCTTTTTTGTTCCCAAATTAATTTTCTCGTGTGACAATGTGGAACTGTGGGTTTTAGCGTTGACAGGCCCCCGAAAATGATTCTACAAGTCATACAACTTTTCCAAAGATACCACACCCTTTGGAATGATATTTACTTGACTTGCACTGGTTGCATCCTGCACTTCCTTCTCGTGCTTGTATTCATATATTGTCGTGCCTTTGAACAAATCAACATTCTCCATGAAGCACAATATCTGTTGGTCATAATTGAAAATGCGCAAATTAGTAATATTATCGGGGATGAATGGTTTATAAATAATTTCTACAGAAACTCCGTCCCTCAACAGTGACAACCTAGCAACAACATTTGCTAATGAATCCTTAGTTTCATTACACATTCTTGGAACAAAAATAATATTCAAAGATTTGAAATGTGAAATCAAATTCCATACCTCTTGGTGATAAATTTTAAGATGAGGTGATACACAATGCATGGTATCATGTACATGTCGTACCACAATTTCTAAGTCACCTAGTGATTTTAGGAACACAATGTTGAGGTCGATGGCTCTTTGCAAGCCTAAGATGAGTGCCTCATATTCTGCAGTGTTGTTTATGCACTCCAATTCCAAGTGGCTAGAGATCAAATGTTTTCTTTGCAGCGGGTCTATTAAAACGCAGCCAGCTCCAGAGCCTTCCTGCATTTTGGAACCATCAAAGTAAAAATTCCACATGTCATATGTACAAGGACTGCGAACTACACCAATACTGTTATTTCTACTACTACTACTATCTAAAAAAGGTCATTTTCACTAGTTGGGCAAGAAAGGAGCTCCAACTGTGTTTCTGGTGGAATTGGGGATGGATGTGCAAGATAACACCCCAGTTGATTTTCTAGGAAGCAATTTCCAAAAATGAGTTCTGCAAAAGCCACTGGTTCATTTTTTCTGTTCAAGGGGGTGACAATATGTTTCATGTATCTCTTTGAGTTCACTCGAATATGATTGTTTCTACCCTTATGAAGAAGACATAGGTGTGACCAATTTGTAGCAAAGTACCCTTGTAACTTGCTGGACCAGTGTCTGCTCAACAATACTCCATATGCCTTTGGTATGTCCACAATTACTGTGTTTATACATTGGTGAAATCGATCGTTGGATGATAAGCAAATAATCATGTCTCCGAGTTCACAAACTGCGTGGACAAGAGTCTTGTCCAATTGAATAATTTGTGCATATGTTTTGTCCCATTTTGAATTGATTTTCTTTGTGACAGATAATGGAATTACAGTTATTGATGTGGATGAATCAACTAAGTAATTATGTACATTGAAATTTAAAATTTCGAATGTTAACAAAAATGGGGGGAAGAGTGTATTTGCTTCCATTTTTAAAGCGTTAAACCTGATTCGATGGAGCCAGAGGTTGTACCTGATCCCTTGTCTGAAGAGGCATCATTACCTATAGTGGACTTCCCAAGTGTGCTTAAGAGGATGTCTCACTGACTCGTGATCTTTGTTAACTCGAACATTGAAATATTGGCACAAACCTTCTTCATTTCCTCAACTATGTTGTAATATACAATGGGAAGGATGACCAAAGTGTATGGGGGCGTGAATTGGCTTGTGACTATTAGAATGATGTTTTTATTATTACTATTTACGGAAGTGATTTTTGTTTAGACTACTTTCCCAGACTTGCTCCGAGTGTCTTGTGATGAACTGACATCGGACTAATTTTTATTAACAAACTTTCTTTAAGTTTTTTCTTCGTCAATTATACTTCAGTGACTGACCCTTGGCTTCTCAAATTGTACCGGTTGGTATTCTTATGGGTTAGAGGGTCACTTAGAGGTTTTTTCTTGAATGTGATATTTCGGGACGTGAGTATTCAATTGAACATGTTTACTACATGCTCCACACTTGGAGCCTCTTTGGTTGCAGTAGTATCTTCGTTTTCTTCTTCAACCTCGGTCTGCTTATCAACAAGTACTGCTTCACAAAACTGATTAGCAAAAACGTTCATGGTGTGATTCCGTTGTGGGAATGTTTTCTCAAAATGATATGACTCATGATATGTACAATATGTATCCAATCCCAAACCTTCAATATTGAACACGATGTTCAAGCTCTGTGCAAACTTCACTGGTTAGTTACTGCTGTTACCAGAATTTGCAGTCCTTATAAACATGTTGAATCTGGGAGGCTTGCTGTTCACATTGGTCTCACTTGACCTTTGTTTCAAATCTGTGATCTCATTTGACAGAGTCTTGACGAGACGGGTCAAGCTTTCAAGATCGGAAGTTTCTTTCTCTTTGGCCTTACTTACAGAGGCCTGATACCTTTTTCCCGTGTCTTTGTAGTCTTTCATGGGTTCATCATCTACGATGACCCAATTACGCGCAATTAATTCTCAACCGCGATCACTTCTTCATAATTTTCCATAAGAGTTTGTTTCACATTTAGCTTCACAAAATTCACAATGATTGTCTGCAAGGAAGATCTGTAGTAATCTATAGTGATGGAATCATGAGGTTTCGTGTTTTCTGGAAATTTATTCAAGATGTGGTTAAACCTATGATTAAAATCTTTCACTTTCTCCTTTTGCTCCATATTAATATTAGCTATCTTTTTCAATAACATGGCGGGGGTCTTATCATCAACAAAATTTTCAGGGAATATTTTCTTAAACCCCCTTCGATTATGGATGGTGTTTGGAGGAAGCCTATGATAACATACAATTTCTCTACCATCCAAGGTACACATAAAAATTCTACACACAACATCATCATAGCATACCTAAAGTGTTTGTAGATGTAGATAGAAGTTGTCCAAGTGGTCCTCTGCCTTCACTGTTTTATCAGTGTCATATTTCGTTAAGATATTTTCCGAATGCTTTGGAGTTTTGTGTAAAACACCTAGAAGTGCAAGTGGGTGTTGAGTCATCCATTCCATATCTTGGTCTGCCATGTCTTCGTCACTGTCTTCTTCCTCTTTCTTATAATATGATGGATCTTATTTCTACTCTTCACCACCTAATCCATGGAAAGTATCGTCTGAGAGTACCACATTATCATCGTCACCACCATTGAAAGTTGGAGGCTGTTCCAAATTTTCTTCGTCTTCATTAGAGTTTGGTAACTCTTTAAGGGTGGTGAGAACAAAATATTCAATTGTTGAAACTACTACCTCGGTAGGAGTAGTTGGGTTTTTCCTAGGACAATACATAAGTGTGTGTACTCTGGGTATTAGTCCAATATATTTCGCAAAATTTCGAGTGATGGGGCGGAGTGCCTGGATATGCTCGTATGTGAGTTCGTAAGGCTGTGTAGTCCGGGGTTGAGAAAGATACCTGGTTTTAGGATTGTGCGGAGTGGAAGTGCTATGAATGTGACTGCCTTAACCAGATAGAGTAGAATTTGGGTCGGTGAGGTTATCAACCATAAATAACTGGTTTCCCTCCTTCTAGTTCCATAAATGTTAACAACGCCAGAATTGCCAACATTCAGGGGATCTCCTCGATATGAATTCCCAATTAGACCTCACCGTGTTTGGTGTAGGAGTCCCATCTAGAATAAAGGCCTGGTTGCCAAGTTCTTAAAGATTTTCCTTGGCTCTAGTTGTCAGCAAGAGAGAGGAGTGCAGATGTACCTTCGGAAATTAAAGGGGGTGTGTGTGGTGAGTGTTCATTTGTAAGTGTGTCAAGGTTCTTCTAATGTGGGGAAGAGAAAGAAGTGTACCTCTAAGAGGGAGGAAATAATACCATCCAATAAGAGACACACTTGAACTGAAAAGATCCATCTAACATACAACATAATATTCCACAAGGGATGTGACAGTCATTACAATCAACAAATGAGAAAGGTATGCATAATGTCTTGCAGAATAGTCCAAATGGACAAGACAATGATAACAACCATTACAGCACATTCTCAACAAGATAAGTACTAAAATATTTGAAATACTTAAACTATCTTAACACATTTGAAAGCAAACATGAAATACAAATATCTGCAGAATAGTCTTACAAACATTCATAATCCATGCATGAAGAATGTGCTGGCCTTGAAGGCTTATGTTATTAAGTAAAAGTTCCAAGACATGTGTATATAATGAACATCACTAGCTCCAATAGTGGAGCGTTGGATGCACTCCTTGCTCCACAAAAGAACTATCTTATCTCTCTAATGATTTGCGGGTGGAGCCAAGGTGAAAATAACTTTTCTCATACAATGAGGGATTATATATAACCAGGGTGTGATGCTTCCTCCTCCTCATGACCGTTTGACTACCCTCATGATTGTTTGACTTCCTATGAATTTTTAACTTACATGACTCTTCATATTCCATGTTCATCCTTTGTAATTCCACTTTACAATACATTTTGAATATAATTTACATGGTCCACAATAGTGATATGGCATATGACCACTCGTTACATGACATGACATGAATCTGCTGACATAGACTGTCGAGTGATGTGATAATCTCAAGCCACTGTTGTTGCTGAGAAATGAATGTATTCTTGAAGATGCTTTTATTTTCACCTCTGCATAGTTTGGTGATAAGGAGTCTCAATTATTGGATAGTGGTTGCCAAATAATGTCCCTTTTCTTTCTTCCAATTGGTCAACTTGTGAATTCAGCTACAAGAGTACCATTGAGCATGCTTCCCTCCTTCTCCTTCTTCATCATCTTTCCATGGTATGATAGGGTACCTATTCTTGCAATTCACTCATAACGAAATGACATCAATTTGAAAACACCGTAGTCTAAGATGGCGCATTCTGATCCATAGAATGAGCCCATAATAAGTGACAGGCTAGGAAGAGAGGCTCAGTGACTATGCATTTGCGTAGTTCAGACAAGCAAGGGGAAGTCTTGAGCCTTGAGACTGCGTAGTTCAGGCTGGCTTGAGAAACAAAACTATGCAGTTCCAGGAGCCATTGAGACAGGTTGAGGGAATGGGTACTGGGTGAGCATACTGTGCAGTTCAAGGAGATAAGGAAGGCTGGGATACTATGTATCTATGTAGTTTAAGGTCTCAAAGAATTATTTTGAGGATTGTGATTGTGAAGTGCGCAATTTAAGCCGAGCTAGGAGACATGATTGCTCAATTCTTGAGGTTAAGGCCAGAGCTTGTGCACACAAAATGAGCAGTGTAGCAGTCGTGAGAGGAAATAACTACACATTACATAGTGCCAAGCAACAAGGTCATATCTAGAGGATTGAAACTGTGTATTGTGCAACTGAATAAGGCTGGATGAAGCTAGGTTCCTTGGTCGGGAAGTTTTTCTGAAAATGCCTAAGTGTGGGATCAATGGCTTTAGTGTAAATGATGACAAAATTTTAATGTGATCACACACTTATAATATTTTTATGACTCAAAAACATAGGTCATCCATGACTTAGAAGTAAATCATTTCCCTTCATGCAACAACTTTACGACTAGTTACAACAAGTGTGACACTAAGGATACACTTTGCGACGACAGTGATGACATTTGTGTGATAATGCTCAAAACTTTGTAAATGAGTGGGATAGGTACTTGTAAGGTTAGAAAAACTCATTTTCACAAATATTCCCTCTTGGAACCACCAAAATAGGCTTATAGTCTTAATGCGATAGCCAACATGCCAAAATATGACATTTTTCCCAACTTGCAAAAGGGGACACAACACTCTAAGAAAGCAACTGAAATGAGTTTCAAAGTTTGCGATGATGATGAAAAAGACCGAGGAAGGATTCGAAATTGGGTATAGGCCAAAGTTCTGGAGGGCGTTGTAGCATCTACAACACTTTCCTATTCTATTCCTTGGTATGGAATTTGAAGTCCTTAAAGTGCCTAAAGACCTTCAATTTTTTCTTAAGAAATTACACCCATGTATAGGTCTAATAATCATCAATGAAGTTCATAGCATAATGATACTTGGTGATAGAATGATGAGGAAATGGGCCCATCACACCCATGTGAACCAATTCCAGAACATAGGTAGTATTCTATGCCTATCCCTTGTCAAATTTGTCCTCTAGGTGCTTGCAGAGTTATATGCAGCCTTGAAAAACACCTTTAGAAAGATAGATATTTGTAAACCTCATAAGCAAGATATTTTGTTGGCTTGCTAAAAATAATAGTTATTGAGATGGAAAAATTTCTCATACCACAATCTACTTGCCTTGTTTGAATGAGTGATAAGTACAACATATAGAGATTTGGGAATAACGTTAAAGAAAATATGCTAGTAACACTAATGATCAAATTTAAGAACATCAACTATAACAACATTTTTCATCTAAGTAATGAACATGGAATCAAGGGTGAAATCAAATTTCCTACCTAGACCATGATGAGTCATATGGTATATAGAAAGGAGACTGGTTGATAGTGAAGGAAAACTATGAGCATTTTGAAATTTCCCATCGGTGACATCAATGGATCCTCTCTCATGGACCTTAATAGGAGTATTATCCCCTATTAATATAGTTTATGTAATACAAGGTCCTATTGATGAAAATTCACCTTTATATGAAGCCATGTGGTGTGAAGCACTCAAGTCAAGTAGCGATGAAGAAGGTTGAGAGATAACTACTATAAGGGCTAGAGATAAATCCTTATTTTAATATGCCTTTCAAGACTATTCTGTTGATGAATTATGTTGGACATAGCCAATCACCATGATATTATTCATATCAGGAAGATGAATAAGATGGTCAAGCTATTTTTTCATGCACTTACATTCATTATGCCCAACTTTATTGCGATAACTTGACCTAATCACTCTTAACTTCTTCACACTTTTAATGAGAGGTCTTAGAGGAAGATTTATATTTTTGCTTCTTATTCTATTCATGGTCCTTTTTATTTTTATTTTCTCTACTTTTTTTTATTGTTGTTTGAGGATTTTGGGGACTCCTTAGTTCCCCGATTTGTAGCAAGGGCATGTGATTTTGACTACTTTCAAACACCCATCTGCATAAGATTATCTTTTTCCCTAGTTAACGAAAAACCAAAATCATTATGGGATGACATCTTCCATGCAATTACAAGATAATTCTTAGTGGCATGGACTGTGGGAACACAAAAAAGTAATTATGTTCAATTTTGGCAAGAATGAATAGAACAAATTGTTCATATTCCTTATCAATCCCACATAACTTTAGTTGTAGCCCCAAGGATTTCAATTTGCTCAGAAAGTCTTGGATGGTGTAAAAAATGCTTAGGCTCAAGTTAATAATCTATTTCCCTAGTTTATATCCTCCTAACACATCACTTTTCCCAAACAATCCTTCTAGGGTAATCCAAATTGATTAGGTGAATTCATAGGTTCAATGTGGAAAGAAATATTATGAGATATCAATAGAACAAATAAACAATATGATTCATCACATTTTTTAAACCACTTAGCCTTTGAAACATTTTATTTAGGTTCAAATTTAGTTCCTATTATGATTTTGAATAGGCCTCCACTCCTAAAAAAACCAATATCTTTGATTTCCACTCATACTAATTGAATCATGTAAGAGGAAGAACTTGAATTTGTTCCATTTATTTGTGGTACTAATAAACATATTTTTGTAGTTGAAGGCGAGTATGGAATTGTGAATTTTTTATAAATTAAGATGCATGAAGTCCATGAAGTAAAATTTCATACAAAATATTCTATAGATTAAAAAAAGAGCACCTACAATGCCACAAAGTGGTTATGAAAAAGAGTCTCTAATAGTGCAATAAAAAGTTTCCTGTAAAGCCATGAAATATGTTTCAAAACCAAGACTTTGATACCATAAACAAAGAGTTCTTTCAACACCACAAATATATTATGTGACAATGAATTCTTTAGTGCAATATAAAAGGGCTTCCATACCATGAAATTATCTTTGGATTATGCATGCAAAATTTTCCAACACCATGAAGATTTGACCCATCTAAGAAAATGTTATTTTTAGTTCTCTCTATGTACTTTCCATCAACAAATTGAGCCATAATGAATACACACGCCCCCGCAAATCTAAATATTCATCTGCAATTAGATTTCTTGTAAAAAGTCTTATACTCTTTCAACATGTGAGATTGGATGAGTAAGCAAATTGTTGATACACTATTGCCTTTGATTGTGGATTTGGGAGGTAGTGGCTATGGAACCACCTAGGATCAAGCCTTCTAAAGAAAAGAATGCAAATCAAAGAACTAAAAGAAATTTTTTGTAAATGAGTATTCCTATGCTTATTAATTGATTACTCCATAGAAAAATAATGCTATAAGCTACTAAAAATACAAATGCTTGCTAGGGATATGCATGAAGTAAATCGATGCAAAATCATGCCACACTCTTCTCAAATCAAGGAAGAAAAAGCGCTAAGATTAGTTGTTGATGTGCATGAAAGTGATAAAGAAACAAATCATCAACGAAAAAACAACATTAAAGCAATTTAATGAAGTATGAGCATGGACATATGCACTAATATATTGAACATATATATTGATGAATTTAAGGACAATTTTGCTGTTATATTTAAAATTGTTGTAAGTGTTTTGGGATCTATTATATCAATGATAAGATTTCCATATAGGGTTGAAACTTATTGGAACATACTAGTATTTTTTTCTCTTCAATTGCGTAGTGGATTAAGGTTGTTAAGAGATGAAATATTATTTGTTGTTATTGTTGTTTTGCTTATATTTCATAATAGCAACAATGTTAGGAAGGGTTAAGAATTGTCTAAAGGTGAAAATTTTGAATTATATGAAACATATCAATTCACGAATATCTCACTCCAGGTGTAAGAAGGAGTTTGTAATTTAGTCCTACTAATTTTGTACACTTGAGGACTTGTTTAGGATGTGTAAGGTGTCTTTTGGTGTTAGAGAGTTTCATAAGTTGCACGAAGGTTTTAATTTTGTACCTTAGAAGCTTAGACTCTAGTTATGTACAGATGAAGTTGATATTTCAAAGCATGTTGTGAAAGAGATTCTAGAAATTATCGATCTAACATAATTGGCTACTTGTCGTAAGAAGGAAGCCAAGGGGAAGAGAATAATTCTTTATTTGTGTTGGTTGGCCATGATGGCTTGAGGGGTCCTTACCCAAAACAACCCAAAGACCCAAAACAACCCAAAGCAGATCTAACAGTTCACACATAGCATCTATCTATCAAATTTTTCTTTTTTACTAGACCCAACTATCTATCTATTTATAACATATTAGCCTTTGCTATCCGATGGACTGTGGTTTGCGGACCCTAGAGCTAGTAGCTACCCTTTAAACCATTACAAAACATTTGGGGCTTTGACCCACCCCAAAACCCCTACGCAGGACCGAATTTAACAAAACTGTACCAAAAACGTAGGTTATGGGACCCCATTCCAACAATTTGATCATTTCATCTCTCACATTTTATATAACAAGAATAGTAAGAAAATGTTCAAATATTTGGTTGAGTTATTTCAAAACTCTTGTGATTTTTGATAAATTGCTTGTTCAAAACCAACATTCAGATGTTAGCATGAGAAAGATAAATATTGTGGTGAGTTTCTTAACCATGATCATTGAGTTGGGAGATTAATTAATTGTCATTTGAACAATGGTGGGATATTAGTGGTTGGTGTTCACTGCCTTAAAAAGGAATCAATCTTTCTTGGATTCCTTTTGTTCAAGGTGTTTCTACAGGAGATACCTTGCCAAAATTTCCAAAACTTTGGGTTGATTTTGTGTAGGAAGAAATTATATTGTATTCTTATTTAAAGAAATAAGAGAAAGTAGAAGTTATTGGTCTTATTGGGAAGATGAACAAGGGTAACAAGAAATGATATAAGAATAAGAAAGGTATCATGTAAGAAATGGCTTGAATAAGGTGATGTGCTTTTGATGCCACAATATGGGACATTATGCTAGCTAGTGTTCACTGAATAAGAAGGGAAATGGTACGAAACAAGTTACATTTGGGACTGTAGCAGGGGTATAAGAGGATCCATTTGAATATCATATTGCCATTTGGTTTCTTTCTTATGACAAGTCTCCATTTAGCAAATTTGGGAGCAAGAAGGAGGGATGCACTTGGAGCTTGGAGATGATGTACTTATTTTGTGAGAGCATTTGGCTCCGTTTTATTTTATATGCCTTTAGGTAATGTTCTTGAGCTAAGTGATATTATATTTGTTTCTATTTTGAGGAAAACTATTCTTTTAGTTTTTTGTATGGAAAATGTATAGTTGGGAGTTACTTTGGAGGCTCAATAGTGCACATACTATGATTGTAGTATAACTAGTTTGCGTACTCTAGGTAGAGGGGTGAGAAAGGGAGGCTATTATAAGTTACTTGTTGACCCATTGAAAATTTTACATTCTAATGAGAGTATATATGCTACTTATAATTTTGGGGAGCCTCAAGAGTATATAAGTGCTAAAATACTCAATGAGGGTGAGTATAAATCCTACAAAATATTTTAGTTATATTACCTTCTTTTCTTCTATCCATGAGTATTGTAGTTGTCTTGAGGAGGATAGGTGTGATAATATGATGGAGGATGATTTTGAGATTGATTCAATGTTTACCATTTATTTGAGTATTATAGAGTGCACCAATAGGGTTGTTGGATTATCTAAAATGGAAGAAGTTGAATATGATCCTATCCTTGCTGCTATTTCTCCTAAGATGAGGAAGTTGACCTAGTTTGAGGTTATTTTAGTTGATAGAGGGTTTGAGGTGTATGATATGGATTCTCATGTTCATAGGTTGTTGATACCCTTGCATGGATTGTTACCTGTACCATGAGCTTTGTATTTCAAGATTGGTGAGTTGAATTTTATATATTTCTTTATTTTTGACTCTTTTAATATTTTAGTATTTATGGAGATATAAATACCTTTACAAGATGTCCTAGATAGATCCTGATATGGTTTCAAAGACACTTTCTTGTGATGTTGACTTGGGGTGGGGTGGGGTGGGGGGGGAGGGGGGGGGGGGGTTCTTGGCCGTTTGGTAGGATGTGTATGATACATGGTTATGTTCCTTCATATTCATAGGTGGTTAGCATTCTTTGGAGAATATATAGTGTTGTGATGGAATGTGTGTTCATTCATTTTGAGGAGACAATGGTTGATTATAGGGTAGCAATAGGTACACATTTATAGGTGGCAGGTTTGGTGGAGTTGCTGAGAGAGTGGACTAAAAATTTCATTTTTCCTCCAAAGTTTTATATTATCATTTTTTTTTTGGATTTACACAAATGTTAATATTTTTTTTGATTAATGTTTGGTTGAGCCATTTCACCTCCTATAATAGAGTGATGGTGGTGTATTCAATGTTTTTTTATCATCCATTACACTTTTGACAATGGACATGACCTCTATCACAATGGCACTAGTAAACTCATGTTGGCACTAGATGGCATACTTATTAAAAAATGTAGGAAATTGCAGAGTATTTAATCCATATCTGTTAATTCATTACAACAACCTCAATAATTTGACTCATGAAGCACACACTAATTTTCAAAATTTATATTTAAGCAAAATTTCAAGATCTATTTATACATCATGATCTCATATGTACATTATAAATTGGATGCAAGTAATATGAGGATTTTCTTATTCAATTTAATAATGGCAAGAGGATTTTTATTTGATTTTCCTTGGTTAAGTATACTTGATACAATACTGGTAGGTTTGAATAACACCTATATAACTCGATATATATGACACGTAATAGAATAATAATTATTGTGAGCTTCCCTTGATTGGATTAGATGTGTGACAACCCATGGACAATAATTTCAACTTACAATCTTATAATATAGGAGTCTCACATCTAAATTTAAAAACCTACCATTACCATAATCCAAAATATACAATTAATACTGTAAAATTCAAACTTCACTTAATTATCTTGTAACTACAAGATGTTACTATACAACTTGTTAATCATAGAATCATATGCCATGCCTTCATTCATGTTATTATACAATAATAAAGCCATGTAAAAATAAAGCATCAAATAAATAATTTTCGTTTCATAAAAGCCTTAGTGAAATTACATATTATGTATTAGTTTTCATGGCTTGCATATGCAAAGTTTCGCTCTCTCTCTCTCTCTCTCTCTCTCTCTATATATATATATATATATATATATATATATATCTGTTTATATATAAATTCAAAAATTAATAATAAAAGGGGATTTATATTACCATATCTTTATAAATATGTAATAATGATTTATGTAATAGTTTATAAGAAATATAATTAAATGACTAAAATACTTAATAAATTAATAAATATATAAATTATTTATTAATTTTAATTATAAATTTATATATATTATTAAAATAACATTAAAAAAAATATTATACATCATCGTATGTATTGTTTTTTTGGGTATGTGTTATATTCTTTCCACGTCTAGCCTCACACATTATTATTTTGCACTGGGTGCAATGGGGGGTCACAAGGGGTGATCGCCCCCTTGCATGGGGTTCTTGGAAGTACCCTAGTATTTTTTTTTTGTGCGAACCCAATAATAGCTGGGTGGACCCAATGATGGGGGGTAGACCAAAAGATAGTGGGTAGACCTACCCATGGTTTTTCTCATGGTTTTCGCACATGGTTTTTGGCATGATGTTTTTTTCCCATGGTATTTTATAGATCCGATCAAGGGAACTGTGATTATGTTCTAATCCAGGGTCAATGGATTTGGGTTTATGAATGCTTCAACATGTATATATATGTATTGTAACATTGAAATGAATATAATGAAAAATCAATCTGGTTTTCCTTATTTGGGTTCTAGGAGAAAATATTAGTGTATATTTTATGTTATTTCCGTTGCAAATTTTTCCATTTTAAGAATTTGTTTTCTTGCGAGTTTTGTACAGGGTTAAAACCTACATTTGATATCATAGTTATTTTAGCTTCAAGGGGATTCATTTGCTGTTGAGGGGTTTTGATGAGGCTTGTGGTAGACCCTATTACAGTGGGAGATCTATGAGATCAATTCTTACAGTGAAAGAAGATGATGAATACTGGAAAGATAGAGATCGAGAAATTCAATGGATAAAGTTTTGAGTTGTGGAAGCTCAATATGGAGGATCTATTGGTGAACACAGATCAATGGATCATTATAGATATAAGTACAACACCAACAAGAATGTTGATAAAAGACTGAGCAGTTAGATCGAAAGGTGAAGATCACAATAGGATTATGTATCTCAGATTCTGCATTGTTGAATGTATCATGGGAGGCTACAACAAAGGTTTTGTGGGATAAGTTAGGGACTTTGTATCAATCTAAGTATTTTGTGAACAAATTGTTCATACATAAAAATTTGTATAACCTGAGGATGAAGGATGGAGACTCAGTGATAGAGCATCTAAACACCTTTAATATTGTGGTACGTCAGTTATATCTATTGATATTAAAATTTTAGACGAATATAAGTGCATCAGTTTGTTGTGTTCTCTACCAGACTTGATGGATAATCTAGTTTTTGATATAGGTAGCAATACAACTACCTTGAAGTTTGATGAAATAGCCTCATCCTTGTTGTTAGAGGAGATGAGATGGAAAAATATGGAGAACCAGAATGGAGAAGCCTTGTCTATAAGAGGATGGTCCCATAACATAATAAAAAATAATTCCTTAAGCGAGATATCTAAATCTACAAGGATATCTAAATCTCCAGGAAAACTATAAAAGTATGATGAAAATGTGGAAAAGAAGGGCACTACAAAAATGAATATAGATCTAAAACTCTTGAGAAAGGAAAGAGATCTGGTGATGCTCCTTCTAAAGGGGTGAAAACCACCTTATATGAAGGTGGGTATGTGTACTTAGCTTCTTCTTCAAGTACAAACGTAGATCATGAGGCGTGGTTGATTGACTCATGTGCATCCTTTCACTTCACTCCCCATAGGGACTGGTTCTGCGAGTAAAACAAATATGATGTTGGTGATGTCTTCCTAGGGGATGAAAGGAAGGCGAAAATAATCATACACGAAAAATTCAAGCTAAATATGCAAGGTGGAAGGATTAGAACACTTCTTGGTGTTTTTCACATTCTTGCATTGGTAAAAAATTTAATTTTTGTAAGCGAGATGGATGATGGATGTGTTAAAATAGTGATTGAGAAAGACCCCTACAAGATGGTTTGGGGAGCACTGGTATTGATGTAGGGAGTTCATATTGGAACTTTGTATAAGATTATGGGTGGCACTGTTATTGATGGGTGCAACAATTCTGTGGTTCCTGAAAGTGGAGCAGAAAATTTATTGGTCTCTAAAGAAATGACTATATGCTATGGCATCAAAGACTTAGACATATTTGAGAGAAGGGCCTTGGAGTAGAAGGTATTTTTAATTTCTCCCTCGATTTCATTTTTTTTGAACATTGTGTATATGGGAAGTAAAATCAGGTGAGTTTCCCTTCTATTACTATGAGGGAAAAAGGGATATTAGAGCTTGTGCACAATGATGTGTGTGGACCTGTGTCAGTTCCATCACTAGGAAGTTCCATGTATTATGTCTCATTTATAGATGAATTCTCGAGGAATACATGGATATATTTCCTCATGAATAAATTTGAAGTATTTGAAAAATTTAAAGAATTTAAGGTCCTGGTGGAAAATCAGACAAAGAAGAAGATCAAGGTGTTGAGGACAGATAATGGTGGAGAGTTCTGAAAAAAGGAATTTTAAGAGTTCTATAAGAAGTGTGGTATAGCATGACAAAATAATACTCCATACACACCTCAAAAAAATGGAGTTGTAAAAAGAATGAACATGATGTTGATGGAAAAGGCAAGAATCATGCTCAGTGATGTCAGGTTAGGACAAGAATTCTGGGAAGAGACAATGGATATTGCATGTTATCTGTTTAACGGAGGCAAGAAACCCTCTCTCTCACATTTCAAGGTATTTGAATGCGATGCATATGTACATGTTGAAAATGAGGAAAGAAACAAGTTGGATAGTAAATATGAAAGGTTCATCTTTATTGGGTATAAGGATAGTTTAAAAGGTTATAAGCTTTGGAAGCCAAAAACAAGGAAGCTTGTGTACAACCGAGATGTGTTGTTTAGAGAGTTGAAATATGTTATTAAACATGAATTCCTACCAAAGCAAACTAAGAAGATAGATTTTGAACTAAAGGAGGAAGAATCAAAATCTAAAGAACAACAAGAATTAGAAGAGAAAGAGCCACACACTCCAGTTTTGAGGAGATCAGTTCGAGAGAGAAGGAAACTAGAGAGGTGTTGTCCATATGCTTTATGTTAAAATTTTTCTTTATCTATTATTGATGATGATCCCAAATTATCAGGGAGCCAGTGAATTCAAAGGATGGAAAAATATAGTAGTAGGCCATGGTTGAGGAAATGACATATTTAGACAAAAATGAGGCTTGGGATCTAGTGGAGTTTCCAACTAGAATAAAACCCACTGGAAACAAATGGGTATTTAAGAAGAACCTGAGTGCAAAAGGCGAGGTGGAGAAATACAAAGTGTTTAGTCAATTTAATGTTCTTAAATTACTTACATAAATTATCGACCGGAGTTGGTAAACTTGTGAAGTGCAAGTGCACTATATATGCTAGAAGCCTATTTTAATTCAGTTTATTGATGTGATGATTGAGTTTGTAGAAATTACTTCTACGAATGATTTTTATTCTTATGTTCCTAATGAAATTGATGCTTTCAAATCACAACTTAATTTCCTAAAATAAATATTATTTTTACTCTGCAAAATAGAACTAAAGCAAACTTAACCAGTCTATTGTTAGTTTGTAAAAACAAATTTACTTAATCTATTGTTCTAACAGACCTGTGCATAAAGACAAAAATCAAATTCTAGGAATGGAAACCATACATCTTCTCATCTACTGGAAATGAAAACTTGTAAAGAAATTACTACTTCTCTTGAAAAAAAATCAGTCATAAACTTGTGAATAAATCACTATTGCTTTGAAAAGAACTCACTCAGATTCTAAAAGGAAATCACTCATGAGCTTGTAAAACTATTCTGAGATAAATTACAACTTCTCTTGAAATGAAACTATGAAGAAATCTGTGAAAAATAATTGCTCTGCAATTTGACAATTCGAAAGGGAAGATTAATGAATCTACATCAAATGAAAAAGTGAAAGTAATTAAAACCAAATGATAAAATTATGAAATAAACTATCTACATCAAATGAAAAAAGGAAATTTATGAAAAATAACTACATCAAATAATAAAATGGAATTATGGAAACAACAATAACAAATGACAAAATGAAAACATAAAAATAACTATATCAAAAACATAAAATACAGAACCTTCATTGTTTGTAGGGGCCCTCCACAAACAAGTGGTCTTAAAAACTTCACATGAACAATTAGTTATGCATCAAATCTCTAGGGTATTTATTCATTAAAAAGTATGAAAAAAGAGTTTTAAAAAATATCACTGTCGCATCAAAAATTACATATTTCAGGTTTTTTTTGCTCAGTATTTATAAAAGCCTATGCATAACTATTCGAGGCTTTCATGCATACTTAGGATAAAAAAATCGTAATTCAAACTTCTAAAAAATAATAAAATATCACTTCTTCATGGTCTGCTATTTGGCAAAGAAAATCGTGAAGCATGATTGACTTGGATTGTCACTCGCTTATTCAACAATGCGTTGACCCACTCCTTTGACTACACAATCAAACAACTTCCTTCGTGAACTAGCTCGGATGGATAGAAGGAAATCCTTGATGAGATCAATCCCCTCTTGTCTATGTACTTCTTTTCTCAGCTGTCACCTCAGAGTCCGAAAAACCAAGGATTTAGATACAGAAATGCGGATCAACTGCAGAATCATGTCAATTCGGTAGCTAATACAAATTTTAACTTAATAATAAGGAACATTATTTAATATGAAAGATAAGACAATTAAATACCTTACCATTTCAAAAACCTGCAGTTTGATGCTTATTTGAGTTGATGATGATGGTTAAAAAGAGGAAAGATAGGTAAAAGAGAGTGTCAAAATGAAGCAAACATGAGGCTCTATAAGTGGTAGCAAAAGTTTATTCCTAGGTGTCGATAATTGATTTTGGTGATATTTTTTCTCCTGTTGCCAAGTTAGATTACATTAGATTACTTTGATTTGTTGTTGTTGCTTTTGATTTTGAGGTAGAACAGATGGATGTGAAGACAACATTTCTTCACAAGGATATGGAAGAAGAGATCTACATGAAACAACTCGAAGGATTTGCATTGAAGGGTAAGAAATAACTAGTCTACAAGTTAAAAAAGTCTTTGTATGGGATAAAGCAATCACTAAGGATGTGGTATCAAAAATTTGATACATATATATGGGGACTTGGCTTCACAAGGAGAAAATCGGATTACAGTGTGTATTTTAAATTAATTAGTAACCGTGTTATTTATTTGTTCTTATATATGGCCATATGTTGTTGATTGGAAATGAAAAAGAAATTATCTAGGATTTGAAGACCCAATTGTCCTCCAAATTTGACATGAAAGATCTTGGTGTTGCAAACTATATTTTGGGCATGAAAATTAAATGAGATCAACCAAAGAAGAAGCTATGGTTAAACTAGAGGAGATATGTTGAGAAAATATTGCATAGGTTTAATATGTAGGATAGTAAACCAATGTAGGTTCCTATTCTTATAGGTGTAAATTTATTTGTTGAACAATGTCCCAAGACACAAGAAGAGGAAGAGGACATGTCCCATTTACCATATGCAAGTGCAGTTGGTAGCATGAGGTATTCAATGGTCTGTACAAGACCAAACATTGCACATGCAATGGGAGTATTGAGCATGTTTATGTTAAAACCACAGAAGGAGAATTTGACAACAATGAAGTGGGTTTTCAGGTATTTGTGTGGCACTAGTGATTATGGTTTGTGCTACCAAGGAAGACCAGGATTGGACAAAGTTTTGGACATACATTGATTTGTTAATGTAAACTAGGCTGGAGATTTGGATCAGAGAAGATCTACAAGTGGGTATGTGTTTAACTTATTTGGAGGATTAGTCAGTTGGATGGGAAATAGACAGTCTGTAGTGGTAATTTCAACTACATAGCCTAAATACGTGGAAACCACTCATGCAATAAAGGAAGCCATTTGGTTGCAATGTTTGACATGTTAAACTATGGGGTTGGTACAACGAACTATGAGGATAGACTGTGACATCCAAAGCACAATTTTCTTGGAAAAGAACCCTGCTTATCATTGAAAGACAAAGCACATTGATGTTCAATATCACTTTGTGAGGGATATGGCTGAAGACAAAAAGGTGTTGTTGGTAAAGGTGGACACTTTGAATAATGATGCAGGTGCATTGACAAATTCTATGAGCATTGAGAAGGTTTCTTGGTGTAGATAAACAATGGGCGTTATAGGGTTGGACCAATGACTATGCACTCTTGTGACCCCCTGTGTGGAAAGAAAACAACAAGTGGTAGAATGTTGGGTATGTGTTATATTCTTCCCGTGACTAGTCCCATGCACTGTTATGTTGCACTGGGCACAGTGGGGTAGTAGCCCCCTTGCACGGGGTCTGGGGAAGTGCCCCGATATTTTCTATTTTATTTTGTGCATACCTAATAATAGTTGGGCAAAAACAATGATGGGGGACGAAACCAAAGATGGTGGGAAAACCTACCCATGGTTTTTCACATGGTTTTCATGCATGGTTTTGGGGCATTTCGGTTTTTCCCCATGGTATTTTGTAGATTCATTCAAGGGAACTGTGGCTATGTTCTAATTGAGGGTTAATGGATTGGGGTTTATGAATGCTTTGACATGTATATATATGTATTATAACATTGAAAGGAATATAATGAAAAATCAATATGGTTTTCCCTGTTTGAGTTCCAGGAGAAAATTTTTGTGTATATTTAATGTTCTCGCTATTGTATATTTTTTTGTTTTAAGAATCTGTTTCCATGTGATTTCTGCACTACGTTAAAACCTACAATATTGAAAGGTTATAATACTTAATTTACGATGAATTTCTTTTATTAATGTTTAAAAAGTGGTCTTATTAGTCCTTTCCTTCAACAATGTAGGAACTATAGTGATCACTTTACCTTTGACTCCATATTAATTTGCACTAACTATTTGCGTTGAGGTGCATTTAACCAAATTTTTAAGGAAACATTCGATCCCAAAAATTTTTTATCCAAATTTTGAGTTTTGAATTCTTATCGTGGGAAAATGTATGAATTTTATTAAAAATTAGGATAATAACTTCTCAATTTCATTGAAACTTAAATAATGCTACTTTGGAGTTAGCTTTAGCCAGAAAAAAATTAATGTTATCATAATACATTAATTCCACCACTGAAATTAAGTCCACCAGTTTTCTTCTTTCCTGCATCTACATTTTCCATTACCTTTATCCACCCACAAAGGTTGTACCACACTTGCTAACACTGTCATTTCTATTTACAACTGTTTCTTGGTGAGAAATGACCCTGGGTCTATTACTCTTGGGTCCATTTATGAGCGAGTCGGTCTAGCTTGTTGTCACTACTATTACTTCTGGAATTGTGTTTTTACATGCAAACAAATTTACAAAGGCCTATGATGGGTGTTTTCACAATGAAGGGCGTGTGCGGTCAACATATTCTTATTTTCTCCATAAAAGAGAGGGAGAGAGGATTTTCTCTAGAAGTAGAGAAAATAGAGGGAGAGAGGATTTTCTCTGGGATTAGAGAAAATAAAGGGAGACAAGATTTTGTCTGGGAGTGACATAATTGTTGTTGTGGCTTTATTGCTGCTTTCTTTTATGCAACTATGGGTATGGGCGACCTATTTTCTCCATAAAACAGAGGGAGCCACAAAGAGGGCCTATTTTCTCCATAAAATAGAGGGCTTATTTTATCCATAAAATAGAGGGAGCGACATGTATAACTCATTGCTATAGACAATAAACTATGGACAAGCAACAAAAGAGAATAGAAAAATAAGGGGGAGGAACATATTTAAAACACTGAAACACAAGTAAATTATTTGCAACTTTCCTTCCATTTCAAAGCATGTTTACCTAAAAAATTTGCAAAGCATGTTTACCTAAAAAAATCCCAACATATTTAGCACTTCTCTGTCAGTCTGTACTACTTCTTGCTTTGATGCGGTGAAACCGCTGCATACACACTTCCTCCATATCTGATTTTATCTTTGTTGTTGGTTTCTTTTCTGATGCTATGGGTATGTGGCAGTAGGAAAATACCATGAATAAGAACTTAACAAACTTGTGGTGCCTTTTCCATGGTGTCTCCCTCACCTCCTTCCCATCTCCTGCCAGACAAAACCCTAAATTATTCAAAGAAAAAATTCAGACAGGTTAGAAAAACATCATTTTGTACTATAGAAAAAATTATAGATACCATAGGATTTGAAGGTTAATCCAACCTGCTAATTTATATATGCTTGCCAAAATTTTCCAACAATCTAGATTGTCCAGCATTCATTGTTAACATTTCCCATAAATTTCTACACGTGTAAATTTCCCCATTTTCTAGATTAAACTTCTTTTCAGATAAATTTTTCCACTGTCGAACATCCTCCCTTTAACCTGCCTATTTAACCTATCTTGGTATTCTACATCTCTATTCCTACATGTCATCATTTTCATAACTTATTATTGGGGCAAAAAAAGTCACCAATCCGCCTTATCCCATTCACACAATGTCAAATGCATTGTGCTAAGCAAAACTCCAATGTTTGATGACAAATTTCTGCTATGGTATGATTCAAGATGCTCGTCACCACCAATGTTAGAATTTAGTGCACTATGCTCAGCCCTACTCACATTATTAAAGGTAGATTCACGAGTTTCCATACTATTTTTCTAAGATGGATCAATTGATTGCATTACTGTTTTCTTACATTTGTAGAATTAATACATGTTGAGACTTGCTGCATGTTGGGCATGTGGCCAATATATGGGCATACCTGTTTAGTTACGATGTAGGATTAAATTTGTGTTTAGTTAATTTAATAATATAATTCTTTATTAATTGTTTGTTAACATCGAGCATGGTGCATGGATCATGTATTACATGTGTCTCTCATGAGTCTAATTGATAATTCCATGGTAATATCTAAAGTCTACATAGCTTTTGTATCATTACTGTTTTTTAGAAAGCCATTACTTACTCATGATGGGAGATGGAAACCTAGTCAAGGATTTATTTTCCTGATTATCTAGCACTCTTCAAGTGTCTCAATTAATCTTCGGACATTTATCTCTCAAGTACGCTTAAGGGAGCAGGTAGGATGTCTCAAGTGATAATATTACTACAAATTTGTAATGCACCTTTCCATTGCACTTTGGAACATATCACTGCAAGACTTAGTACAAATTTATAGTTTTACACGATATTAGGACCTTTAAAGAGTTAAACCACTTGTTACACACCATAACAAAGGGTTTTACTTATTAAGGCCCATGTATATATTCAATACTAGACTTGAACCTAAGAATATTGCCTACACTGAGGTTATAGTCTTGTCTGAGTACAAACAGTTACCAAGAATCATTTGGATTGGTTGATTTAGGGGAAAGAGGTGGATTAATAATAATCCAATGGGGTAACCCAAAAAACAAATATAAATTTTAAAAATCACCAGACTCTCTATAGCACCCATTCTAAATGGTTATGAACCTAGAGTTTACTCTTATCGCTCTGCTTTTCTCCCCTTGATACTGCAGAGTCACCTCAACAATGTCCTGAAATAGTTGCCCTCCTGGGTCAAAGAAATGAAAATAGAAACATACAAGAAATTTTCATTTGTGTTTTTCCCATATGAATAAATATGTATTTCCCACTAATATCTCTTACTGTAAACATGTCGCTCATTATTACTTCCCCACCCCCATATATTTGGCAATAGAATAGAATTTAATCACAAAATGGAGGGAACCATTTGTGGTTTACATTATATATTTCAAACCAGAAATAGCGTTTAAAGGGAACAAAAAATAGGGCTTGAAGATGAGGTATCAAGTCCTCATAATCCCATCAAAAGCCACATGAAATTTCACAGTCTTAATTTAGTGCAAGAATTGGGTAGTTGCTGCCTGTTGAACAAATGAATTGCTGTGACAAATCATACTTCCAATTTTGTTACAGTGGATCTGAATCATGGTGGAAGGTTCATTTTAGGGATAAGAGTGAGTTGAGGGGATGGCCTGGTTCCACCTGCCATATAAAAGGAATTTCTATACCAAGAGCAAAATTGTAGAAAATAATTGAGATAGACCCAAAGAGTCCCCCCCATCTAAGGCACAAGATTCCTAGATTTAATGTAATATTTACCGTAAAAAATTACAAATTTATACGAATAACACGTGGTGGGGAAATGGTTTTAGTGGTAAAATAAAACAAGGTTTAATAGTTTTCTAATTACATTTTAATTGTATTGAGAATGATACACATGTTGTAAAATATGAAAACCAAATTGCATGCACTACACATCTCATTTATGAGTCCTTAACTAATGCCTTAAGGTTGATGCTAATTCAAGTAGTCAGGTGGTAGTAGAAATGATGGCTTTTATTTTTAGATGGAGATATGGAACAACTCTTACCCTGATATTTTAAAATGAAGGTATCTAGAAAGGTCCTAGAAGAGATTACTCTCCTTCCAACTCAGAGTGAAAATCGATTCTTCCAATTCGAAGTGAGTAAGGAATCCATCGACTAATGTAACCTCTTGTGAACTCTGTTCCACTCAGACTCTCCTATGCAAGGAATCATAGGAACATTGAAGGAGTCTTGATTTAGAACCCTTCATCTTCTCTTAATTCCATCCAACCAATTAGTGAATTCATCTAGTCAATTAATGACAACCTTCTAGGAAAGGGAATATTGTCATATGCATAAATTGTCATTCTTTTCTATTTATTCTAACTATATCCTTGATGTGCTCATTCCATCACTAGTCATTCGCCCATATTACAAAGTTTTCTATATTATTTGGTTATATAGTTTTGAATTTATTGTGCTTTTAAAATTTAAGGACACCATTTGTTATGATATTCATGTTTGATTCCTTTGATATACATATACTTCAGTGAAAAAATTTGATAATTTTTGGATATATGTATTGCACAATGATCGATAATGTCCCTAATCATCACAATTATACTGGAATGGTTGCCTCGATAACCACCTCCACCTCTCCCATGGCCCGGCGAATACCCCTGATATTCCTAAGTCAACCAAAATGCAGAGCGATCTAGCCTATCCATAAGTTCATCTAAATCCTAGAATATATCAATGTTATGAGTAGAGGACCCATATAATTTACAACATTCGACTGCATAAAGTACAACATTGACTATTGAATCTACTCAATTTACTGCTTCATCTGGACATGTTTTTATTAAATCGAAACTTCGTTATGACCTTAGTTCTTGGGGAAATCCATAACCTCCTTATTTGTCGCCCAACATCACTCACATCCACACGTATAACCAAGATTATTAAGACAAAGGTAAATACACCCTTATTTTCATTTAGCAATTCCTTTGTTGAAACATTGTTTAATTCATTTTTTTCTTTGTGCGAGAGCGTGGCGGTCATGATGCAGTAAACCATTTTAGTTTTTGCAATGGATAAGGTTCATAAAATAATTAAAGATACCTAAAAAACCACCACATTTCAGGTTAGTGGGAACTTGCAATGGTCAATGGAAACTTAGGTGTGTATTATGATGTTTTAAACAATAGTTTTATTGACTATGTACATTGATAGTTCAAACTACCATATCATCTGTGTATAGTGTATTTTCTAGTTTTTGTGATATATAGCTAGCTACAATTAAATAAATTTTATTGATATCCTTCCCCTTTAATGATATAAACACTATTGAACCACTAGTGTATATATTCATTTATGATTCCAATTTGTTGTTTTAGATTTGGACATTACATTATGTCCCTGAAGTTTTGAAATTGCTGTAGCATGTACCAATATCTGAGGTAATTTGGTAACACCAAAAAAATATGTAATTTTATTTTATTTTTTTGGGAATATTAATGTTTATATTTTAATGTGAATCCATGTTTAAAATGCATTCTTAAGGTTGCATATTTAAGGTTTCAATATTTAATTCCATGCAATTTACGTGAGCTCAGTGTTTGCATGTAGTAGGCTCCGCTATGTGGTTATCACAATGTTATAAGGCTCGATGATTTGGTAAAATTGGAAGATTTCTCATATGTTCATGTAAGTTAATATTTTTGTTGCAAGACTGAGTTCTCCATCATCACACTTAGTATTTATTGTCGGAATTGATTTGAATTTTGTAAATAAATAATTTCATGAGAGGCATGCTCCTTAAAATTAGAAATCTATTCAATATTCTCTTTAGCAACAAAAGTCTTCAGTTTTATCGATTATTGCCTTATTTTTTAGTCAGGCACCATCAACAATGTGAAGGTGGTTTTCCTAAATAGAGGCCACAATCTTCACATTTCAAAAGATCTGAAAACATGTGTGGAACTAGTGAAAGAATCTTGTAGGAACCATATTTTTATTGTTCCCTAGCTTACGAGGTTAGTAAATTCCTCATCTATTAACTTCATTCTCTTGTAAAATTTGGGGTCAACTATCATATTGATTTGCACTAAAATTTTCTATTTTCGTTTGGGCAAGCAATTAAAAATTGGTAGTGATTTTTCATCATGTCTTGTTATGAAATTTGTATGGTATTATAAAATGCAGGTGGATCACATTGTGAAACAACTAAAATATCTCTCTCGGTATTTACATAAATGTGAAATTTTACCACAAAGATTTTGTATTCACTCAACTTGAAAGGATGAAGGGTGATGTTGGATATTTGGATAGGTAGGTGACACCCAATTCAATTTTCGGCAACCCATTATCTTATGGATTTGGTGCTTTTTGTAAAGCAAAAAGAAGCTTGCAGATTAGTCAAGACTTCTGAGAAACCCCAAAAGTGATTGCATTGTTTAATAGGAGAAAGCACACTCCCCAAGGATCTCCTATTTATTAATAATATTTTCACTTTCCCCATTGAGTGTAATGGTTTCTTCTATGTTTGCTTTTAAGATCTAGTTAAAATTTTTAGGATTTCTTGCTCCTAGTGGTATTGATTGAAGGAATACATTGTGGCATTGGTTATCTAAGAGGGAAACATCCGTAGCGATACCAACACTTGCTCGTTGATATGAATTTGATTCAGGTCTGTGAATTTAGTCATATTTCATTTAACCAAACTTGGCTTTGCATGCATGTTCATTTGTTTGAATTTGAATTATGGTGTAGAATACATGTCATTTTGAGTTGATGCAGTGTTGTACGGTCTTGTCAATTTTCTCATATACTCGACCTCCTATTTAGCTTTGTGTTTGGTTAATAAATGTGGTCTCGAATTATTGTTTTCATTGTTTCCATCATGGTTTGTCTTCCTCACCATATTTTATTTGGAAAAATTTATAGTTTATGCATACCATTTTATGATTTACATTGTTCGATATAATGATATAAGACTTAGATGTAATTTATAAATTTAATAAAGGCCTATATAGATACTTATAGTAAATTGAAGCGATTTCTAGTTAAAAAATTAGTTCTTGAAATATTGGGTATATGAGAGTTACACAAAGACTGTGCCTCATACTATTGAATGAGACATTGCAACTTTCAACATGACTCATTCTTATGCATATTCCAACCTTTGCACGTGTCTGCATAAAACTGGCAGACATTTTTATTTTTTTAATATTGGATCAACATAAAACCGATGACATCTTTGTTTTTTCAATATTGGATCAAAATATAAGCCATTCACTCTACTTTTATTATCTTCACAAAGCTCATCATGGAATATTAGTATTACTTTTTTCTTAGAGCTTACATATAAGGTTTTTAGACGCAACAAGGGCTACGTCTGCCTACCACCGACTCCACTATAAGGCTAAAGAAAACAAAGAATGATTGCATGACCATATCATTCTCTTCTTTAACTTAGTCTATGTTGCTT